>QLTV01003647.1:2320557-2338982 GCA_003457575.1 Thermophis baileyi
CAGGCCAGGACAGGGCCGCTCGCCTCAGGGACGCCGCCGCGCCGGGCCGCAGCTCCCTCGCCCGCTCTACCTATCGCCCGCTCGATCGCTCCCACACACACACACACGCACACGGCGCCCCCTCCCCCCAGGGCGCCCCGCGGGTGGGAGTGGCCCCCTCCTGAGGGGGCCTGAGGAGCTGGGGGCCCGGGGACTGCCCCAGGATGGAGGAGGCCGGGGGAAAGGGGGCGCGCCGGGTCTGGCAGCCTCGGCTCCGTCCGGCCTTGGGAGGAGGGCATGGCGTGGTGTGGTGTGGTGTGGCTGGCCTGGCCTGGCATTGCAGGCATGGTATGTTATGGCAGGTATGGCATGGCCCTGACTGGCATGGCAGGTATGTCATAGTATGTTATTGCGGGCATGTCATGGCCATGACTGGCAGGATATAGCCGGTATGGTATGGTATGTTATTGCTGGTATGGCATGGCCCTGGCTGCTAGGGCATGGCAGGTATGGCATGTTATTGCGGGCCTGGCCTGGCTGGCCTGGCATGTTATTGCAGGCATGGCATGTTATTGTAGTCAAGGCATGGCATGCATGGCATAGACTCTGGCCGTGCACCCAGCAAAACATGGGTGTCCTGCAGAGCAGCTTCGTCCACCCTCTCTGCACCCAGCATGGTTGCTGAAGTTTCGATCCATCCAGAGTTCAAGGGAGCATCCTTTCCTCCTCCCTGAACCCAACTCAACTTCGTCCTGAATGGATAACCAAGAAGGTCTTGGGAAAATCTCCTGAGAGACCCGTGTGCTGTGGTAAGGAACTGTGCTGCCAGCAAGCCCCTGATGCTGTGGGAAGTGCTGGGTTTTGTAGTCCAGCACCTTTGGTGTTCGCTCCAGAAGGTGGAGAGCCACACAAGCTGCAGAACGTGGGACGATGGGTGATAGTAACGATGCCAGCTTTCTAGCAGTCCTAGCAGGTCACTGATGCTTTGTTTGACCTCAGGAACATTGTAAGGTGATGAGTGTCACGTTGAACCCGGTTGCACTTTAAAAAATGTGAGGACCACACTACCCTTGGCCCCAATTATTCTTCCTGACGCCACCATGGCATGAGTCTGTCTTAGTCATCTTTGGAAGCCGGTGCCTCCCCAGCTGCTCAATTATCTCTGGTTGTGAGATGTGGTACGGTTTACTTTCATCATTACTGGATTTTTATATTGGATTTTATTATTGTGAATTGCCTTGAGATGTTTGATATGAGATAGTCTATAAGGAAAGCAGTGGCTAAATTATTCTTAGTTCTAATTCCCCGATTTATTTGCATAAGCTATCGTAGATAATATTTCAATTATCAGCTCCAAATTGTGCCAAGAAGCCTCCTGAAATTCCAGACAGGTGGAGGCTACGCAGCTAGCATCTTGCAATTAAAATCTCAAGTGCTCTCGTGATTTCTTTTGGGGGATTCTGTTTTAGTAAGATTTTCAATTATGCCAAGAACTCGTAGTAAACATCTTTTTTTTGTCATAATACACCTCTCTTTCTGTCTCTCTGTCCAACGCAGGAAGTTTATTGTAGATACTAATGCTTGATTCACTTATGAACAGTACAGTTGCAGAAAGATCTTTTTTTAAATGGATGTTATTTATTTAAGAAATTTTATATGGCCCCCTAGCTCACTCGTAGTGACTCCTGGAAGCTTATTAGAATGTATATTTAGAATGCCTATTTATTTTAAGGAACAGAGCTGGAAAGCTTACATTATCTTTTATTACAGGTAGTCTTCGATTTGCAAGTTCATTTAGTTCAAAGTTACGACGACACTGAAAAAAGTGACTTATGACCATTTTTCACACGACTTTTGTAGCAACCCCATGGTCATGTGATCAAAATTCAGACCTTTGGCAGCTAGACCACTGCTGTGTCCCAAGGTCACGTGATCCCCTTTTGCGACCTGACAAGCAGAGTCAACGGGGAAGGCAGATCCACTTAACAACCGTGTTCCTAACTTATCAACTGCAGCGATTCACTTAACAACTGTGGCAGGAAAGTTCCTAAAATGGGGCAAAACTCACTTAACAAATGTCTCACTTAAGAACAGAAATGTTGGGCTCAATTGTGGTCGTAAATCGAGGACTACCTGTGGTTCATAGTATCGGGAGCGTGAATGGTTTTACACACTTCATGTTGCTGTGAGCGTTCTTCTACACCCCCAGTGCGCAGCTTCTGGAAGCTAGGCTTTGCACCTCATGTCAAAGAGCGGACTCTCAAGAGTGGTTGGGGATGGGACCCGGGATCCATTTGGGGGTGGGCTGCTAAGGGGAGAAATGCATATCTTAATCTTCTGCAGGGTGGGGTCAAATGTTTATCCCTTGTGATCTGTGTTTGAATGAGGTCAATGGCCTCCTCCATGCTAGGAACTGCCTGAGCAAGCCAGATTAGGCATGCCAAGGATTAAACGGAACAGAACAGGATATTCCCAAAACGTTTCATAAGAAAATGAAATCAGAAATCCAGATCCAAGATCCAGAATGTAACCCTAGTCCAGAGATACCCATCCAAAACAAATAGCAAGGAAAGAACCACATGCTAACAAAGCAGAGTTATACTAGAAGAGGATAAGTGTAGCTTAGGGTTGAATTGTGGAGCCCTTGGTGCTCTCTGAGCTTGGTTGTTGGCTTGCACACATTTCATTACCCAACTAAGTAACACACAAACCAACTACAGTCCTCCAAAACATCTTTAAGTCAATCAAAAGACCCAGTAGCCCAAGAAGAAGAAAAAAAAACAGAAGACATCTACAACAGAAGCGGAAAATGACTTGATGGCTCATAATCAAACAACCATTGTATACTAATGGCAATAGTTACATTAAGTTTACAATGTCTTCTCAAACTTTTCCCTTGCTGAGAAAATGCAGCTAGGATACTTTGCAACAAACAAACAAAACCAAAAAACCCCCAATCTCTTAGTAGGTTGGAGCTGACTCCCTGTTCACCCCAGGCTCTCTTACATTGTTGAATATCAATTCTGAGATAGTAAATCAGATAATACTTTTGGCCTTTTTGCCAAGACAAGAAGCAGCATTCTTTTTAACTATCTGCTCAAATGCCACCATTTCCCCCTGAAAATGCTAATGGGATTATATAAAAGGTTATTCCATTCATTTCAAAGGAGAGGCACATTGACATAATTGTGATGCCCTTTTGTGCCTTGCTAATGACTTCTTTTATCTCCGAAAATGGAGGGTTTCTGGGGGCTTGGAGAGAAGGCTGGCATCATGTCAGCTCCAGCCTCTCACTTCAAACCTCTCTCTCCAACCCATCAAGTTGCTTTCAAGAAGACACAATGGGGGTTTAGAGAGTTCTGGTGGCCAATGGTCCCCGCAGCAAAGAAAGTTCCTGATTTCTAAATGTTGGGATTCTTATTACTCCCGTTTTCACAGGCAGCAGGGCCAGTCATCCTAACAATGAAATGTAGCTTTGTGGTTCTCATTGATTTGGAAAACTTGCCTGTGCTTACTAGTCTGTCGGTAAGGTTTGCCCAACCTCTTGCTTGCTGGTCTATCGGTAAGGTTTGCCCAACATGCTAAACCCACAATTGGGCCTGGCTTGTTTGTGGTTTAGCGTGCTGTGCGTAAACTCGGCCATTCTGGTTTCTCAGCTGTAGCTTTATAGTTTCGTTGGCTGCGTGACTTAATCGATGGTGCCTTGGGTAAAACACACTTAAGCAGACTATGCCAGTGTGTGTTTGTGTAAACATAGCCCCCTCAAAAGCTCATGTGTCTCTTCTTTTCTGATCTCTGTTATCATTGGAGGCAGATCTGGGAGTCTGTCTGTCTACCTGCCTACGCAGACAATTCCTAAGGCCAATGATTGCCCGAAGTGACTCTAGTTACGGTAGTTTATAGAGGTAAAAACCAACAAGAATTTAACAAAAACTAACCATTTGCAGCCATGAACACAACCCCATAAAGAATAACATTAACTACCATTATGTCCTTATCTCATGCTTTTCAGAGTGAGATAGGCAGCATAATCAATCAATCAATCAATCAATCAATCTCCAAGGTACCTTCAATCCTTGCATTCTGTGATTCTATGATATTAGATTGTCCAGATGAAATTTAAAGCACGTAAGCATCCTTCATTTATTTATTAAATTTACATGCCCCACTCTGAGAGATAAGGCAACTCTGGGCGGCTTACAAATAGTAAAAAGATAAATATAGAAACAATGAGAATTACAATTACAATACTATCTGAAAACTAGAACCAAAGAGACTTCTATACGTAGGGAGATGTCGCTACTCAACGTGGGAAGTTCCGGGCCTAGTTGGGTGATTTAACACGGAAATAACTTGTTGCTACCTTTGTTTTCTTTGTTTTTAATAATTTAATGCAAGAAAGATTCTGGCAGTTGGCAGCGCATTAGGCTCGATAAATCTTCCAGCCTTACATTCTAGGGCTCATTTTTATCTGTTCAACAAGGGGAGATAAGAAATTAGTGATTAGCTGTGCACCTCATGGCGTGGTGATTAGGAATACAGAGAGATTGAGGTCACAGAAACATGTCTCTCCTGCTTACTGAATTAACCTGTTTGAGGTGTATTGTTGCACAAGATTTTGAGAAACCAACTAAGCGGGCTGGCTTTGAACAAGATGCCAAGCCACACAGAATTAACTAAGCTTAACTTTCGGAGCTCATCACACTCCGCTCAAGCTATCATTAGTTATGCAAACCCAGCCAATAAGTAGAGGTACAGTTTAGTATACACACACGCGGAGTTTATGCAATGCCCTAAGGAAATCTATTTTAACCGGGATGTTTGAATAAGGCATTAAAGACTGCCAAGCGTATTGTGCTGAGCCATAAGTACAACACGATCATTGTTAACTTCGCATGGTATGATTAAAAACAACAACTCCTAGTTATGGCTTACTTGTTTATTTCAACTCTTTGTATGCTTTCCAGCCTGGATGGTTTACACAGTAAAATGTAACAACCATATAAAAACCTTCCAACAGTCGTCTGGTTTAAATGCACATATTGGCTGCCTTGTCTTTCGCGCCCTTTTTTGCCTTGAATAAGGCTTTGGGTATCGGATATCTGCGGCTGATTGTTTAAGCCCCCTGGCTCAGCAGGAGGGCTCTTAATTAAATGGGAGCGCGGAGCTCCTCAAATTGGCGGTTCAGCGGAAAAAAATGGGCGCGAAGCCCTTGTAGATACCGTATTTTTCGGGAGTATAAGACACACCTTTTTCCCCCCTAAAAGAGGGTGGAAATGTTGGTGCGTCTTATACACCGAATACAGCCATTTTTGGCCTCCCGAAGCCCCGCCCCCGTGTCCCATTTTTGCAAAAAATGGGCCTGTTTTTCGCAAAAATGGGGTGCGCAGAGGGTTTGGGAGGCCTGCAGAGTGCTTCTGGGGGCTGGGGGAAGGCAAAAATGTCCCCGTGTTTGCGAAAAACAGGCCGTTTTTTGCGAAAATGGGGTTTTTGGCTTCCCCCAGCCCCCAGAAGCACTCTGCAGGCCTCCCAAACCCCCTGTGCACCCCACTTTTCGCAAAAACAGGTGAAAAATGGGCCCATTTTTGCAAAAAACAGGGCGCGCAGAGGGTTTGGGAGGCCTGCAGAGTGCTCCTGGTGGCCAGGGAGGACAAAAACTTTTTTTTCTTACTTACCTCTTCGAAATCTTGGTGCGTCTTATACACCGGTGCATCTTATAGTCCAAAAAATACAGTAAGTCCATGCCCACTAGAGTGTCAATTGGGAGCGCGGAACTCCTCTTAATGGCGGCGCGTCTGCCCTTCGGTCGCAAGGCTCCTGGAGAAAAAACGGCGACCGGCAGCTCTATCCGGCTGGGACCGCAGAGCTCTGCTCTATGCCGCTGTCGCCTGATGCAGGGGGAGCGTTGGGGCGTAAATGGGACCCCAGATACTAAAACAGACGAGGAAAAAAAATCCAGAAAAAAAGATGAAAAGACAACACAACATCGCTCCTAATGTTGAAACGAGATTGTTTTTCGGGCTTTCTAGAAGAACAGTATAATACTCATGCTGATGAGGACAAACACACCTTAGGATTTGCGATAGTGGCAAATATTTGTAGCTCGGGTGAGGGATGAGGGTAGAGGTTCATTCCAGGGGTGGGTTCTAAATTTTTTTACTACCGGTTCTGTGGGCATGGCTTATTTTGTGGGTGTGGCTTCATGGTCATGTGACTGGGTGTGCGTGAATCGTGGTCATGTGACTGGGTGGGCGTAGCTTCCTGGTCATGTGACTCAGTGGGCGTGGCTTTGTGGTCATGTGACTGGGCAGGTGTAGCTCGCTGGTCATGTGACTGGGTGGGCATGGCCAAGTCAACGTCACTGACTTCTTTGCCCTAATGAATGACCTACAAAAAGAAGATATACAAAAAGGTAGTTTATTATTTTGTGCACTTACTTATTTACATAAGAATAAAATAAGTACACAAAACAATAAAAGAGCTACACAAGTACTTAACAGAAGAACGATGAAAGTGTTGTCTGTCTTCAACGTCATTGACCACCCTCACCGACCACTGTCACTGTGCCCTAATGAATGACCTGCACAAAGAAGAGATGCAGAAAGGAAGTTTTTAATTTCATGCACTTCCACCTTACATAACACACTGAAAGAGCTACACACAAGTACTTACTTGTCAAGTCTTTAGCTTTAAGATGTTTCTACATCGTTCTTTCATTGGCTCCTCAGTTGGAATTTTTTTGCTCTTGATTCTTGGATCATCGGCTGTACGATGTGCTCTCAAACATTTTCTGAAGTGGTGTAGGGTTTCCTGCCTAAGCAGGGGGTTGGACTAGAAGACCTCCAAGGTCCCTTCCAACTCTGTTTCTGATTCTCTTCTCTTCTCTTCTCTTCTCTTCTCTTCTCTTCTCTATTCTCTATTCTCTATTCTCTTCTCTTATCTTCTCTTCTCTTCTCTTCTCTTCTCTTCTCTTCTCTTCTATTCTATTCTTTTCTATTCTATTCTATTCTATTCTGAATCAGGCTAAAAATAACTCTCCTGGAACTCCCCATTTCCTCTTTCATGGCAGAATTAACCCCCAGGATAGGAAAGACAAAAGACTTGGGACCAAAATTAACCCAGGTAAACAGGAAAACACACAGGGCAATCAGAAACACATCAAAACCCATCTAGCTGGCTGCAGGAGCTCACAAAGCTGCACATATGAAAGCAGCTAAAATTTCCTAAATTTTATGTGACTCTATTTCCTAAAAAAAAATACATTTCCTAACAACAAGAACATTTCCAAAAAATTACATTTCCTAAAAGCAACAACATTACCTAAAATATTTTTTTTAAAGCATAAAGAAAAAAACCCCAGCCACTTACCCAATTGATTGGCAGGCAGGCAGGCAGGCAGATTAAGTTGCTCACCAATGAGATCCTTTCACTTCAAGCCAGGCAGGTCTGCCTGGCAGCCACTCGGGATTTGGCTCCTGAAGGGTGGAGGCTGTACAAGGTAAGGCAGGCTGGAGGGAGGGTGGAAACTTTAGAGCCCAGGCTGGCTAAGGGAGACCGGGGATCCGGCCTGCCAGCCAGCATGGCTCCAAGAGAGCCCCGACATGCACAGTGCCGAAAATTCGCAATTTTTTTTAAAAAAAAAGCCAAAAACAAGATGACGGCGCATGTGCAGTGCCGGGGACTCGGCTTCTGTGCAGGCGCAGAAGAAAAAAATCAGCAAAGAATTCAAAAAAAAAATCCAAAAAAAAAGATGGCGGCGTCCACGGACCGGCACCGACAGAACCGGTTCCGTGACGTCACCATGACATCACCAGCAGTTTGCTACCGGTTCTATAGAACCGGTGCGAACTGGGAGGAACCCACCTCTGGTTCGTTCTCCGAGCTTGTGGGTTGGTTTCCGAACATTTCGTTACCATGCTAGTAACACTGAAGACGACACCTAGCCTGGTAACGAAACGTTCAGAAACCAACCCACAAGCTCAGAGAATGAACCTCTGTCCTCACACCTGAGGGTATAAGCTACTCTATAAGTCTAGGCTGCTGGAGAAGACTCTGATGCTAGAGTGTCCAACCTTGGCAACCTTTAAGACCTGTGGACTTCAACTCCCAGAATTCCCCAACCAGCCATGCTTTAGTCAGACTATACAAAAAAGAGACAGAAACAAGAGATGTTGGCTTAATACTATCACATCAAGACACACAAGAGCTTCTAAGAATCAGAAAAGCAAAATGAAATAATGTTGTGAAGAATCATGGGTACTTGAAGCTTGAACAACTATAAAAGATACAAAAGTATTTTTAATCTTAGCTACTTTAAGATGGGTGGATTTCCCAGCATGCTGGCTGGGGAATTCTGGGAGTTGAAGTCCAGACATCTTAAAGTGGCCAAGGTTGAGAAACATTGCTCTAAACAAAATACCGAAGGAAATTTTCCAGCGGCACTGAGTTTGGCAAAAAAACCTCTCCAGCTCCCCCTTTGTTTTTTTCTGCAGGTTGAAACTGCAGTTTATTAGACTGTTTTTCTGCCCAAAATGAGAACATCCTAGCAGGGACCTCTTGCACCACATTTAATCTCAATTTTCTGTAAGGTTTAATCGCTTCCCTCTTTCATCAGCTTGATACTGAGGTGCGTGTACACAGACACAAAAATCTCAATACAAGCAGAAAACCAAAGAGATTTTAAATTTGTGTGTGTGTGTGTATTTCTGAAATTGCCATCTGTGCTTGTGTTTGGGTGAAATCTGGTTAACTCTGAAGGTTTTCTCGATGCCTCATGAGGAGGGCACATTGCCCTTATGTCTAGTGATAAATCATATGTGGGCGTCATGACTCTTCGAAGGACATGGGGAGTATGTGAGTGACTCAGTTTATGAGCTTCATGAATTACGACCATGATGGGCAGGCTCCATACGGTCATAGCTCAAAGACTTCCTGTATACATTTATTTGAGAATAAACTCCACTGTTTTCAGTATGGCTCCTTCTGAATAAATGCACACAGGATTGCATTAATATTATGTCTATATTGGATTCAGAGCTGTCTTATTAGATGTAAAATGTTCATACAATATCTTGGAGAATTTGTCGTTAAAACATGTTGTAAAAACATGCCCTTCTGCGGTAAGAGTATTAGCATTCACAGTAAAAGAAACGAAATTGGTTCAGACCCAACTTTTTAATGTGCCCTTTTGTAATGTGTCTGCTAATTTCCATGCTGTTTCTTTTAGTAGGCAAAAGAAAGCATTCTAAATAATTGTTACTGACTTTGATGGCATGTGGTGGTAAATGAACACTGATGTGACAATATTTCAAGGAACTTTGCTTCAATCTCATAATTAGAGTTTTGTCTGCTACATTTACCATGTTAAACCCGTTTCCCCTGTTCTGTTACTTTAGCATCCAGATAAATTATTGGTGGTGGGTTTCTTCAAAAATGTATTAAATTAATTACATTGGTTCTAACAGTGGTGGGATTCTTGATTAACCAAATCTTGCCAAAGAAGGGCACTAAATCAATTCACCTTTCCAGTTCTTGCCACCTGAGATCTCAAGAACCACCAAGAATGGGATACACGTAGTCCTCGACTTACAATAGTTCATTTAGTGACCATTTGACTAGGGGTGGGTTCCTCCCGGTTCGGACCGGTTCGCCCGACCCGGTAGCAGCCCGCTGGTGACGTCACAATGACGTCACCGAACCGGATCGGTCGGTGCCGGTCTGTGGGCGCCGCCATCTTTTTTTAAAAAAAAATTTAAAATTTTTTTTTAAATTCCCCCTCCCCTTCTGAGCATGTGCAGAAGCCGAGTTCCGGCACTGTGCATGCGGTCGCCATCTTTTTTTTGGCTTAGTTTTTGTTTTTTCGGGGTTTTTTGTTACCGCGCATGCGTGCGTGTCCACGAGGGGCGCCCAGGTGGTGTGGGAGGGAGCGAAGAGGCAGCGAGGTAAGTTGGAACCCACCCCTGCATTTGACGTTACAATGGCACTGAAACAAATTACTTATGACTGTTTTTCACACAACTGTTGCAGCATCCCCATGGTCATGTGATCAAAATTCAGACACTTTCCAACTGACTCATATTTATGACTGTTGCAGTGTCCTGGGGGGGGTGTCACGTGATCACCTTTTACCACCTGCTGACAAGCCAAGTCAATGAGGAAGCCACATTTACTTAACAACCATATTACTAACTTAACAGCCGCAGTGATTCACTTAACAACTGTGGCAAGAAAAGTCGTAAAATGGGGAAAAACTCACTTAACCACTGTCTCACTTAGGAACAAAAATTTTGGCCTCAGTTGGGATCATTAAGTCGAGGAATACCTGTACCTGGGTTTTTTAAAGCCAGCTTCAGCACTTGAGAGGGATTTCTCAAAGGACTGTCCTGGCCAAGTTATAAACTTGATCAGTACCCAAAATGTCCAAGCCAGCAAGGCCATTGCTGAGAATTCTGCGACCTGAAATCCATAGATATGAAAATGATCAAGATTGGGAAACACTACTAGAATAACGTCTATCCAGTAGCTGCAGAGTTGCTCTCCATGGTCCTGAACTCATCTCACAACTGCAGTACTTATTGGAACTCATTCTCCATCACTTCAGCTCTTCAGGTGGTTGCCTCTTCCTTTGCATTCTTACCTGGAGAAATAAGCTGCACTGGGAATTTTTGCAGGCAAACCAAATGATAGAACAATGCCCATTGACAGGGCTGTGGTAGATTACATCCCCTAATCTACCACAACCCTGTCAATGGGCATTGTTCTATCATTTCCTAGAAGTTTGAGCTTATCTGCTTTGGTATAATGATCTGTGGGAATGATCTTGCGAGCAGAGATGCAACTCTGGAGTGGTCTGATAAAAGGCAGATGAGCCCACAGCTGGAATATGGGCATAGTAAGAGGCTCAGAAGAGACCCTCCCTAGTTCCTTGGGCTGTAAAGGAGACGGGAAGGGGGAAGGATGTATTTTCAGACTTGCAAAATGTTGTTCATGTAGTTTTACAATAAAGTAGAATTAGCTCATCTGGTCATGTTTCCTGTCTGGTGTATCTTGTAAGGCGGACATCAATCTCGCAAATCTCTTGCTCCACCCATAAGCCGGGATGAGAAGCCAGACTCACACAACAACGATGGCAAAAAACCCAACAACCCCTCTCATAAAATCAGGCACAATTTGCTTAACAACTGCATTGCTTAGCAACACAAGTTCTGGTCCCAACTATGATCATACGTCAAGGATTACCTGTGTTTCTTTGGGCATAACGTGTTAGGTGAACATGTTATGGGGTTTTGTTATCCCAGGTTTAGGATTTTGTGCATGGTATGAGTTGAGCCAAAGAGTTGGAAGGTGCCTATTTAAACCATCACTCCTAACTTTCCTGATCAGCTTTGATTTATATGAACTCTCAACATCTATATATATAAAAGCCAAATACCACTCACGCATCATCATGAAATCTCCAGAACCGTAAAGCCTACAAACTTGAAACTTGGCACATATGTTCCTCTTGGCTTCTAGGTGCTCACTAAGAAAGGATTTTTCAAAATGACCATCAGATCATTAGTTATTTGTTATATTATTATTAACACGCTCTGATGCTAAGGAGTTAGACGTTCTTCTCCCCCTCCCCCACCTGAAAAGAACTCTGTTCCAACTGCCAGTGGGCGTGGCCAGCGCGTGACTCATCCGGCCTGCGGGCTGGGAGTTTAGACATTCTACTCCATGCTAAGGAGTTCAGTTTCGTAGTGAAGCACGGGTATCCAGCTACTAGTTTCCTATAAGGTAGGATCCAATCTGAGTCAGTCACCGGGACCAGAAGTTTAGCCTTCCAAGCTTTCAGGTTCGTGCTGGAGCCCATCATCAGGGAACTTCTCATTCTCTCTCTCTCTCTCTCTCTCTCTCTCTCTCTCTCTCCAGTAAACGTGCCTAATTCTCCCTCTATCTGTACAGGTAGTCCTCGACTTACAACCATTCATTTAGTGACCGTCCAAAGTTACAACGGCACTGAAAAAAGTGACTTATGACATTTTTCGCACTTATGACCATGGTCACATGATCAAATTCGGCCGCTTGTCAACTGACTCATATTTATGACAGTTGCAGTGTCTCGTGGTCACGTGATCCCCTTTTGTGACCTTCTGACAAGCAAAGTCAACGGGGAATCCAGATTCACTGAACAACCATGTTACTCACTTAACAAATGCAATGATTCAACTTAACAACGGTGGCAAGAAAAGCCGTTAAATGGGGCAAATTCGCTTAACAAATGTTTTACTTAGCAGCATAAAGTTTGGGCTCAGTCGTGGTTGTAACTCAAGAACTACTTGTATCTGTAACTAATTCTCTCTGTGTCTCAGATTGTGGTAGCCTGGGAGCATTGATACTTTTCACACAATCATTGAAAGTAGGAGAGGCGGTTGAGACGTGACAGCCAGGTAGAGGTTCTTTATTGTTGTTTATTGTGTCATGGCTTTTTTTAATTTTATTTGTTTTGTTTTGTTTATATATAAATATTTTGAAAACTGTGTATTGTCCAGGCACTTCACTTTACTGAAAAACAACAAATATACTACTACTACTACTACTACTACTAATAATAATAATAATAATAATATACATGATTGACATGATCAAGTTGCTAAATTAATCCACTGGTCATTATGTAAAAAATACGCCCTACCTGTATCCGAAAAGTCATGGGAGCACAAAGTGGAAAAAATTACCGAAAATGAGACGGTGAAGTACTTGTGGGACTTTCGAATACAGATGGATCGTCATTTGGAACACAACGCGCCAGATATCACGGTTGTCGAAGGCCGAAGAGTACAGTTTATTGATATCGCTGTACCAGGGGATGTCAGAGTCAAAGAAAAAGAACTGGAAAAAATTACGATATATCGCGACCTGGCCATCGAAATTACACGGCTATGGATGAAACATGTAACAGTGATACTCATTGTCATCGGGGCACTTGGTACCATGTCCAAGAATTTTACAAAACACATCGAGAAATTGCAGCTTCCTGCAATAACACCAGCGGAACTGCAAAAAACTGCGCTACTCGGAACATCGTACATTTTAAGAAGATACTTGGTTGATACCTAGGACGCTGGCAGCAACCCGTATCAACCATTAGCACCAGTCAGTGGTATTTGTGACACATTTTTAAATGTCCAGTTGACTGAGTTTCATGTTTAATGACTAAAAGGAATATACATAGTAATTATAGCAATAATTATAGTTATATTAGCTTATTTGTAATCATATTAATTATACTCGTATGCTTATAGTCATAAATAACATTCACCTTTTACATACACATAACAATAATCTTTCTTCTTCTAATTTCTATCTCTTCTATCTAACCACTGATAAAACCTATCCCATGTTGAATAATACTCTGTATCTCCTCTATCTTTTATTTTTAATGTCCATCTATCCATCTCTGCACAGTCCAATATTTTCCGAATTATGTCTTCGTCTGGTGGGGTGTTCTCATTTTTCCAATATTGTGCAAATATAATTCTCGCTGCTGTCAATACATGAAGCATTAAGTATATAGTCCCTTTATCATAGCTTTCTGGTATTATACCTAACAAAAATATTTCTGGCTTTAAATCTATATGCTGCTTAATTGTCTTTTCCAACCATGTGTGTATTTTTGTCCAGTATTTTCTTACCTTCATACATGTCCACCGCATGTGATAATAGGTGTGTCATGGCTTCTAAACATGGCATGAGAATTTGCAGTCTTCAGGAACCCTCCTCTTCTTCTAACTGAGAAGGGCCTTGGCCTTCTGCCTTATGTCTAACTGTTGATTAGACTTCTCTTTTTTGGAGGAGCCACGTTCCCGCAGCTGCCACCTGGGGTCAGCACATGCTAATTCTTGATTTGGAAAAAGATGACTTGGATTGAATCATTCCAGGCCTCCTCTTATGCTCGGCCGCTTCAGGACCCCAACTCACTTTAACATCCCTATCACTGTGGGAACAATCCAATGCGAGAATCTCTCTAAGATAGAGAAGCACTTAGTTAGTTTTAGGCAGGACACACCCTGGTTAACCTCATCCTGATTTTTTTTTTAAAAAAACAACAACACAAATTTATATGGCTGCCCAACTCACACAAGGTTAATGATTTAGTGCATTTGTCCCGTTCTCTGGATTCAGACAACACAGCCTGAATGATAAACTCATCACTCAAGTTGGATTCGTATGTAGCACATTGGGTTAAAATGCAGTTACTGACAAAGGAGAATATTTTGTAGCTCAGGGTTGAAATGAGGGGCTCCTTGGTGCTCTCGGAACTTGGTTGTTTTCTTGCAGACATTGCATTACCCAACTAGAGAACCTCATCAGTGCTAAAACTTTGTTACCTAGTTGGGTAATGAAAAGTCTGCAACAAAACAACCCAGCTCAGAGAGCACCAAGGACCCGCTAAAGTCGCTCAGTTTGTGGTTCAAGGCATTGTGTGTTAATAGATTGGGGTTAGGGAGGGGTTGTAGCAGGGGTGAAATCCAGCAGGTTCTGACAGGTTCTGGAGAACCGGTAGCGGAAATTTTGAGTAGTTCAGAGAACCGGCAAATACCACCTCTGGCTGGCCCCAGAGTGGGGTGGGAATGCAGATTTTGCAGTATCCTTCCCCCAGGAGTGGGGTGGGAATGGAGATTTTGCAGTATCCTTCCCCTACCACATCCACCAAGCCACACCACGCCCACCAAGCCACGCCCACAGAACCGGTAGTAAAAAAAATTGGATTTCACCACTGGGTTGTAGTATTTGTACCGTGGTGTATATTCTTATATTGTAGCGTAAGCGCATATTGAAGTATGGATTTCCTTCCAATTATATTATGGAGCCAGCTGTTATTGATCATGCTTCTCTTACTTGAAGATACAGGAAGCCAGTCCTTTTCCATTTTGGATTCCAAACATCTGCCAAAAATATGGCACCACTGCCCTTCACAGTGTTACGCGCGTGTTTGTGTATGTGCGTGTAGAGGGGAAGGATAGGCTAAGGGTTCCAAAGGAAGATTCCTAAGAGTGAAGAAACTTTTCCAGAGATTGGTGTTCCCTAACACAACCCACGCCAAAGTCTGATTTGTTCCAGCGTGACTCAACACGCTTTGCGAAATCTATCTGCTGCAATTTGTAAAAGATGGTTTTTGTTTTGATAGGTTGCAGGAAGCCGAGTTGAAATCGCAGGAGTTTTGTAGGATAGACCTCAGAGGGCAGAGTTTTGCTTTGATTCTGGAGCCAAGAACAGTTCGAGACTTTTATCGGACCCCAGAGATGAGGGAGATTAAATGTGGACCAGTGTTCCCTGGAGGAAGGTATCTTTTATATATAAAAAAAAATTCAAAAAAAAGAAAGAAAAGAAAATCAGATCTTAGTGATCCTTGGTGCTCTCTGAGCTTGGTTGTTTTCTTTTTTATATATATAAATTTTATTAATTTTCTATTGTTTACATTTGTTAGTGCTTAATAAACCGTGTTGTCTGAGTATTTAATTTGCTTGACAATACAGATTACATTCTTAATCTCCACCCCTTTTTTTTCCAACCACTGGTAAAATAAATTCCATGTTTGATAATATTCTGTGTCTTCTTTCTGTTTAATTTTCAGTGTAAGTCTATCCTTTTCTGCACAATCTAATATCTTCCTAATTATCTCTTCGTCTCGCGGTATTTCTTCATTTTTCCAATATTGTGGGAATATAATCCTGAAAGGTATCTTTTTTTTAAAGAAGGAGAAACAGACAAGATCAAATCACACGTCGTGTGAACTGCGGAATTCCTCCCTGATGCGTGAAGGGGTTTTGTCATACCTGCTGCCTGCGTGGACCCTTTTAAATCACCTCCATCTCTCAACCCCACCACGGCAGACACGGCTCATAAAAGTGCCACGCACAATTAAGCTGTAGGGAAAGAAACTCTAGTCTTTTTAATCCGCTAGAAAAGAACCCGTCTGGCATGCCCGCTGCGTTTGCAGCTCCTAAAATTTACAAGTGTACCAGCCAAAGGCAGGGAATCCAGAGAAGTAGATTCAGGGAGGGCAGCTAGCCAGGGTGGTGACGCAAGAGACTCAGCCCTCCAGCATACCCCACGGCACATGATGCAGCTTAAAGTGGGTCTTGTTGAATAGGATTGTAATGCAAGAATTAAAAAAC
Organism: Thermophis baileyi; assembly: GCA_003457575.1. NCBI lineage: Eukaryota > Metazoa > Chordata > Lepidosauria > Squamata > Dipsadidae > Thermophis > Thermophis baileyi. The sequence continues at coordinate 2,336,700 of QLTV01003647.1, forward strand.
AACAACAGTTGCTGAACGCTTCCTTGGGGGCCTCTCCCACCCACCCACTGGCTCCATTCACACAGTGGAGGGTTGAATGGGGTTAACCTCACAGCCGAACAGGTCATCTGGTCATCTCACTGGCTGGCTGGATTGCATGGCCTACTGGATCCCAAAGTAGCCAATCCCAGCCAGAAATGCGAAGGTGATAGAGAGGCGGTTGGGCTAATGGGGAAGGGGCCAAGTGTGGGGTTCTGGAAGCTGGACCCTCACCCTTGGCCATGCTGGCTGGAGCTTATAGGTTTGGGGGTGCCCAACAGGAGGTTGTTTTTTGTTCAGCTTCAACCGAAACAACACACGAGCTCACAATAGATACAAACTTAATGTAAACCGCTCCAAACTTGATTGCAAAAAATTCGACTTCAGCAACAGAGTGGTCAATGCCTGGAATACATTACCCAACTCTGTAGTTTCTTCCCCAAACCCCCAAATCTTTAACCTTAAACTGTCTACCATCGACCTCACCCCATTCCTAAGAGGTCTGTAAGGGGCGTGCATAAGCGCACCAGCGTGCCTACCGTCCCTGTCCTAATGTACCCATGTATTCGAAAAATATGTACTCAAAACCATGTTTGTACTTATTATATACTCATATCAATGTTTATACTTTGCCTGTAATCATATACATGCTTGACAAAATAAATAAAATAAAAAATAAAATAAAATAAAAGGGTCACAGGTTGGCCATGCTAGCTTTAACAATTTCATCCCCAAGTAGTCCTAGTTCAGAGAACAACTCCGATTATCCCCACAGAATAGAATCTGGCCAATGCTCAGTTTTGCATCTTGAACAGAGAAGGAATACAAAGATAGAGTCCCCTCCAAATATCCTCAAGGCTACTGTTCCATTACAGCAGGACCTCACCCCACTTTTCTTGCAGTGTGTGTGTGTGTGTGTGTGTGTGTGTGTGTGTGTGTGTCTGTCAGGTGTTCTCAACCCATTAGGTCATTACAGTTGTGTCAGCCAACGCCTAGGTGCAAAATCTGGACATTTCTCTCCAGTGAAAAGAACCTGAAGACCAGCTACCGGGAGCTCCAATGCACTCCTAATACAGGCTCGTTGTCTTTACAGTTAAGTAAGCAGGTTACGCGAAAGGGAGAGGGCACCACCGGGTGGGGAAGAGCGAGGAGGGCGGGGCAGTCGGGGTGCCGCGATCCTAACAAGGAGGTTGAACTAGAACCACTCGGGGGTTGGACTAGAAGACCTCCAAGGTCCCTTCCAACTCAGTGATTCTGTTATCTATTTTGGACTTGCCGCGATCCAGAGTTGTCTTGGCAGTGGGGGAACCTGCTTCAGTGGGGACGGTCCGTTTTCTTGCCACGGAACAAGCGCTGGGCAAAGGAGAGTCAAAGAGCCGAGGTGGCGCAGTGGTTAGAGTGCAGCACTGCAGGTTACTTCAGCTGACTGCTAGCTGCAGTTCGGCGGTTCAAATCTCACCGGCTCAAGGTTGACTCAGCCTTCCATCCTTCCGAGGTGGGTAAAACGAGGACCCAGATTGTTGGGGGTGATATGCTAACTCTGTAAACCGCTTAGAGAGGGCTGTAAAGCACTATGAAGCGGTATATAAGTCTAAGTGCTATTGCTATTGCTATCCTGTGCACAAGTGGCTGCACAACTTGAGCACAATTGCTTTGAACTAAAAGACTCTGCCTAACGTCTTCCAATGCCGAAGGCCAGAAGGAAGAAGTTCTAATTGTGGCAAAAAGTCTGCAATCCGTCCATTGAAAAAGTTATCGATGTCCCGATGTTGTTTATTCTCTGTCAGCTTCTCCAAGTGGTGGCATTTCTCCAAGTGGTGGCATTGAGTGCAGTACTGCAGGCTACTTCTGCCGACTGTCAGCAGTTCAATTCTCATTGGCTGAAGGTTGACTCAGCCTTCCGTCCTTCTGAGGTCGGTAAAATGAGGACCCAGATTGTTGGGGGCAATTATGTTGACTCTGTGAACCGCTTAGAGAGGGCTGTAAAGCACTGTAAAGCGGTATATAAGTCTAAGTGTTATTGCTAAAGACCCCTTTAGGCGACCGACTGCGACCTCCCTGCAGCGCAAGAGACACCTCTCCCCCCTCCACCCCCCCCCCGACGGCCTCTGTTGCTTCGCGAGGGGCCCGTCGTAGCCCGGCCGCGCCGACTGGCCGAGCCCCCAGCCCGGCAACCCCCTCCGCTCCGCCTGAGTGACGGCCCCAAGTGGGCCGACTATAAATAGCCGGCTCGCGGCCCTCCCGGGGTGATTGACGGCTGCGGCG
>QLTV01003647.1:2339616-2357569 GCA_003457575.1 Thermophis baileyi
CTGGGAAGCCTCTGTCCCGGGCACCAGAGCAGGGGGAAGGCGGTAGGACGGAGCCAAGACTCCTTTGGAAGAGCCGTGGCTTGCGGAATTCGCGGCCACAAGATTCAGGGGTTGGGTTGGGTCGGGGTGGGGTGGGGTGGGGGTCGCTGCTCTAGCGAGTTTCCGAAGGAAGAGGAGGAGGCCGATTCAAGCGGGCGGAAGAGCTCTGGGTAAAAGCCAAGTGGCCGAAATGGAGCCTCCCCCCTCCTCCCCTTCTTGCAGGGGGCAGGCTACCCCCGAGTACAAGGCGTTGGGTGGGCTGCGACCCTAAAAAGAGAAAGGGGCTATTTCTGTCGAGCTGGGGCTGCTTGTAGGATTTCTCCCCAGAAACACGACCCTGGCCCGGTTCCTGGTTCCCAAGACCCCCTCCCGCTGTCCCAGCAAGGTTTCGCCCGACTTTTAAAGAAATAGGGAAGGGGCGAGGATTCTGGAGTTTGAAAAATGGGCGTTTCATGAAGGAAACCGAAGCGTGTCCCAAGCAAGCCAGAACCAGACCACCTATCTGAAGGGGAGGGGGGAGGAGGGCGAGGCCAAGAAACAGAAGATTGCTGAGGGGTCTAAGTCACAGAGCTGGAGGGGGGGGGCTGGAGGAGGGGAGAAAAAGGTGAGGGATGGAGACCAGATACTGCTCTGCGCTTCTGAATGAAGCTGTAAACTCTTCCGATTTTTTCCCCCAGCCTCTTAGAACCCCAGATAGCTAAAAGTAAAATGCCCGGTGTTTCTATTCATTCTTGGAAGGGTCTTCTGAACAGCATTAAAGAGTTTCTTGAATTAGCTGCTTCCCACAGAAACTGGCTTCTTGTTTTCTCCCGTGACAATCTTTTGGGAAGGAGCTCTGAGCGCAGAGTTTGGACCAGCCTTTTTGTACAGGTGGTTTGGAAAGCTGGTGTTTCTGTCCCAGCTGAGCCAGGAGCAATAAGTTGCACTGAACTGGGCGGTGTTTACGCTGAGTAGACCAAGAGAGCTCTTCCCTTTAAAGGTGCCTTTGTGAAATTGTTTCCTGGGAAATAAATCCCATCGAACTTGACAGGTTATAAACTTAGGAATCCATTTGGCTAGAGTTGTGCAAAGTTCTTGATGATTTTTGACCCTTTTGATGCTGTGGTTTAAAGGCACCAGGCTAGAAACGGGAAGCTGGGAACTCTAGTCCTGCCTTAGACAGCAAACCAACTGGGTGACATATCCTCTTTCCCATATATTGACCTAGGCACCTTCAGGAAAGTCCACAAATTTCCACAGGATAGGAAAACAATGGGGCTGTCTAGGCCCTTGCGTTCCAAAATAGACCGTACGATCTTGGGACAGAAAGCCTCTTTAGTGGTTAAAGTCAACAGGAGACCTCAAGTTGTAGTCCTTCCAAAGAGACAAAGCCAGTCACACTCTCTCAGCCCTAGGAAAAAGGCAAGGGCATCCCGGCTTTGAAAAAGTCGGGAGGAAAAAAAATCTGCATGGATTTGTCTGTGTGGAGACACACATAAACAAACACACACCATCCTTGGCAGCTTTGGTGTCAAGCCAGGAGTCTGCAAGTGACAAATCGTATCAAAAAGTCATTTTAATTTAGGCATGGATTAGCGTTGTGTTTGCTTGCTTCAGAATTGAATTTTCTTTTTTAAAAAAATATGATGAAGTACTTTCTGCTCAGTTACTTTTGAGCAAATATTGTTGGATAGGTTGAAGTTATAAGAATCAGAATAGAGCTGGAAGGGACCTTGGAGGTCTTCTAGTCCAGCCCCCTGCTCAAGTAGGAGACCCTATACCATTTCAGACAAGTGACTGCCCAGTCTCTTCTTAAAAACCTCCAGTGATGGAGCACCCACGATTTCTGGAGGCAAGCTGTTCCATTGGTTAATTGTCCTCCCTGTTAGGAAGTTTCTCCTTAATTCCAGGTTGCTTCTCTCAAATAATAAGAAGAAGAATAGAACAGAGCTGGAAGGGACCTTGAAGGTCTTCTAGTCCAACCCCCTGCTCAAGCAGGAGAACCTATACCATTTCAAATAGTACAATAAGGCTTATTTGAATTAAGAACAGGATCTAGCTCAACTCTGGGACTTGTGTTGATCCACTTGTGGGTCTACTTTGAGCCTGGAAGGGACATTTCTTTACATTAAAGCAGTCATTAACATGTAATGGTTCGTGGGTGACAAAGTTCTAATGGTCTGGTGGATCATGATATCGTAGGAAGTAGCAAACAAATCTAGTAAACAAGGGTTTGAAAATCTGGATTTTGTTCCTATGGCCCTCATTTAATGACCTTGGACCAGTTTTTACATCTCACCCTAGCCTACCTTAAAAGCCTGTTGAGAGGATAAAGCTGGGATAAAACAGAAACGCAGGTGTGTGCTTCCCTGAATTAAGGGGTGGAAAATCAAGATAAAAGTATAAAAATTACATAAGTGCTTGATATTAATCCCATTATGGCATGACTTACCTACCTGGAGCCTTGCTGTGTATCTGAAACTCCTTAGAGATGCGGTGTTCACACACAAACACACAGTCACCATGGGGGGAAATGCCGCAAAAGCTTCTTATATTTCCGGATAGGAAAGTATCCACCATTTTTACTGCCTTCTGTAAAAAGATTACGACGAGTGGGAAAGTGCAGGGAACTCTATCATGAGTCGGTTCACTGTGAAAATGGATTAGGAATGTATTGGCTGTGAAGCAGATGGTGGTTTTTTTTTTAAATTTTGTTTTGTTTTGCTGTATTAGCAGAAGGGGAGAACGAAGCAAAAATGTTTAGAGAAGTATCTCTTCCAAATGGTTATTGAAGGTTGCATAATTCTCATGAGTTTTACCCAGTCCAGGATACCTGATCAATATAGTCCTTTTCCTACTTTTCCTTCCCTCTTTTTTCATTTTTATTTCTCTCTTTCTCCCTCCACCTCCTCCTCTCCTCTTCCTCTTCCTCCTCCTCCTCCTCTTCCTCCTCCTCCTCCTCCTCTCCTCTTCCTCCTTCTCCTCCTCCCCTCCTCCTCCCCTCCTCCTTCTCCTCCTCCTCCTCCTCCTCCTCCTCCTCCTCCTCTTCTTCTCCCCCCTCCTCCTCCTCCTCTTCCCCCCTCTCCCTCTCCCTCTCCCTCTTCTTTGCCTTCTTCTTCTTCCTTGCCTCCCCTTCACCCTCTCCCTTCTGGTTGTTGCTATTATAATGTTGTATCTTTCAAACCAGACAGAGGCTGTCCCAGGCTTTTGTAATAAAATCCATACTTTTGTGAATTCTATCGTTCCAGTCCATCCTGTGACACCATTCTGTCTCTTCACTATTCACCCCAGCCTCCTGCCTCCACCCTCAAATCTCACATTTCTAAAAACATTGAGTGACAAGATGCCACCGTCTCTGCCTCCCCTAGACTGAAGCCAGATCAATGGCAGTTGCCTCTTTCTAGCCAAGTGGACGCACTCCCACCTCTTCCAAAGTGGCCTGCTGTTTTAGAAAGCAACCCTACTTTCTAAGATAGGAAATGCCCATAGAGGTCACCTAGAACCTAGATTGGAGATTGTTTTATTTCCCCCCCCCCCTTGCAAAAATATGGGACAATCTTCTCCCACTTCCGAAACCTGGAGCTGTTGTGTGTTAGTGTCACCTGATCTCAATCCTACTTTCCATCCCCTTGGCTGTCTAGCGGTGGCCCTGAGATCCGGTCAAAAGTTTTGGCTTTTGGAGAAGGACTTTGGGATCCATTTGAAGAAACAAATTAAGAACAGGGCATTTCTCTTGACAAAGGGGGTCACAGTCTGGCTTGCAAATAGGCCAGTTGGAGGAGAGAAGTTGGAGAGCTGGCTAAGGAAGAACAGACGGGCTATTTATAGGCCTGCTTTCCGGAATGCTGCACTCTGACGGGGCCTCCACCAGATAGTGTTCAATTCGCTCTCTGGTTTCCCAAGAGGGTATGTTGACACCTAGGAACCGATTAAGGCTGAACTGTCATGTCACAGCCAGCGCTGCATTGTTCCTCGTGTGTCCAGACTCCATTCTGCACCAAAGGTGCTTTTTTCAAGAGGCAACTGGACTTTCTGGTTTTTTCTTGGAAGACGTTTCGCTTCTCATCCAAGAAGCTGCTTCTTGGATGAGAAGCGAAACATCTTCCAAGAAAAAACCAGAAAGTCCAGTTGCCTCTTGAAAAAAAACACCTTTGGGACAACCGTGACTTGGAGGGCTGAGAATCTCCATAGACATTTAGATATGCCCTTTGGACCAGAGCTGAAGAAGCTTCTTGGATGAGAAGCGAAACGTCTTCCAAGAAAAAATAAGAAAGTCCAGTTGCCTCTTGAAAAAAGCACCTTTGGGTCAACCGTGACCTGGAGGACTGAGAATCTCCATAGACATTTAGCTATGCCCTTTGGACCAGAGCTGAAGAAGCTTCTTGGATGAGAAGCGAAACATCTTCCAAGAAAAAAACCAGAAAGTCCGATTGTCTCTTGAAAAAGCACCTTTGGGTCAACCATGACCTGGAGGACTGAGAATGGACATAGACATTTAGCTATGCCCTTTGGACCAGAGCTGAAGAAGCTTCTTGGATGAGAAGCGAAACGTCTTCCAAGAAAAAATAAGAAAGTCCAGTTGTCTCTTGAAAAAGCACCTTTGGGGCAACCGTGACCTGGAGGACTGAGAATGGACATAGACACTCCATTCTGCAGTTCAGGAATTAGTGAGAGACTGGCAGTCGCTGCTTGCAAGCATGTCTCTAGGAGATCCAGTCTCTGTCTTGGATTTACTGGGTGGACCAGAAGAAGAACAACTCCCCACTGCAAAGGTCTTCAGCTGCAAAGTTTCAGAATAGTATAGAATACAGGTAGTCCTCGACTTACAACAGTTCGTTCAGTGACTGTTCAACGTGACCACGGCACTGAAAAATGGGACTTATGACCGTTCTTCACAGTTACGATCTTTGCAGCATTCCCCAGAATCATGTGATCAAAATGCAGATGCTTAGCAACTGGTTTCATATTTATGACGGTTGCAGGGTCCCAGGGTTTTGTGATCCCCTTTTGTGACCTTCTGAGAAGCCCAGTCAATGGGGAAGCCAGATTCACTTAACAACCGGGTTACTCACTTATCAACTGCCGCGATTCACTTAACAATTGCGGCAAGAAAGGTCGTAAAATGAGGCAAAACTCACTTAACAAATGTCTCGCTGAACAACAGAAATGTTGGGCTCAATGGTGGTCATAAGTCGAGGACTACCTGTACAGAATACAGCATAACATAATTGGAAGGGACCTTGGAGGTCTTCTAGTCCAACCTAAGCAGAAGACCCTACTCGATTCTGGACAAGTGGTTGTCCAATCTCTCCAGCTCCCACAACTTCTGGAGGCAAGTCATTCCATTGATTAATTGTTCTCACTTTCAGGACATTTCTTCATTCTAGGTTCTAGGATCTCTCTTTAAGATGCTTCCACCTGTTATTTGTCCTGCTCTCAGGTGCTTTGGAGAATAGGTCGACCCTCTCTTCTTTGTGGCCGCCCCCAGGGGTGGGCTGCTGGGGGTTCGCAGGGGTTCAGGAGAACCTCTAGCTAAGATTCTGTGCAGTTCGGAGAACCCCCAAATCCCCTTCCTGGCTGGCCCCGCCCACCCCACCCCACCCCGCCCCTCCCAGGAGTCCCCACGTGGCCTGTTTTGCATGCAGATAAGTGCAGGGCGCGAGGGCCGGGGGAGGCCGTTTTCACCCTCCCAGAGAGTGCAGGGCGCGCGCGGAGGCTTGGGGAGGGCGAAAAACAGGCCTACTGGAAGTTCGGGAAGGCCGGAAATGGGCCCGTTTCTGGCCTCCAGAGGGCCTCCGGAGCCTGGGGAGGCCGTTTTCGCTCTCCCGGAGGCTCGAGGAAAGTCTCTGGAGCCCGGGGAGGGCAACCCCCCCCCCGCTGTGGTGCAGGAGGCCGACTAGGCCACGCCCACCATGGCCACGCCCACCCAGCAACCGGGCAGAGAACCCCTTGCTAAAATTTTTGAAGCCCACCCCTGGCCACCCCTCAGATATTGGAAGACTGCTATCCTCTCACCCTTAGGCCTTCTCTTGCAGAAGGAGTCTGTGCTTCATTGTGATTTTTCAATCGTCTCAGCCAGAGCTTTTGGAGTTCAAGAAAGCTGGAGTCATTACAAGGGTTTCAACTAACCCTCTTGCGAGTGACTGTTTTGCTGCCACTGCTGCTTAACACTTAGTGGGCTTTGTTGGTGGTTGGGAGGGAGGGAAATGTTTGGCCTTGAGATAACTGCCTTATGCTCCTCTCCATGAGGTTCTCCATTCAGAGCTTCGGTTGCCATGGTCAACCTTCTTTGCTTATCCTCACTGGTCATCAGAAGCAGCTGAATTATATTAATATCCTTGACCTCGGCCAGAAGATTGGTTTCATGTATGCTGTGATTTCATCTCTTTTCTCTGCTTCTCTCTCTCTCTCTCTCTCTCTCTCTCTCTCTCTCTCTCTCTCTCTTTCAAGCCTAATTCTTTTGTTTGCTGTTTCTGCTTAGCTTGCTACCCCAGCGGGTGTCCCCCACCAGCTATGGAAGGTAAATGTTCTCCTACGTCTTGCCCAACTGCAACTCGGTGGCATCCCAACTTTTGGTGTGGCTCACTGTCGTCCAAGGGGTACTAACAGCTCTGCCCACTTTGCCAGGGAGCTTACACCCCTCCCCTGCCTGCTTCTGTTCGGTGGTACCTTCCTTGCTAAGTGTTGGTTAAAGCCATGTTGTGTTTGCTCAAGGACCAAGCGCCCAACCACTTCATAGACATGGAGCTCGGTTTGGAAAGAGGTCCTTGCTCAAATCTGACAATAGATTTACAAGCTCATTTGGGCTGGAAGAAGGGGATCGGTCAAGTTCTCCTGGGTTGAGTGGACATTTGAATCTGGGCCTCCTGTGTCTTAGTCCAAGTAGTGCCAAATAGAAGATAATATTGGTAGCTTAGACTTGACCTGTCGGGTTCCTGGTGTTCTCTAAGCATGGTGTCAACCCTGAAGTGAACCTGGCTGAGGCCATCTTGGAGGCTTCAGGGTTGCCACACAACAGAGGGAGGGGGGAAATAGCTAGATGGGGTCTTGTAGCCAAAACAATAAAGTTTTCCTGTGGGAACCAAGGACGTTCTCACAGGTAGCTGGCCAGCGGAGGAGCGAAGTAACCAAGCAACTGGCCAGCACCTTAATTAGACAGCGTGACTTGGGGGAAAGGGGAAACTTTTACTTTTTAATTAGGCGAAAGCTGCGGGAACTTTCAGAGTCGGCTTTCACCAGTTGTGCCAATAGGATGTATCCAATAAATTGTTCTTTGAGGAATTTGCCTGCCTCAAGAGTTCCGCTTTCTATGGGTGCATTACTTGGAACGCTGACACATGGTTGTTTTCTTGCAGAAGTTTTATTACCCAACTGGGTAACATCTTCAGAGCTAGGTTTGCCTTCTGTTTGTATCGTAGTGCTTCCAAGAGAGGGGCTGTTGTTGGTTCAAAAGAGACGATCCAAAAGCTAAAAAGGAAACAAAAAGACCAAAACACTTCCTTGTTCAGTGATCAACAAGCACAGATTAGCACCACAATTAACACTAGACCAACAACCAAGCAGTAAACAATGCTCCAATCAAGGAACTACCGACTGAGGCAAACAATCAAACAATAAACAACAGTCCAATCAAGGAACTACCAAGAACTCTCCTACCAACACTGACAGGGCAAACTACTTATATATAAACAGGGAGCAAAGATCACTCCCTTCCAGCATTGATGCCGTTGCCTAGTTGGGTAATGAAATGTCTGCAAGAAAACAACCCACATCTCAACAACTAGACTACATTGGCCAAGAGCTTAATTTCACAGAGCAGAGAAGGAGCAGAGAACGGTTTCTCTTTTGCAGGACATTCCAGTCTGCAACCTCTCTCCTTTAGGTGGCTTTCCACCTTTAACAGGGTGGACAAGGAAGGAGGGGATGGAAAAGGAAGGATCTAATGCAGTGATGGCGAACCTTTTTTTGCTCGGGTGCCAAAAGGGCGTGTGCGATAGCACGCGCGTGCCCACACCCATAATGCAATGCCCCCCATGCATGCGCGCACACCCCCCCCGCTGCCCCCCCCGCGCATGCACACAGGACTCACTGAAGCCTCCGGAGCCTGTGGATGGCGAAAAACGGATTCCAGCTGATTTTCGGCCTTCCGGAGGGCGGTGGGGAGGTCATTTTCGCCTTCCCCAGGCTTCAGGAAAGCCTCCGGAGCCTGTGGATGGCGAAAAACAGACCCAATGGCCCAATCGGAAGTTCAGAAATGAACTTCCGGTTGGGCCATTGGGCCGTTTTCACCCTCCCCAGGCTTCAGGAGGCTTTCCTGAAGCCTGGGGAAGGCAAAAACGACCTCCCCACCACCCTCCAGAAGGCCGAAAATCAGCTGGCCAGCGCGCACAAGCGCGCTGGAGCTGACATAGGGCAACGCCTTGCGTGCCCTCAGATATGGCTCTGCGTGCCACCTGTGGCACGCGTGCCATAGGTTCGCCATCACTGATCTAATGGATCTATCAGCCAGATCAATGCTTGTCCTTTACAATCACCTTGGATGGGATTATTGGCAAGGGGGCAGAAGTTAGGAGTTGCTGGGATTCCTTGCCAACCTTATTCTCCGCCATCTCACTCCTTGTTGCGAAATAAACATGACATTTGCAGAAAATCTAATGGGGACAGGCAAGGTGAAACTAGGGTACCATGGAACAGAGCTGAATTTCTAGAGGGGAGGACATAAATAGCAATAGCAATAGCACTTAGACTTATATACCGCTTTACAGTGCTTTACAGCCCTCTCTAAGCGGTTTACAGAGTCAGCATATTGCCCCCAACAATCTCATTTTACCAACCTCGGAAGGATGGAAGGCTGAGTCAACCTTGAGCCAGTGAGATTTGAACCGCCGAACTGCAGCTAGCAGTCAGCTGAAGTAGCCTGCAGTGCTGCACTCTAACCACTGCGCCACCTCGGCTCTTATAAACCTTGGAAGCTCCCCTAAATCAGATCTGGCCGATGGTCTGTTGTTCTTCCAAACTGGGCATCAGTTCTTAAAGGTCCTCCTGGGCAAGCATACTTTTCTGTCACCTGTTGTGCCATCCTTCAAAGTGGAGATGCCAAGAGTTGAGCCCAGGATCTGCGGCAGGCCAAGCATGCGTTCTCTGAGTGGGTGATGGAGTCTTGTCCAAAGGGAATAAAGATAGGAGATATAACCCTGAAAATGTATTCTCACGAAAGCGATAATATATTTTCATTCGATCTAGCCAGGGAGGTCTCGGTGCAATTTGTTTCCCCCCCCCAAGCAATCTTTGATAGCCCACCACACATCTCGCGACTTGATTTGTCACTGTTTGTGCACGACCTCTCACTGTGTGGAGTGTGTAGACTTGCACAAAACCATAGGCGTTGTTTTTTTTTTTTGCACCGTGAATGTAGACCGTAGTCTGAACGTGGTTTCTTTTATCATCCAGCATTTCTGTCTGAGATGAATTTGCACCTGTTCTACCCATGCACGATCTTCTTTACGTTAGCATAGCTGCACAAGCAAAGCCTGGGATTCTGTGATCTCATCTCCCCCTCCCCCCTCTCCCTTTATCCCCCTCCCCACAAACGGACTGGGTGTGCACACAAATGCATGAAAGCAACTGGAACAGTTTGTGTGTTACACAAAACCAAACTTGGGGCTGCAATTCCCAGAGAAGAGGCTATAACGGTGGAGGGAAAAAAAAAAAGGGATTAAAACCAGGAAAAAGAGAGGACCAAGGAGACAGAACACGGGAAGCACCTCCTTCCTTTTTCCAAGGCTGTGCTATACATATCTTCCACTTTGTGCGCATTGCATTGTGTGGAAACCAGATACGGGATGAAGAATTTGGACTTCGGAGAATTTCAGTGAGTCTCTTTCCTCCTAAAAACATATGTTTAGTTCTCTAGTTTACGGTTGGGACTAGAGAAATATTTAAGATTCCTATCTCCTAGCGTCAAATTACTGGGGCCCATTCAGTTTCCCAAGTGCAGTTTTTAAAAGGTTATTACTGTATTGATTGACAAAACCATGCTGCGGCCAGAAAGAGTTTTGGTATCATTTTTTAAAAAAGATAACAGCTTAAATATCCTTCTTTCTATGGTTTTGCTGCCTTCTATGTTGCATATATCAATTGGACCCTGCCTTCTAAGGATATTTCAGCTACAGGGATACAGAAGAAAGCATTGGTAGCATCCTATCTATGAAGGCACCCTTGAGTTTGACCCGAAATGGAAACGGAGAAGGATGCTTTAGTACCGTTGCTTCATTTTGACTTTCACACTGAATCAGATGTGATGACTCTAAGCACAATGGGTAATGCTTGTGAAATTCTCCACCTCCAGATTTCTTCTCATTCTTGAGTTTTCATTTCAGAATGAGGCTGAGCTAATTTGGGTGTGATATATATCTCTCCATTGCATTACAATATAGCAGCCCCAAAGATGTGCTGTCATCCAGTTGTAGTGAAATCTGATGTGCCTTACATCAGTGGCATTGCTCACTTGTACATATGGATAAAAGGTGACCCAATAGGCAGCTTGGATCTACATCTGCAGGAATCATCAACCGCAGGTGTTTGAGATCTTGCTTTTGAGCAGACTCTTTTCAAAACAGATATTGATTAGTGTCTTAGGCTGACTTCTAGTCTGGGAGAGTAAAAGCTCTCCCTGTTGGCCCAAGGTCTATAGTTATTTATTTACAGAATTCAGAATAACAGCGCTGGAAGGGACCTTGGAGGTCTTCTAGTCCAACCCCCTGCTCGAGCAGGAGTCCCTATGTGATTCCAGACAAATGGCTGTCCAATCTCTTCTTAAAAACCTCCAGTGATGGAGCACCCACAACTTCTGGTGGTAAGCCATTCCACTGATTAATTCTTCTCACTGTCAGGAAATTTCTCCTTAGTTCTAGATTTCATCTCTTTGTAACAAGCTTCCACCCTTTGCTCCTTGTCCTGCCCTTCGGTGCTTTGGATAATAAGTCAACCCTTCTTCTCTGTGACAAGCCCTCATGTCCTGGAAGACAGCTATTCTGTTCCCCCTAATCCTTCTCTTCATTAGACTAGAGGTCCACATCTGTTTATCGGCTTTGCCCCATTAAAATCAATTAGACTTTCCCCCCAAGTAAACATGCATAAAATAGGATTCTGTGCGTCGTTTCAAGTAAAATATTCCAATGGAGTTTTAAGGCCCTTGTCCTCCATGTGGACATTTCTCCCAATCCATTTTGTAGGACCCTCCACATGGGAAGTTTGGTTGTGTCTAATATTTCGCTACAAACCCAGCCCTGTTTTTTTTTTTAATTCTCTGAGACAAACAACACTAAGTTAGTACTAAACTAACTGCATCAATTTTAAAGACAAGAGAGCCTAATCGGTGATGCTGGCCCCCCAGTTGCCTCTTTCCATGTGTGTGCCATGTTACAGCTGCTGGGCCCATTGGCAACATCTGTCCCCTGGAATGACCAGGATGAGTTTGTGTGCTGCAATGTTCATGTAGTTGTTCAACTGTCCACGTTTGGAATGAACTTGGAATTGCTTCATTGCAGTGCTTTGTCTCTTAAGTTCTCCAGAAGGTCTCTAAGAGAGGGGAAAGGCATTTTCCAACCGCTAGAAATGTGTGAGTACTCAATGGAAGCGTCTGGAGAGAAGATGACTCTTCAAGTTTTCCTTAACCGGCTTGCTCAAGTTCTAATTGGGGTCCTTTGATTCTTTTAGGGGCACCTTTTGTGCCATCATTGCTCAGCTGACTGAGGAGACACAGCCCGTCTTTGAAACAACCCTCAAATCGTATGCCGTCTCGAAGGACGCCGATGCCAAATTCACGTGCATTGTGATAGGTGAGTTAACACAACTCAACATTTGCATGGATGTTCTCAAGAGCAAGCGTTGAATTCTTCCTTTGGACTACCACAGGGCTGATACCTACCCTAGTTGGCAGACGTTATGTCCTGATGTATACATATATTTAGAATGATATCTACCTACCTTCTCCAACATGCTGCGTCTGAGCCCAGATTTTTGTGGCTTTCCGAACCTCTCCGATGATACAATGGCTGAAAATATGATGATATGATATGTGTGTGTATGTGGGTATAGGCATAATGGTTATCTTTTGAGAGCTGAATGCAATGAAATTTTTTGTTTTAATGTATGCTGATTAGTGTACATTTAAAGTGACAATAAAGTTTTTTTTCTATTCTAAAAATAAGAGTACATTTCTTGTCATTTTTAAGGAAAAGGGACTGTTAAAAATTGCATTCTCCTTCTCCTCCTCCTCCTCCTCCTCCTCCTCCTCCTCCTCCTCCTCCTCCTCCTCCTCCTCTTCCTCTTCCTCTTCCTCCTACTTCTCTTTCTTCTCCTTCTCCTTCTCCTTCTCCTTCTCCTCCTCCTCCTCCATTTTATATTATTAATATCTTCTTCTTTACTTCTCTTTTACCACTGCGGGTGTCAAGGGACATACAAAGTTCTGGTTCTTGCTCTTCTAGTGGCCTCAACCATTGTCATTTGATGCTGTTGTAGTGTACCTTTGCTGTTGTCTCTCCATCTTCTTCTGGATCTGCTTCTTGTTCTTTGAACTCCCAAGACAATCCCAAGGTGTATTGTTAAGGCCTAACATTGAACTCCCCAGTCTGCCAAATTCTGCCCCCTCCATGGCTTTTCTCGCTCACTTTTTGGCCTCTGCTCCACCTTGAATGATTCACTGTAGCCTTGACCATCAAAGGTTTTTCTGCCTCTTGTCTGTCATGCCTAGGTTAGCCCGTGATAATAAGATTTATGTCTGCTGAAGCTTTTGATTTGATCTTCAAAAGTCCAGTGTGGCTTAGGAGAAAGCTTTTAAAGAGATCCCTTCCCACCAGCCCAATTTACACGTTCTGAGCCCGTTCAGGTCTGTTTTCATTCCTTTCATGTAAATTAAGTCGCCTTAAAACGGATCTCTGGATGGTTTCCTAAGCAATAATTCAGAACTGATTTTACCATCACCCAGGTTGGGATTGCGTGATCTCCCATCCAAGTAGAAATCCAGCCTGACTTTGTGTGGCTTTGAAGCCAAAGGAAGGGCGATGGCGTATTAAACGGGTACAGATAGTTCCTCTACTTACGAAGGTTTGTTTAGCGACCGTTCAAAGTTACGACTCTCTTAATCTGAAAACTCTACAGGTAGTCCTCGACTTACAACCCACAATTGAGCCCCAAATTTCCATTGCTAAGCGAGACATTCATTAAGTGAGTTTTGCCCCATTGCGCGACCTTCCTTGCCACGGTTGTTAAGTGAATCACTGCAGTTGTTAAGTTAGTAACCCGGTTGTTAAGTGAATGTGGCTTCCCCATTGACTTTGCTTGTCGGAAGGTCCCCAAAGGGGATCACATGACTCCAGGACACTGCAACCGTCATAAGTACGAGTCAGTTGCCAAGCGTCTGAATTTCGATCACTTGATCGTGGGAATGCTGCAATGGTCATAACTGTGAAAAACGGTCATAAGTCACTTTTTCAGTCCCATTGTAACTTTGAATGGTCAATGTTGTAAGCCGACTATCTGTATTTTATGATTTATTCTGTTTGGGGCACCAACATTTCCTTTTCCTTCTCTTTCAAAGTGCAAATGCAGTTTTACTCCGAAGTGTCTCTGGTCTGCTGCAACTTTCTTCCTTCATGTCCCCAGCAGGGCTCTCTCCTTGCCCTTTTGCTGGTCCTAGAATTCTTCTGAGGACTGGAAACTCTGTCTTCACCCTGGTTGCTTTGATCAGTGGCTGATATTTTAAGCTCTCCGCTCTTGCCCATCCTCATGTAAAAATAACACCTTCTGGATTCATGTCTGACCTCTCCCTCGTTTTTCCAACAAGTTATAGTCTCGGTATCCTGTTCATAAACAGGATTTCTTTCCGTTTGGTCTTCAGGGGTGGGTTCCGGATTCAGGTACTGCCGGTTTGTTCAGGGATGCGCCGCCCAGGCGCGCACGCGTCACGCATGCACAGTACTTTAAAAAAGCTTCTGTGCATGCACAGAAGCAAAAAACAAGATGGGGCTGCCTATGGCACCACTGAGAGAACCAGCTCGGGGGCGTGGCAGGCCTGGGTCGCTGCCGGTTCCAGCGACCCAGGCCGCCACGTTACTAACGGTTCTATAGAACCGGTCCAAATCGGTAGGAACCCACCTCTGGTTTGGATAGGAGGGGAAGTCCTCCCTTGAAAAATTCAGAATCACAGAGTTGGAAGGGACCTTGGTGGCCTTCTAGTCCAACCCCCTACTCAGGCAGGAAATTTTTACTACCATTCAGTATAACTACCAACATCCTTCAGTGAAACAATGAGAAACGATGGGCAAGGACAGTGATATATTTATGGTGGTTACAATCACAATAGTTTGACTCTTCCTTCACTCACCCAAAAGCCGGTTCTAATAGTATGATTAACCAGGTCACAGAGATGCATTCACACAACATGCTAAATTTAATTAAATTAAGCTTGCCTGTTTTGTGCATGTGGCTTAGCTGGTTGCATAAACTCTGGATGCCTGATAAGTTTATGACTCAATGTAGCGTGCAAACACAAATGAATTAATAAAGTAACCAGTATAAGTGCATTGTGCAAACCCAGCAAATTGCACAAAAAATGCAATTTATTTACTCAAAGTGACACTAATAGAATCCAAAGGCTCTTGGTAGTTCACAGCAATAAAAAGCTTAAAATAAGTTTTAAAAAAAGTACAATACAAAGTCAAGCTAAATGGATGTATGGCTTTGGGTGTCCCTAAATCTCCCCACTCTACCTCCTTTTTGATCCGGTAGGAGTGATCTCAGAAACAAAACCATGGCAGTCCTGAATGGTCACATGGTTATAAGACATTCACTTGGAAGGGGGTGGTTAACTTCTCTCCTTGGATTAGTATTTCTCAATCTTGGCCGTTTGAAGATGGACCTCCATAGATCTGGGAAGGATTTCAACCACACACAAGTTGCTTGCTGATGCCACCTACTCTTCACAGCATCTGTGCTAGTCGTAATGGGCTTGGGACATGTAACTGGAGCTCCCGTTGGGAAAGAGACTAATCAAGTTCTTGGATAGCTTCTCTTGATAACGAATCTGGAGCAGAGTGAGAGCAAGTCAGATCCTATTTCATTCTCTTGGACCACGTCACTCCTCTGATCTTTGGCCAGCATAATCACTGAAAAGGCATGGATGGCAAACCAGCTGGCACTTCTCTTTGCTTCAGCTTCAGGGCTGCTTTCTATAGCCTCCTTATTGCGATGGGTCAGCGGCCACTGATTTCTAAGGGACGAGATGGGTGGTGCAGAAAGCATTGCATCACAAGGACTCATGTCCCAGATCCGTGCCTGGAAGAGCTGGTGAATTTAATTCTGCCCCCATTCTTTGGATTTGGGGATGAGAGCAAAAGTCAGGGATGGAGCTTTGGGTCTTGCATGTAAGACATTCTGGGTTTGATCTCCCCTGGGTGGAGAACTATTGGTAGGACACTCTCCATCTCCACCTCTATCTCCACCTCCACCTCCACCCCCATCTCCACCTTTATCTCCACTTCTATCTCCACCTCCACCTTCATCTCCACCTCCATCTCCATCTCCATCTCTATCTCCACTTCTATCTCCATCTCCATCTCTATCTCCACTTCTATCTCCAGTTCCAGCTCCAGCTCCACTTCTATCTCTACCTGCACTTTCATCTCAATCTCCACCTCCATCTCCATCCCCATCTCCACCTTTATCTCCACTTCTATCTCCATCTCCATTTTCAGAGAGGTCTTCAAGTCCCAAATTATGTTTTCCAACCACCACGACTCCCCTTGATGCTCAGTATCTGCCTCCTTTCTCTCCATCCTTTTTGCTTGGCTCAGTAGGACTGAGCATTCTCACAAACATCTCCATACCTCTTGGGACCAGTCCAATCCCCCTCCCAGCCTTTAAAGGGCTCTTATATGACCCTTAGAGACCTCCAAAAGGTTTCACCAAATTGAGATTTTTTTTTCATATGATAGGAGCAGAAAGTGATTCGGTGATGGGAAAGTAAGTGCATTAATTGGATTTAATTTTAATGATGTGTCTACTATTAATCTTCTCATCGTTCCCATCACCCATCTCCTCCCACAAATGACTATGACTGTAACTTTGTTGCTTGTATCCTTACAATTTATATTGACTGGTTCCTACTATGATTTGATTGTTTATTTGTACCCGGACTATCATTAAGTGTTGTACCTTATGATTCTTGATGAACTTATCTTTTCTTTTATGTACACTGAGAGCATATGCACTGGAGAAAAATTCCTTGTGTGTCCAATCACACTTGGCCAATAAAAAATTCTATTCTATTCTATTCTATTCTATTCTATTCTATTCTATTCTATTTATGTGAGATCAGTGGTATCTTGTGACTTGGCCCCACCCACTGCTTTGTGCCACACCTTTGTTCTTACAAAAGTCCTGGTTGTATTTTTCCAGGTTGAATCTCTCCTTGATCAGTTTCCATCCATTATTCCTTGTCTGGCCTTCAGGTGCCTTGGAAAATAGCTTGACCCTCTCCTCTCTGTGGCAGCCCCTCAAATATTGGAAGACTGCTATCATGTCTCCCCTGGTCCTTCTCTTCACTAGACTAGCCATGCCCAGTTCCTGCAACCGTTCATCGTATGTTTTAGCTTCCAGTCCCCTCATCATCTTGCTCTTGCTCTTCTCTGCACTTTTTCTAGAGCCTCAACATCTTTTTTATAGTGCGGTGACCAAAACTGGATGCAGTATTCTAGGTGGGGTCTTACTAAGGCTTTATAGAGTGGTATTAGTACCTCCCTTGATCTTGATTGTATACCTCTGTTAATGCAACTTAGGATGTAAGCTCATGTAGGCTCATGCTTTTCAGAGACTGACTTCTCTTCCCACCTGAAGCCTCAGTTGGTGCAAGTTGGACCACAATGGGAGGTGGATCCTTTTAATTTTGCTTGGAGAAGACAGTTCTTGAGATAGACAACCCCTCCCTTGAGCTTGGCCCTCTATGCATAGAGCACAGGACCCCTTTTGGCTCAGAAGCAAGCAGTCATGCAGATGGTATGATATCATTGTCCTGAAAAGGCATCTGCTGACCAAAGGCACTTAAAGGACACAAGAGGGCTATGATGCAACCCTTGTTGCTTTGGCCCATTGGAAACTTTGGGTTCAGTTTACAGGCTGTGACGTATGGTTCTCCATGGAGAGACTGGCCTTCCACCAAGTGTCTGTTTTTTAACCTCGGACTTAAATCCACCAAAGCGGTCTCACTTCCTAGAATGTGAGGATGTTCTCATCTCCTGTCTATGTTGAGGGTGACAAGGATAGATCACCTGATTCCACTGCTCTACACGTCCTGTTTGGAAACAGGTGTTTTTCCCCCTCCAAGGAATGTGAAATTGGCAACTTCTCCTCCTGGTTTGAATGAAGGAGGCTACCTTTCATGGCTTATTGTTGCATCAGGCGAAGTCCTTCTGTGGCTGTGTTCACACAAGGGGCTTAATCTCGGTGCTGATTGAACATGCACCGAGAATAAACTAATCCAAACGCATTATTATACACATTCTCAATGTTGGCCATCATTTTGCCAAAAATTAAAAACGTAAGGGTTCAAACTTTCCCTTGAACTTCTTGTCCTCTTTATTAACAGTTGCCCTAATTGTTGATGCAAATTAATTGCAATTTTGTGATTTTGTTCTTTTTAAAAGTTAGTTTTCTATTTCATTGAAGTTGTTTATAAGGTTTGCGTAAACCACTTTAACATTTAGTTTTAACGAAAATTGATAGAGCAGTATTGGAAGTACATGAAAAGTAACAAGCAGGCCATCTTAGTGAAATCCCTCTTAACTTTGGTTGGTAAACCTGGTTTTGGAGATTTCTTTCCTTCCTTCTTTCCTTCTTTCCTTCTTTCCTTCTTTCCTTCTTTCCTTCTTTCCTTCTT
>QLTV01003647.1:2364865-2390222 GCA_003457575.1 Thermophis baileyi
CCTTCCCCTGGAGTGGGGAGGGAATGGGGATTTTGCAGTATCCTTCCCCTGGAGTGGGGAGGGAATGGAGATTTTGCAGTATCCTTCCCCTGCCACGCCCACCAAGCCACGGCCACAGAACCGGCAGGGAAGAATTTTGAATTTCACCCCTGGTTCCTTGGTTCTTCGGTAGGTGGCAACCAGATGGGCCAGGTACAGCCGTAGAGAGAGGGTGAAGCCCAGCTTTGGTGTGCAAGTGGGCCAGTATGGAGTCAGCACTCACAGCTGTACTCTTGACTCCAGGGTTCCTTCTCAACCAGCATGTTCACCGTGCCTGCCTGCCAGCCCGGCCCCAGCTGTCTCTGACACTCACCAGCCTGCTTCACCCGGCATCTATTTCCATCGCTTTGATGCACATTTTTCCATACGATTCTGCCGTAGGGAAGAAGGGGCGGGCGGGTGGCTATGCATGCATTAGTCACTCGGGAGTTTCCTAACTCAGGGTCTTACGGGGCAAGGTTCACGCTCCTGACTGTCTAGGCATCCAAAGAGCTTACCAAGGCATGGAATGTGCGTAGGTGGGCTTTGTGGTGTGTCAAGCAACCTGCCGGAGGGTGGGAGGCATGTAGGTAGGCTACTTTTGGACGTGGAAGGCTGAAGCTGCAGAAGGAAGCTTGTCTCGTGTTTCTACAAGATGCAGGATTTCCTTCCTGGGGAACTCCAGATCTCCACGGGGGGTGGGGTGGGGTGTTAGAGGACCTCTGGAATGTGAACAGATGCTGTTGTTTGTCCTGAGTTAGATAATTGGCCCATCTGTTCCAGGCCAATTGGGTAGATGTCTGGCTTTGGAATGTCCTTTGTTTTCAGTTCCAGAATTGGGCCCCAAACTTCTTTAAACCAAGACAAGGAGAAGAGGCAAGTACCGTATTTTTCGGAGTATAAGACACACCTTTCCCCCCCCTAAAAGAGGGCGGAAATGTTGGTGCATCTTATACACCGAATACAGCCATTTTTGGCCTCCCGAAGCTCCACCCCCGCATCCCATTTGTGCAAAAAATGGGCCCCTTTTTCGCAAAAATGGGGTACGCAGACGGTTTGGGAAGCCTGCAGAGTGCTTCTGGGGGCTGGGGGAAGGCAAAAACACCCCCGTTTTTGCGAAAAACGGGCAAAAAACGGGGGTGTTTTTGCCTTCCCCCAGCCCCCAGAAGCACTCTGCATGCCTTCCAAACCCTCTGCACGCCCCTTTTTTTTGCAAAAATAGGCCTGTTTTTCACCCATTTTTGCGAAAAACGGGGCACACAGAGGGTTTGGGAGGGCATCCCATTTGTGCAAAAAATGGGCCCCTTTTTCGCAAAAATGGGGTACGCAGACGGTTTGGGAAGCCTGCAGAGTGCTTCTGGGGGCTGGGGGAAGGCANCAAAAACTTTTTTTTCTTACTTACCTCTTCGAAATCTTGGTGCGTCTTATACACAGGTGCGTCTTATAGTCCGAAAAATACAGTAATTAAAACCCTTTTCCGCTGAGTACAGGTAGTCCTCAACTTACGGCCACAACCGAGCCCAATGCTTCTGTTGCTAAGTGAGACATTTGTTAAGTTGAGTTTTGCTCCATTTTACGACCTTTCTTGCCACAGAGGTTAAGTGAATCACTGCAGTTGTTTAAGTTAGTCACATGGTGGTTCGTGAATCTGGCTTGGCTTGTCAGAAGGTCGCAAAAGGGGATCACCTGACCCCGGGATGGGACACTGCAACCGTCATAAGTATGAGTCAGTTGCCAAGCATCTGAATTTTGATCACGTGACCGTGGGGATGGTCATAAGTGTGAAAAACAGTCATGTCACTTTTTTCAGTGCTGTTTTAACTTCGAACAGTCACTAAACAAACTGTTTTTAGTCAAGAATTACCTGTAAAAAATAACTTCCCTAAGGTCACATCCCCAGCTAAAGAAGAAGCAACCAAAAAGCAAGTGGTAACTGAAGGAAGCTTCTAATTAACATTGTAAGGGATCTTTGCTTTCAATAAATGTTGTAGAATGATTTTAGCCAGGGGGCTAATTGGTGTTGAATAAAGCGCTCTTACAGAATACCATTAATACAGTATCATCATGGTTATATTTTTAATTTTTCTTCTATTTGCAGAAAAGCGTGGTACCTATAGCCTGAAAGAGCCTTACTTTGGAGAAAACTGTTTGCTTACCGCTAATTTGATTATTGCTAAAGAATTATACAAACAACCCCTCCCCCACTAAATCATATAGAAGTCTGATGAAAACAAACACAAACAAGCAAATGAATGCAACTATTTGGTCTCCAAGGATTTTAGAGATACAAAACTAAGGTTCAAGAGCTACATATAAACCCCTGAAAGCTTTAGGTGCATGCCTCCCTACCATTGGTTGACACATTGTGGTATAATTGCATGTGGATGAAATTTGGAAACACAGAGGGAAGATTAATTAATTATAATGCAGGCAGGACTGAAATGGAGTCAAATTATCATGTTTGCTATGCTCGTTCATGGTTTATAATGTGGTCCTCAACATGTCACTCAAAAGCTAAAAGTGGCCCCTGATCCCCAAACTATGACAGAGCCTCCCTCCCCTTCTCTCCCCTCCCTTCCTCTCTTCCCTTCCCTTCCCTTTATTTCACTTTCCTTTCCTCTTCCCTTCCCTTTCCTCTTCCACTCCTTCCCTCTTCCCTCTTCCCTCTTCCCTCTTCCCTCTTCCCTCTTCCCTCTTCCCTCTTCCCTCTTCCCTTCTCTTCCCTTTCCTCTTCTCTTCTCTTCCCTTCTCTTCCCTTTCCTCTTCTCTTCTCTTCTCTTCTCTTCTCTTCTCTTCTCTTCTCTTCTCTCCTCTCCTCTCCTCTCCTCTCCTCTCCTCTCCTCTCCTCTCCTCTCCTCCCCTCCCCTCCCCTCCCGTCCCCTCCCTTCCTCTTCCATTCCTTCTCTTCTCTTCCCTTCCCTTCCCTTCCCTTCCCTTCCCTTCCCTTCCCTTCCCTTCCCTTCCCTTTCCCTTCCCTCTTCCCTCTTCCCTCTTCCCTCTTCTCTCTTCCCTCTTCCCTCTTCCCTCTTCCCTTTTCTTCCCTTCCCTTCCCTTCCCTTCTTTCTTGTTATCTTTCTCTTTTTCTTATTTTCCTTGAACTTTTAAAGACTTTTATCGTATGGGAAAACTCTAATTAAAATTGATAATTAATCTAATAAGCACATAACCCTCCTCTTGCCCCAAAAGAGTTTGCTTTGCTATAGTGGCATGTGAGCAGGCTCAACGGAGCTTCTGACCCTGTTGAGGGAGTATTCCGTTGACTTCCTTCTTCTTATCGCCCTCTTCAAGCAGCTTTCAGCACCTGGGTGTGTTCTGGTGATTGGACTGCAGTCTCTTTGGCATTTGTCTGGCCTCTCACCATTTTAGGAGATGCAGGAGAGCTTCAGCCTTTGATGAAGACCTGAAGCTAAGAATGGGAACAGGCGTAACCATGGAAGGCTTGGTGGGGGAGCTAATTCCAGGCTTCGGACATTTTTGTCCATTTCCAGCAAAAAGTCCATAAAGGGTTTCCAGTCTTTTATCAAAGTAATTGTTCTTCCTTTTTCTAACCAAACAAGCCAGTTTAGCCCATTTTTAACCACCCTAGGCTTAAAACACAAAGCAAAAGTCTGCCAATAAAGGGGTCGGTCCTAGTTACATTAGACTTTGCGATGTTCGTTCCCGAGTTGATGCACAAAGACTTGCGCGAGCGACATTTGTGTAAAGAAATATGCTTCAGCCAAAGATGCCCCAAAGTTATTGGATGCCTTTCATTGGAAGAGAGATGGGTTTTATATTAATAGAGAAATTGCGGAGGAGGTAGAATGCTGCACGGTTTGGCAAGTTTCCAACTGATTCAGTTGCCGAATAATATTGCTGATTTGTGAGGATGTTCTAACCTAGCATAATTCCCAGCAGCTAAAAGTGTAATGGTCAAGTTACTTAGATTGCAATGATCTCATACCTTTAACTGAGATTTGCACAACCCCAATTAAAAGCTTGGCAGCTTTATTCATGCATTTATTCATAAAACTGGGCTTAGTTTTAACCTGGGTTAGTTCTTCGCGGGCATAGTGTCAGGGTTCCAAGTAACACCCCCAACGAAAGAAAACTCCGAGGCTAGGCATTCCTCAAAGTTCCATTTTATTAGAGATGTCATATTGGCACATCTGGGAAAACCCGAATCTGAAAGCTTCCGGGTTTTCCCCACCCAAAAGAAAGTCCAAGTCCCTGCCCCAGCACCCACATGTCCATCACATGATCCAATCAATGCACTGTTCCAACTGGAGATGTCTCCCAGGCACACCCCTCCAGGTGCAGGGCAGAGTGGCCTTGACTCTCAGAGAAAGGAATGTTATTTTGACTACATATCTCCCCAGCTCCATGCAATCCCCCCTCCCAGTTTCCCACAGCACTAAATATGGCAGGCCTGAAGATCCAAGGCCCAAAAAATGGTTTCCAGGCCTGACACATAGCTGGTTGGTCAAACCCAGCTGGTCAGTTTACCATTAAATATATTGTGCAAACCAGGGGTGGGTTCTAACTTACCTCGCTGCCGGTTCGCTTCCTCCCACGCCGCGTGGCCGTGCCATGCGCAGTGCAAAAAAATAAATAAAAAATTCAAAAATAAAAAATAAAAAAGCCAAAAACAAGATGGCGACGCATGCGCAGTGCCGGAAACTTGGCTTCTGCGCATGCGCAGAAGGAAAAATAAATAAATAAATAAAAATTCAATAAATAAATAAATAGATAAAATTTCAAAAAAAAGATGGCGGAGTCCATGGACCGGCACCGACCGAACCGGATCCGTGATGTCATCGTGACATCACCAGCGGGTTGCTACCGGTTCAGGCGAACCGGTCCGAACTGGGAGGAACCCACCTCTGGTGCAAACCAGAAAAAAGGATTAATGCAGTGCCTTGTATGTGAGTGTGCTTTGTGTAAGCCAAGTCTTCATGTGTGCTTCTAAGCCATGTACTCAACGGGGGGGCTTAGATGTCATGGCTTGCTTGTTCTTGATCCGTCCATCAGCTTAAGAGTTGTCAGCAAGGTTAATTTGGGTTCTTGGAACTAAATGTTAAAGAGAAAAAGGTTATTAAAGGGCTTTGGGGCCCTTTAATATGGCCAACCATTCAGGGGTGGGTTCTAACTTACCTTGCCACCGGTTCGCTTCCTCCCGTGCTGTGTGGCTGCGCGCGCATTGCACGCCACGTGCACGCTTCGCGCATACGGCCACGCATGCGCAGTGCCAAAAACTCAGCTTCTGCACATGCGCAGAAGCAAAACAAGCAAAAAATAGCAAAAAAAGGCTGAAAACAAGATGGCGGCACATGCGCAGTGCCAAAAACCCGGCTTCTGCGCATGCACAGAAGCAAAAACCAGCAAAAAATTCCAAAACAAAATTCCAAAAAAATAAATAAATCCAAAAAATAGATGGTGGCGTCCACGGACCGGCACCGACACAACCGGCTCTGTGATGTCACCACCGGTTTACTACCGGTTCGATAGAACCGGTGCAAACCGGGAGGAACCCACCTCTGCAACCGTTCCCCACTGAACTTGGGGAGGAAAAACATAATTTTCTGTTTCTGCTGCAGAATGTAGTTTACTCTGCTGCTCCCAACACCTGAATGTACCAAGATCCAAATTATTTCTCAGGTTGGCTTTCTCCCAAGTGCAACTGACATCTAAGAATTAAAATAAAAAATGCGTAGCGTTTCAAAGAACAGCTGGGGAGAAGGAAAACACAATTTTTGGTAATGATACAAGCAAAACTAAAAAACAGTCTGCTATGACTCCCAATTCAGAGGGGTATCAAAAGTGAGGAATGGATCGGAGAGGAGAAACGAGGTAGCAAATGCAATTTTTTTTTTCTTCAAACGCAGAATTGAAAGAGAGAGGAAGGTTTGCTGGTCTTGATTCCTAGTTTTGAAATAATGACTGTCTATTCTTTGCAGGATTCAGAAAACTCACAGCCAAACTTGTCCGTTGCCTCTGTTTTGCAGTCTCCAAATTCCAGGTTTGGGAAAGAAGCGAAAGAAGAAACCCCTTGCTTATCAATAAGGAAAGATATCTCGGAAGATTTAGGAATAAAATGGTCGGAGAAGAAATCTGGTTCCAGCCCAGAGATCCAGGACTCAAGTAAGGGAATGCAACACCTGGAAGATCACCAGCCAGCAATTTTCCAGAATCGTCCAGTGACTTCTCAGAATATCCCAGGCATTTCTTCTAGTGTTCCACTGCCAAATGGGACGGACAATCGGGTTCAGAAGGAAGACATGGAGAAGCATTCTCCAGGTTGGGGCCAGGATGAAATCCAACATGGACTACCTCCTAATCGTGAGAGTAAACAGCCAATTACTCCTGCATTAGCAGCCCAAGAAACCCATTTTCAGGGTAGACCCATGGATGAGTTGGACCAAGTTGCTCCTTGGACCGAAGGCACGAGAGGAGAAGAGCAAGAAGAAGCCCCTAAGTTATTGAGAGACGATACACCCATCCCCCAAATGCATTTAGTTCCTGAGAGGAAGAGTGTGAAGTTTCCAAAGAGATCATCTGAAGCAATAGAAAGGTCACAACTAATCTCAGAAGTTACCACAACAACCCCAGGTCTTTCTCAAGTTGTTTCAGAGAGTCCTCCTCCAGCTTCAACAGTGATGATCCCTCCTGCGCTTCATGATTCCCAAGAACCAGCTCTGCTTTCTCCAGTCAAAGAAGACCTCGTTGAGCGGAACCAATCCGTAGCCCACTTGCTAAAAGATATTAAGAGAGAAACAGAATCTCGGGAACCTGGTAAGATGGTGGCTTCAGAAGAACCAGACCAGCAAGTCACCAGGACTGAAACCAAGGAGGTCTGTGTGCAGAAAGAATTCCTGGTTCCTCCAAGGAGTAAAAAAGATAAGCAAGAGTCTAAAACGTACACCAAGAAGACAGAGGTTAGAGATAAAGAAAAGGACAAAATAGCTTCTGATATTCTTTTAAGAGAGAATTCTCGTCCTCCTGAGGCTGTAGTGGAGGAGAATCGAACCCTGGAGAAAGACCAGAACAGCGACCTTGTTTCTTCTTTGAAAAATTATTTGCTTTTGCTCTTGAAGATCACCTCTGAGTCAGACAAAAGCAAAGCAAGAAGCCCCAAGCAAGAAGCCAAGATGATGGAGGAGAAGACTCCGCTAAGTGCTATTCCAAAACATCTGCCAGATGTGGGCATTGCGGGATTAACTCCCAGGACTTCCAGGAAGATCTTCGAACAGGTGGAGACCGATCAACTTTTCCAAAGTGCTGAGAACCTGCAATTGACTCCCAAAACTTCCCGGAAACTCACAGGAATGATCAACCAAGAACTGCTTGCTTGCCAAAAGAACCTAAACGTTGAACTAGAGATACCTCCTCTACCCTGTGTTCCTTCAATTGTGGTAGGGAGCATTGGAGGTGAACCAGCAGTTCTCCCCCATCCTCCCTCTTCTGAGATTGTTAGTGAGACCCCAGCAGCTTTGCCAAGTGCCACACCTGAGGAGCTGGCATCTGGAGCCCGTCGGAAGATCTTTCTACCCAAAACCAAGACAGCTGATGAGATGGAAGAAGGGGGCCTGGAGGGTCAGCCGTGGCCCAAAAGGGACAGTCCCAGTGTGTCTCCACAGCAGGGCCGTAAGAGCCAGGCTCTCTTGCAGACCTCGGCCCCGGGTTCTCCTCCTGTGGAGAAGCGCTCTCCAAACTTTGCCAGGAAGATGGCAACTCTGGAAGTTCCCAAGATGTATCAGGAGACGGCGGAAGAAAGCAAACAGGAGGAGGACAGCTCCCCGTTGGCTCCAGAGAGCGTAGAAGAAAGTGTGCCCAAGGCGGGAGAATCTAGGAAAACAAACGATCCATTTAAAGGTAGGTGTGCATACCTCTTTCTAGGAGAGTCAGGAGACCTTGATGACTGAGGTTTTGAAAAGACCTTCTCTTTGGGGGATGTAGGTGGAGGGATGCTGAACTTTAACTTTTTTTAACTTTAACTTTTATTTGTATTTCTATGCCGCCCAACTCCCAAGGGACTCTGGGCGGCTTACAGCAAATATAAAACTTATTAAAATATATAAAAAGCATTATTAAAAAAATACATAATAAAAAGCATTTAAAAACAATTAAAAACCCATACACAACTTTTCATGGCCGGATCTCGCCAAATTGCAGAAGCGAGATCAACGGCCCCAAGCCTGCTGGAACAGCCAGGTCTTTACCGCTTTCCTGGAAAGCCAACAGGGTGGGGGTAGTCCAGATCTCAGGAGGTAACTGGTTCCAGAGGGCTGGGGCAGCCACAGAGAAGGCCCTACCCCGCGGGCCCTCTGAACGGGGTAGGAAGTAATCCTGGAACCTTCACAACTGTGGATTGAACAAACCTATGGAAACCTCTCTGCTGTACAGTCCCTGCCTTCTAGAATCCAAAATGTTCTTTTCAAAGTTGAAGCGAGTTGAGGACTTGCAGCTTGTTTAATCCCAACATCACATTTAGGCATTGAGAATGGACTGCTCTAATTTGTCATCTTTTCTTAGCGCCGCAAGTCGTTCGCAAGATCCGAGCAGAACAGTTCTCTGATGCCTCTGGGAACTTGAAGCTATGGTGTCAGTTCTTCAATATCTTGAGTGACTCCAAGCTTATCTGGTACAAGGATGAGGTGCCCATAGCAGAGGTCAAAAGAAGGTGAGTCTTGTGGAAACGTCTCCGTAGAAATGTGATGGTCTGAGCAGTGTCTCCCGCATAATTTTTGCCCTGTCTTACTTTTCCCACCACGCCCCAAACTCCTATCTTCAGTCCTTCTCCAACATTCTAGATAGACTGGATTTCATCCCCCATAATTCCCAGCCATCAGCAGATCATGCTTGTTAAGAATTCTGTCCCACACCTCTGGCAGGTAGCAAATTGGAGAGAGCTGTTAGCTTACTGAATTCAACCAGAAAGTTGCATTGATTCACAATCTATTTCTATTTTGTTAGCCTTTTGCCCTAACAGTAATTCCAGGGAAGAAAGTGTCAACTACAGTCAATTAACCTTTTCTGAAAGCCAGAATTTTTTCAGTGCCCACAGGAGTTTTGATATAATAAAATGGTTAACAGGCTTGTGTCTTCAGCCTCGTGCTTCTAGGAGCAATGTGAGGATTGCAGCTGTTTCTTCCTTTTAACTGCCAGTGGGGATTGAACTGATAGGGTGGGAGCTTGGCTGCGTTCTGATTGGGTGGAGGTGTGCTGGGATTGGTTGGGGGCTTGGCTGTGTTCTAATTGGGTGGGGGTCAATTTAATTATCTTTCATGAGATTGGACTTTATTATATTATATGGGATTATATATATATATATATATATAATGCCCAACTTCAATAGGACACTGTAGATTGTTTTTTAAAGTTCCTTTTCTTGTTTGTTTCTGGAAGGGTTGGACAGTCTTTTGAAGGACCAGGAGCAAATGAGTCCAGTGATGAAATATAAATGGGCACAGGATCTCCTTTGGTTTCCTTTTCTTAACAATGTTGAACTTATTTTGGAGTTAGACTATGCATTTCGAATGTTTCCTATCTCGAAATGACAGGAAGCCATTGTTGAAGGTGGTTTTGCAAGCCAGAGGGTGGCTTTGAGGCCCCAAGTTGTCCATCCCTAGTTTAGCAGGGCAGTAGTGCTCTTCCTCCTGAGATCTGGAAAAGTCCACTTTGGATTACAGAGATCATGGTAGCTCCATTTCTTCTTCTAGCTTTTTGATCCTCAGAAAGAAGCCATAGAAACTCTCCTTGCTACTTATCTCCTACTTACCTACCAAATGGTGGAGAAGAGGAAATAGCAATTGCAGCTAGGAGCCCCCACCAATGTCACTGCTATTCTCTCTGTCAAGGTGCTTATACCAATTCCCACCCCTTGCCTCACTCAGCCTGGTGAGAAGGTAGTAAGTAGCACCCGGCTGATGGATGTGTTCCACAAAGTGGTGTCTCACCATGGCCCCCATAAATTGGATTAGGCCCAGCTTAATTTCTTTAATTTTTATGATGATAATTTTGATTAGCATCTGGTTAGCATCATTCCTGCAGTGTGCTCTAGATGTCGTGTCTTTCAGCTCTGGAGATGAAGGACAGGCAGCTCTGGCTATTGTGCAGATGTCCCTGAAGGACTGTGGGGTGTATCAATGTACCATCCAGAATGAATATGGGACTGACAGTACTGACTTCCTGCTGAGCTCTGAAGGTGAGATTTAGTCGCTCAGTAGATCTCTTGTGGGCGTGAAGGGACTGGAGGCTAATGACTTGCTTGACCCCTCCTTCGGGATCAGCCTGGTCATCTCCTACATTCTAAAAGAACAAGTCCAGGAATGCAGTTTGGATCCAACTCTATTAAGATCTCTTTACCCTTTTCCGATATCTTCTTCTAAGTAAGAGAATCATAATATACCTCTTTCCCTATCTTGCTCTTTTCCCTAGTGCTGTCCGGATTTATCGCCAAAGAAGAAATAGAAGGTAAAGTACACCAGAAAAAGGTATGGTGAGTCAATGCCCTTGGAGATAACCTGACCCCCATCATGAACCCTCCCAAGCTCCTCACCATGGATGACTTTCCAGTTGAAGGAAAGAGGTTGAGGTGACCCTGTTTCATACTGAGGCCAAAGATCCAAGCAAGGAAGATATTTTATTCACGGGTGTTTGGAGCAAAATTCTGTGCCTTTCTCCTATTTCATTGGTTTGGTCCATACATGGGCCAAGATTGTTATTGTTTTGGCACTCTATGATATGTGAATCTACCTGCTGTGTTTGCAGACAATGTTGTTTATGGAATCAGACCAGCAAACCTTGGTGGAATCAACCCACGCCTGATTTCCTACTTCAGCCATTGCTGCAGCAGTAGACATGGCCCCAGATGACCGCCTGGTTGCTTCTCCTCTTCTTCTCCTCCACTGCTAGGAATTCCAGTCTTAAAATTAAGGCACTTCTTCTATTCTTTTTCAGCTGGAGAGGAGATTGAGATGACCCCCATGGTGTTTGCCAAAGGTCTAGCTGACTCTGGCTTCTGGGGAGATAAGCTCTTTGGTCGGATCATGGTGGAGGACCTGGAGGTTGGACAAGGATTTCTACGCAAGGCTTGCCGTGCCCGTGCCATTTATGGCCTTGAGCCAGTCTTTGAGTCTGGCCACACTGGCATTATTAAGGTCCACAACCTCATTGCATTTGGTGGACGCAGTGAGAACACGTTGGTGGAAAGGAATTACGATATCACCATTCAGGTGGGTAGAATGCCATCCCTTGCTTGACCCCAGTTCTGTAGTCCAGCAGATCTTCAAGTTCAGTCATCAAGAATTAGACAAAGTACAGGTGGTGCTTGACCTATGACTGCAATTGAGCCTGGAATTATAGTCATAAGAGCCGTGGTGGCGCAGTGGTTAGAATGCAGTACTGCAGCTAATACTGCCGACTGCCGGCTGCCAGCAGTTTGGCAGTTCAATCCTGACCGGCTCAACTCAGCCTTCCATCCTTCCGAGGTCAGTAAAATGAGGACCCAGATTGTTGGGGTCAATATTCTGACTCTGTAAACTGCTTAGAGAGGGCTATATAAGCACTGTGAAGCGGTATATAAGTCTAAGGGCTATTGCTATCTTGCTATAAATTGTGGCAGTGACTAAGCAAGTCACCACATGACCATACTCGATTTTGGGACCTTTTATGTGGCAGTTGTTAAGCAAACACAGTGGTCATTAAACAAGTCTGTTTTCTCCAACGGGCACTTTTTAGCTGGAAACCAGAAGCAAAGGTTGGAAAACGGCAAAAAGTGCCAAAAATCATAGTTATTGTGACCGTAGGACACGGCAAAAGGCCATAAATGTGAGCTGGTTGTCAAACAATATCAATTGCCAAGCACCCAAAGGGGAGGGGAAGGTGTGGCTGTTGGGAATGTCAGTAATGGGTTATAACCGTGATGGCGAATCTATGGCATGCGTGCCACAGGTGGCACGCAGAGCTATATCTGAGGGCACACGAGGCGTTGCCCTATATCAGCTCCACCACTCATGTGCGTGCTGGACAGCTGATTTTCGGCCTTCCGGAGGGCGGGGGGAGGCCGTTTTCACCCTCCCCAGGCTTCAGGAAAGCCTCCGGAGCCTGTGGATAGCGAAAAACGGACCCAACAGGCCATCGGGCCTACCGGAAGTCTGGAGGCTTCAGTGAGGTCTGCGCACATGCATGGGGGGCGGGGGCCAGCATGGGGGCGTTTGTGCACACATGCGTGGGGGAGGGCATTGCATTATGGGTGTGAGCATGCATGGGCGCGCTATCGTGCACACGCACACCCTTTTGGCACCCGAGCAAAAAAAGGTTCGCCATCCCTGGGTTATAAGTAGCTTTGGGGAGGTCCAATGTTCACTACCTGTACGTCACCCCATTTTCCAATTTGCACATTACGCTGAATCCCCAGCTAACAAAACCAAACCAAGATTAAAACAAGCCAACCTCCTCACAATATTGCCTGGATGGGGAGGCAGAGATGAGTTTTGCTCGATTTACAGATTTACAGGTTAACAGAGTTGGAAGGGACCTTGTAGGTCATCTAGTCCAACTCCCCCTCCCGCCCAAGCAGGAGACCCTACACCATTTCTGACAGATGGCAGTCCAGTCTCTTTTGCAAAGCTCCCAGTGATGAAGCTCCCACTACTTCTGAAGGCAACTTCTGTCCCATTACTGTCTGGTTAGAAGATGTCAAGAACTGTCTGTTTCCTTGCAGGAGTGTAAAATCCAGAATTCAAGTCGGGAATACTGCAAGATCTTTGCTGCGGAGACAAGAGCCATTGCTGACTTTGGATCAATACCTGAGTAAGTTGTTTTCTTCTAGGGCTGTGAACTGCCTGCTTAAATCTTCATAGGTTTGCAGGTAGTCCTAGACCTCTGGCCATAACTGAGCCAGGAAATTAGGGTTGTAAGCCAGGTCATTCATTAAGCTGGCCACCATGTGACCACACCTGAATTTGTGACCTTTTTCGTGGTTGTTGTTCAGCAAATGCTGCAGCTGTTAAATGAATTCATTTTCCACAATGGGCTTTTCTTTTTTTTTTTTTTTTTGCCGAAAATCAGCAGTAAATTCTGGAAACTGGCAAACAAAACACTGAAAATCATAGTCACGTGACCACCGAACGCTGCAAATAGCCACAGAAATGCAAGAGAGTTGACAAGGGTCCAAAATGCATTCATTGGACTGCAGGAGTTGGGGGTTGAAGCGTTTGGAACTTCAAAAACGGGTCATAAGTAGCTCTGGGGAGGAGTGTTGCAATGGCCTAGAGGTGGAGCTCTCGCCTCACAATCAAATCAGGAGGCTGTGAGTTCGATCCTAGGTAGAGGCAGATATTTCTCTGTCTGGGCACACTGAGAATATATCTGCTGAACAAAACTCCGCATTGGCGACAGGAAGGGCATCTGGCCATTAAAACACTCTGCTAGCTCCATTCAGTTGCCCAGACTCCACCCCGCAAGGGATTATGGGGTCGTTAAATGAAGATGATGATAAGTAACTCTGGGGAGGTCTGTTGTAACTTTGACCGGTCTGGGGAGAGGTTTCCTGAACGACCCAATTTTGGCAGTGTAGAAGAGGAAGAACATCCTGATTGTGGTCAAAGACCAACATATTTTGCATTACAGACCTCAGCTTGACTAATTCTTAAATGTTCAAGAACTCTTGACTTCTGTCTTAATTGGGAGACAATGACCATATCTGACG
Source organism: Thermophis baileyi (assembly GCA_003457575.1). Taxonomy (NCBI): domain Eukaryota; kingdom Metazoa; phylum Chordata; class Lepidosauria; order Squamata; family Dipsadidae; genus Thermophis; species Thermophis baileyi. Next base: position 2,378,574 of record QLTV01003647.1, read on the forward strand.
TGTCAACCCAAGTAATTGAAGTTCCCTAATAGGAGCACTCTTTTTCTTTGACACAGGATAATCCCGCTTTACCTAATCTATCGCCCAGCCAACAATATTCCTTATGCAACCATGGAGCAAGACTTGCCTGGCTCGTTTCAGTGCTACTGTGGACGAGAAGGAGATGGCAACAGGTTGGCTCCACCCAACCCCTCTGAGATTGGGCAAAAATGCTCTGCTTTCCAGCACTGGCTTTACCAGTGGACAAATGGCAATATCTTGGTGACAGACCTGGAAGGTGAGGCTCTTGTGTGGGCAACTAGATGCACCCTCTAACTTTTAGGGGAAGCTTCTCTAGGTCAGATTGCTAAGGTAGTCTGTTGTCCTCCTGATGTTCTGAGGAATGGTGGGAGTTGTAGACACTGTTGTAGGTCAGCAACAGTGGGAGGAATGCAGATTTTTGCACCTCTGCTGTAGATGAATGGATTGAGGCTGGCTTCAGTGTGACGTTCTAAGAGTCAGCATGATGTTGTTGCTGAACGGAAATGAGGAGTGGTGGACCTACCTTATGATTTCATCAGAGCTTCTCTTGCAGGTGTTGGGTGGAAAGTCACCAATGTGAAAATTGCTACCAAAACCAAGGGGTAAGTAACCACATTGTGTAGCTTTCAATCCAGGCTGGATAACTGGGTTCAACCAGAGTGAGCCAAGACTAGAGCTTCAGCAAGGGGTTGGACTAGTAGACCTCCAAGATCCCTTTCAGCCCTATGATTCTATATTTTTGGCACATAAAGGAATCTGCTAATATCATTAACTAGCAGTTTCTATCTTCCTGCCAAATAATAAACAGCTTTGGCACCTTTTTACTCAGCTCTCAGTGTATCTTAGGGCATAATCCTTCCATAGCTTCCTTTTAGGTTGAAACCATGATAGTAATCTCTTGCTGTATCAGATTTCGGTGCAGTTCATACTCCTGAACTGGGAATCCATGACATCCTTGTCCATCATGGTTTAGCAGAAGACAAAGATTGGCCAGCTCCATGCTAAACTCTTGTACAATCCAGACCAGTAGATCCGATGGGATGTGGGCATTTAAACCTTGATTAGTCACCCACAGGTCTCGTGTGTTGACCTGAAATCTTTCTCCAGATACATCCTTTGCAATTTTCTATGATGCCTGCTATCACAGATGCTGGCTCTCAGATGCCACCTAATCCATTAATAGATACAAGACCAGGGGGAAGCATAAATGAATCCCATAATTTACGAGCATGTCAAAGATGGATGGGGAATTTATCTTGGGGAGTAACTTTCTTTCTCTGCCAGGTACCAAGGCCTGAAGGAGAGCTGTTACCCCAACCTCCTCAATCACTTTGTTACCTCCCATCAATGCAACCGTTACTGTGAGCTCCTTGCTCTGAAGAGCCTTGAGGTTCCTCAACCTCCACCGAGAAGCAAAGGTTCTCGGAGCCCCAACGTGGGCAGAAAATCCTCATCAGCTCAATCCAGCCCTCAGCTCCAGAAGAAAGGTCTCTCTAGTCCCCAGGCTTCCAGGAAAGGGTCTGTGAGCCCCAAGAATGTCCGGAAATGTCCAGAACATGTGGCAGAATCACAATCGACGGCATGGCCCAAAGGAAGAGACAGCGACAAGATAGGACAGCTGCAGTGATGGGCAGTGGGGGCCATCAGCCATGCACGTTGTGTGTGCCTGAGGAAGGGGACAGGGTTGCCTTGTCCTCCTGTGGCTCCCCCACCTTTCCTTGTGTGAGGTCTGTGTGATCATGGCGCTCTGGGCAGGTTTGGAACCCCTCAGGAACGATGTGTGAATGCAACCGTGTGGTCACCACTGGCCCTGCAGAGAGTGGTATCTGTCTTCACAGTCCCATCACATGAGGCAGGAGCCTGGCACCCTACTTGAGTGCCTGTGTGGTTCTGTTTCTCCTTGGTGCTTTGAATATTGAGCCTGTCCTATGGCTCCCAAGAGGTTGAAGTCCAAGATGGGGGCTGGAGGCCAGGTGGCCAGGTGGCCAGGTGGACCTGTGCTCTGCTGGGCTGTAATACAGGACTCATGCCCTTGACTGCAATAGGTCTCCTACCAAAGACCCAATGCTCTCTGCTTTTCCCATGATGGTGTGGGCCACCACAACCCCAGTGAGACTCTTGAGAATGAACTTTGGCCCGATCCTCTCTTCCTGTCCACACCCAAAAGAGCGCCTAGGAGAAGAGAGCTGACTTCTCCCTTCTCCTTTGGAGGGAAGATGCTGCTTCCTTGATGGGACTCCCTGTGACGTGGCTGTGATGATACCTCCTTGCACCTGCGTTTGGGGACAATTAAAGTGTCGGCTAAGCCGAGAGGACATTTGGTCAATCAAGTGAGGCTGCTGAGATTAACGGAAGATTAAATGCTTCTTGCTCGACTACCCTTCCTGTTCCATCCACTCATGGTGCAGATGGAGCACATATTTTGCACACCGAAAGCTCTGATTTCAGTTGATGTTTTGATCTTCAGTCAAGAGATCAAAGAGTAAGAGAGACATTGCTATCAGAGACTCTGGGACATGCTGCTGAATATTCAAAGCAGTTCTGTTATATTTCTTACCTGTTAATGACCACAGATAGCTCGCATTCACATAACGGACTTAACTTGGTTACTGAACTAAAAAAAAATTCTGGATTCACATCATACAAGGACCCATAAAGTTAACCAAAGAAGCTGGATTCACACACCAAATTCCCCCCATAAAGAGAAACTGGGTTAACCAGAACCAAGTTCAGCCTGTATGAATGCAGTTCCTAAATTTTCAGCTAACAAGGATAGTGTATGAACGTAGCTATAGTGTGCTGCCTGGGTTGCAGTCTTCCTCAGCCTAACTTCTTCTAGGTGTGTTGGGATTAGCCAGGATTCAGAGCCCTAGGAATTCTGGAAGTACAGGCCTGTCACCTCTTGAAGATGTAGAGTTAGGGAAGGCCTTTTAGATAGAAATCTCTCTCTTGAACAACATTCTCTTGATTCACTTTATATATTTTGCTTTTTTCCAAATTTCTCCTTAGCAGGTAAGTGCAGGCTGTGTAGCAATTGCCTGCAACCAGCAAGATTTTAAGCACCACCCACTGTCAAATAAAATTGCCCTATAGCTCTCCTTTCCTCCAGAGCTCGATTGAATTACAGGTAGGTTGGAGATGTCACTGAGCAAGAAGACCCTGGAACAGCCTATAGAACATAGGTGCCCCATCAACCATTCCTTTACCAAAGACTACTGTATAATCCATCACAATCTGGAGACCTACCACTTGTGAATAAATCTCTATTGTCCTCTATCATAACCTTAGACAGAGAACACCTTAGGAACCCCAAAGGAACCCCCGATATGATGTAAGCAGCAGGGCGGGAGGAGTAACATCAAGGAGTATGGGTGGTCCTTCTAAAATGTTTTCCTCATGTGCCATTCAATTCGAAAACAATTCATTATAAATACCATGTTTTCCCGAAAATAAGACCCTGTCTTATATTTTTTTGAACCCCAAAATAAGTGCCTGGCCTTATTGCCATGCACTCAAAAGCCTGATTGGGCTCATTATCAGGGGATGTCTTATTTTGGGGGAAACAGGGTATGCTGCTTGATATTCGTGCTTTGGCCCAAGCCAAAAAAGGGAGCTGAGTTCCCCTTGTGGACTCTTCCCCACAGTGGGTCATCCAACAAACCATGTAGAACCTCATTTGATGTATCGGAACTTCTGTTGAAGCTGTGATGCTGAAGTGGCAGGGCCAAACCTCCTTCAAAGCTCCTTCAGGTGCAGGAATGAAGTTGCACGCCCTCCTATAGGACAAGGGTTTACAACAGGGGTGTCAAACTCGATTTCATTGAGGGCTGCATCAGGGTTGTGTTTGACCTTGGGAGTCCGGAGTGGGCGTGGCCATGGTGGGTGTGACCAGCTCGATGTCACTCGTGTCAGGGTCACCTGTGGTGGCCCAAACGCCCTGCCAGCAAAAACGGGCTCCCGAGCTCCGTTTTCAGCTGCAATGGCCTCCTGCAACCCTCTGCCAGCAAAAACGGAGCTCGGGAGGGCCGCACGCAGCCCTCCCGAGCTCTGTTTTCGCTGGCGGAGGCTCCACGGGCCGGACCGCTGCTGTTTCCAGGCAGCCCCGTGGGCCAGATCTAAGCACTCCGTGGACCGGATCCGGCCCCTGGGCCTTGAGTTTGACACCTCTGGTTTACAAGAATACAGGGAGAAATTGGGACTGATTGGGTTGTGTAATGCTGACTCAATAATAATAATCATAATCATAATAATAAACAACCTGGGGTTCAAGAGTTGCTGAATAAAGTGAAACAGGATGTAACTTGTCTGTGGAAGCAGCTGAGATCTTCTCTGAATTGTATGTACTGTATGTGCATTTCTCTGTTGAAATCTGGCTGATTGCCAAGACTTTGGTAAGCGTAGACTTGAGAACACGGTTTCTTGGAAAATGTGAATGAGGACATTGGTTTATTTTCAAAACAAGTAATTTTGCCATCTGCAAGTTTGAGGGTTTTTTTATTACTTGGGAAGAAACTCCGTGGTGAGTGGGGTTTTCTCTCGAGCACAAATCTCATTGAAATTCAGTGGGCTTATCCATGGATAGACACGCGCGTAGTCACCTCTGCAACTGAAGAACCAACAGAAATGACTGCAAAGAGATCAAAGGAAGGCTGAATTCCTGGGGTTCAATTGCAAAAAGAGAGTTGACCATCTCTGCCAGGAACAACTTCACTGCTTGAACCCTTTCTTGCATTGTCACAAAATCAAACCACTGAAAGGAGTGTTGTATTTGCATGATGTGTGGCCTGGAATACTTCAAACCAAAACAATGGAGGATGTTTTTCATGCATCACAGTGCAGCTTTGAACCCTTTGCATTCTTCATCGGCGTTGATAAAACCCTTTCTTTTACGGTCGAAGGTGAAATGTTGCTCCTCGCTCTTTTTTTTTCTCTTTCTCACACAATCCTGTGAACTTTTTCAACTGCCACCTCCCTCCTTTATTCATCTTCTACGTATCCAACCAATGGCTCTCTTCTACTCCACCATCTCATTCTTCATCAGTTAAGGCTTGGGACATATGGGGGAGCTATAATAACCGCAGCATTCCTGGAGATAGACCTGTGTTGTGTTGGCGTGTAGAGTCTCCCAAATGCCACCGAAGGAGAGAGATCCATTGGAACTAGGTAAGGAACTGTGGAAAAGAAAAGTTGAGAGATTAGGGGGTTAATAGCAATAGCACTTATTTACTGACCCATAGTGCTTTACCGAAGGGGACTGCAACCCCTGGGCCAGGGACCAGCACTGGTCTGCGGCCTGCCAAGAATTGGGCTAAAGCCCCATCCATGCATTTGCGGGATGCAGGCAGTGTGCAAAATTACGCCCCCCCCCACGCCCAGTCCGTGGAAAAATCAAACCAGTCCACCAAGGTTGGGGTGTGTGTGATCTGCTTCACAGCCCTCTCTGAGTGGTTTCCCCAACACTCTGGGTCCTCATTTTATCAAACTCGGAAGGATGGAAGGCTGAGTCAACCTTGAGCCAGTAAGAATCGAACTCCTGGCTACAGGCAGAGCTACGCTGCAATATTGCATTCTAACGACTGCATCACCAGGGCTCTCTGTGTTCCCCAAAATGTGGTTCTCCAGCCTCTAATTATTCATGGATAATGCTGACATAAAAAATAGGAGAACCTGTCATGCAGATCATTTCACTTAAAAAAAAAAAAAGCAACAAATGTGATGCGGAAATCTGTGCAGCGCTTGATAGATTTGCAATATTTCTTTCTGGAAATTAAATGACCGGCCATAGAGATGCCGAACCTGTTCAAGCTACTACAAAGTTGAGTATTGATTTGCTGTGTTTTTTTCCCAAGGCAAAAGGGTGCCATCTCATGGTCATTTTTTTAAAAAAAAAAAGATTTTTTAAGGAAATGGAAGACCACGTACACAACAGTCGAGGGATTCCTAGGGCTCCATTGATGGCCAGGATCTCAAAAACACAGTTTTCAAACATGGGAACCTCAAGGCATCTTGGAAGCTGTTGATCAGAGGTCTTCAAACTTGGCAACTTTAAGACTTGTGGACTTCAACTCCCAGAATTCTCCAGCCAGCTGGCTGGGAGTTGAAGTCCACAAGTCTTAAAGTTGCCAAGTTTGGGGACCCCTGCTGTTGATGATGTACTTGGTTCAGCTTTGCCAGCCAACGCAGAAGGAGTCAGCTCATGATACGTGTCAACTATGACAAAGTCTGTAGAGATTCTCAGTCATCCAGGTCATGGTTGTACTCTACATACTCTACTGCAATAGAGTAGTAAATGTCTGGAATACTTTACCTGATCCTGTTGTTAGTTTCTCTAACTCATACCTAAAGGTATGGACCTTTTACCTTAAACTGTCTACTGTGGACCTTACACGTTTCTTAAGAGGTCCCTAAGGGGGCGTGCATAAGTGCACGAGCCTGCCTACCGTCCCTGTCCTACTGTACCCATTTGTATGTACCCATTTTATGTGTTTATGGCTATGTTTTGCTTCTTTATATCCATTTATTTGTGCCATTTTTTCATGTGTCCTGTTTCCTTGCACTTGTTGACAAATAAATAAATAAAAAATAAAGAACTGGGCATGGGTAGTCTAGCAAAGAGAAGGACCAGAGGAGACATGATAGCAGGGTTCCAATACGTGAGGGGCTGACAATTTTTCCAACACCAAAAGAAGAGTGTCTATGGAGGTTCTTTCTTCTTCTTTATATGGTTGTCCTAAAGGTGCTTTTTGGATGAGAAGTGAAACATCTTCAAAAGAAAAGACAAAGTCCAGTTGCCTCCTGAAAAAGCACCTTTGGGACTACCATGACAAAAGCTTTTCCTAGTGTCCGTGACCTGAAGCCCATTCCACGTGGCAATTAAGGTTAAATAAAACCACAGAGAATATCATCCTCGGTGTCTCCTAATGCACAGAATCAAGTGTAAAGCTATTGAAGAGGCATTGACCCACACCACCTCTGGCAATTCTGTGTCCTGACATTCTTCTACTTGCCCTTGCTGGTGGAAAGATCCGTGTGCCCTACTCTGTGCAAAGTGGTGTCGAAGCAAAGCAAAAAGAATCGGGGGTTTTGGGGTAGATCACTGATGGCGAACCTTTTCGGCACCGAGTGCCCAAAGTGGAACGCACATGCGCGTGCGCCAGAGCCCCGGAAACTCGAAGACCACCTGGTCTTCTGGTTTCTGGCACGCGCATGCGCTGGTCTTCGGATTTCTGGGGCTCCGGCATATGCAAAGATCAGCTGGCTGGTGTGCATGCGCATGCGGGAAACCAGAAGAGCAGTTGGCGTTGGCACGCGTGCCCACAGAGAGGGCTCTGCATGCTACCTCTGGCACGCGTGCCATAGGTTCGCCATCATGGGGGTAGCTTCTTTCACCGCGTATTTCACACGTGCCACCCGCGGAAGCTCTCACCTGCTGAACAAATCTTTACAGCATTCATGCAGAGAGTAGCTGGTAGAGTTGATGGTGGTACTGCTGAAGAAGTCTAAACAGTCGGGCACTTCTCTGGGCACATAAAGGATTCCTGTGGGTAGGAAAGTCAGAGTTTGTGGGAAAAGCCACACCTTTGCTTAAAGCAGCGGTTCTCAACCTTTCTAATGGCGTGACACCCCCGTGACACACACACCCCGCCGCCGCGACCCCCTCGCCACTGCGACCCCCGCCCCCTCCCCGCGCGGGATGAGGTGACAAAGGGGGCGTGGCACCAGGGGTGAAATGCTCCCAGTTCGGGCTTGCCTGCGGGTCGCCGAACAGCTGATAGCAACGGAAGCGGGAGACTTCGCCCGGATGCCGCCATTTGGGTTCTTTTACCCTCTGCGCATGCGCAAAGCATTCTGCGCATGCGCAGAGGGTAAAAGAACCCAAATGGTGGCATCCGGGCGGGTGGGCGAAGTCTCCCACTTCTGTCGCTACCAGCTGTCCGGCGACCCGCAGGCAAGCCCGAACCAGGAGCATTTCACCCCTGCGAGTGACGGTGGCACCAAGATGGCGGGCTAACACACGCGGCGACCCCTGTTAAATGGTCGTTCGACCCCCAAAGGGGTCGCGATCCACAGGTTGAGAACCGCTGGCTTAGAGAAAAGAAGTCACCAACCTGTGGGTCCAAACCCACCGGCCTGTATTGTTGCAAAGAAAACCGCGTGCAGAAAAAATATGAGCTTGTGCTGAGAGAACATAAGAACCCTATAGAGGTAGTTCTCGACATACAGCAGTTCATTTACTGACCGTTTGAGCTTACAACGGCACTGAAAAAAGTGACTTGTGACCATTTTTCATATAACCGTTGCAGCCTCCCCATGGACACGTGATCAAAATTCAGACGCTTGTCAACTGACTCCTGTTTATGATGGTTGCAGCATCCCGGGGTCACGTGTGATTCCCTTTTGCGACCTTCTGACAAGCAAAGTCAATGGGGAAGCCAGGTTCACTTAACAACCGGGTTACTAGCTTGACAACTGCAGTGATTCACTTAACAAGAAAGGTCGTAAAATGGGGCGAAACTCACTTAACACATAACACTTAACACGTGTTTCACTTAGCAATAAAAAATTGGGGGCTCAGTTGTAGCTGTTTCACTTTTCACCCTGTTTCCCCCCTCAACCTCCCCCAGGCAGTACCTGCAATGCAGGCATTGATTAGAGAGACGCAGGCTCCGGTGAGCAAAGCTCGTAGAACGACACTGGAAAATTCACCCTTGCGTTGCGGTGCCATCGAAGCTTCGCGTTAAAAGAAAAGCAGATGGAACTGGGTCACGGGAATATCGACACTTTGAAATTGCTCTTCTCAGGACCAAACCACTTTTGGTACCTGAGAATAACCAAGCCTTTGGAAGGAGAGGTTGGGATGCTTAAACCACAGAGGACGTAGCTATGGGGCAGCAGTCCATTCCTTCCCCGCCACTGGCAGCAAAAAGAGTCTTTTTCCTCCCACCACGAAGTCTTCATGTTCCTCGCTGGTTTGTTGACTTACTCAAGCCACCCAGCATGATCCCAATAGAGCTCAGGTTGGCAAATCCACACAGGGCAAAAGTTACAATGGTTTCAGCTCTGGGCTAAGGAGAGAGAGAGAGAGAGAGAGAGAGAGGGAGGGAGGGAGAGGGAGAGGGAGAGGGAAAGGGAGAGGGAGAGGGAGAGGGAGAGGGAGAGGGAGAGGTTATCCTTTATCAGTGTTGTGATAAAGAATAAATCCACCACCCACTCATTCCTCTTCCAGTTGGCATCTTCCAGTTTTCCCTGCTCAGCACTTGCTGTTGGATACTCAAGCAAGGATAGTCAACTTTAGGGGTCTATGACCATTCACCATGGCCAACTCGCCACGGCCAACTTGCTGTGGGACAACCCGCTGCAGGACAAGAGTTACACTAATATCAAAGATATTAAATGGCGAGTTGGCCATGACAAGTTGTCCTGCAGCAAGTTGGCCATGGTGAGTGGGTTGTGGCGAGTTGGTGAGTTGTCCCATTCCGCAACTTTAGGATGTGTGGACTTCAACTCCCAGAATTCCCCAGCCAGCCTGGGGAAATTGAAATCCACGCGTCCTTAAAGCCAAGCATTGGTCTTAAGAAGAAAAGTCCATTGAACCTCTTGTAACCACATGCCAATCAGGACGTCCATGACTTTGTTTCTGAGATTGTTCCCACCAAATCAAGAAGAAGGTAGGGTAGGTGGGCTTGGAGGAGAAAGAGCAGTGGCTTTCTTTTCCATACAGTATTATGACCAGGGTACTTACCGAAATCCACTGCTTTTGAGAACCATCCCACTCGGGCAGACCCATCAGACGATTCTTTTTGTAGATCGACAATTGCTGGTAGGCCACAAATTCATTTAAGAAGAACTTGATCCCCAGCATCTCAGCTACCAGGGATGCCTCTTCCCAGCTGGCCCCTAACAGGAAGGCTAAAGGCATCAGGACGTATGAGCAGATCAGCTGAAAGCCAGAAGACAATTCTTGTAAGAGCATTGTAAATAAAGTGCTCGGCTAACACATTGTGGTTGGTCTCTTGCCATCTTTTGACACCCAGTACATGGCTGGCATCTGCCATGGTTTCCTCTGTACACGTCCATTGGCCCTTCTGCTCCCGAGCACCCCCTCTTTCCTAAATTCGACAAAGATCTAGCTCAGTGTTTCCCAACCTTGGCAACTTGAAGATGTCTGGACTTCAACTCCCAGAATTCCCCAGCTAGCATTCGCTGGCTGGGGAATTCTGGGAGTTGAAGTCCAGACATCTTCAAGTTGCCAAGGTTGGGAAACACTGATCTAGTTGAAATATTAGTGTTGCATAATGCAATGGGTTTCGACCAGGGGTAAGTCCTGGATCCTTTTGCTGCTGGTTCGCTCAGGGTCCCGCCATGCGCGTGCATGCGCTTTGTGCGCGCCCCCGCAGCAATCGAAAAATAGCTTCTGTGCATGCGCAGAAGCAAAAATTCGCTTCTGCGCATGTACAGAAGCAAAATCCAAGATGGCGGTGCCCACGGAGACACCGAAAGAACCGATTTTGTGATGTCATCACTGGTTTACTAACGGTTCTAAAGAACCGGTTAGAACCGGTAGGAACCCACCTCTGGTTTTGACCATTAGACACCACAAGATTGGGACGTGTGCCTTGTGAGTGTGGGACACAGCTTCTGCATTCTCTTCTTGGGACTAGCTGCTGAAACAAATGATGGTTGGAAACTGGGCCTAGTACATACCTTAAATCAGGGTTAATTTGATACTGGCCCAAAGGTTTGAACCTCAATTCCATCGTTACAAGTAAGCACACTCAAATAGCAATGGATTGTAGAAACCCAGAACAAACAGAAGGCACGAGGTGGCCTTCTTCTACCAGAGATGATTCTAGTCAGGCTGGGCATATCACATCCTGATAATTTAGCTAGACAACCCCTCATGCCTCTTGATGTTTTCATTATCCTGTCATAATCAACTTGGGGTTCTTGTGGGAGATACCTGGAAGGAGAGTTGGGGCAAGTTGACCATGCCTCCTAGCCAACTGAGGGCAGCGTTGATGAATGCCAGCACAGCCAGGAAGGCAATGAGGTTGGCTGCAATGTTGGCCACCAGCCCCACAGAGACAGAGGCACCGTTACCAGCAGCTTCCAGAATATTCTTTTCCTCCCTGCAGGAAGGTACAAAAAGAGAAGGAAATGGAGAGATGGTCCAGAATATTCCTTCCTTCCTTCCTTCCTTCCTTCCTTCCTTCCTTCCTTCCTTCCTTCCTTCCTTCATATAAATCTAACCAGGAAATGTGAGGAGGGTAAATTTTTGACCATCCTTCCCACTCTGTTTCCTTCCTTCCTCTCTCCCTCCTTCCATCTTCCTTCCTTCCTTTTTGCCTTCCTCCCTTCCTTCCCTCTCTGTTTCCTTCTTCCCTTCCTCCCTCCCTTCGTCCCTCCTTCCATCTTCCTTCCTTCCTTTTTGCCTTCCTTCCTTCCTTCCCTCTCTGTTTCCTTCCTTCCTTCCTTCCTTCCTTCCTTCCTTCCTTCCTTCCTTCCTTCCTTCCTTCCTTCCTTCCTTCCTTCCCTCCCTCCCCTTCTCCCTCCTCGTCCCTTCCTTCCTTCCCTTTCCCTTCACTTCCTCGTTCTTTTCCCTTCCCTTTCTTTTCTTCCTTCCCTCCA
>QLTV01003647.1:2390228-2404266 GCA_003457575.1 Thermophis baileyi
CTTCCTTCCTTCCTTCCTTCCTTCCTTCCTTCCTTCCTTCCTTCCTTTTTTCCTTCCCCCCTTCCTTCCCTCTTTCTGTTTCCTTCCTCCCTCCCTTCCTTCCTCCCTCCTTCTTAAATTTGTTTGCCATCCATACCTTCCTAGCAGGGGTGAAATTCACTTACCTTCCCTACCAGCTTGCAAATGTGCGCGCGCCATGCGTGCGCTAGCTTTGCTCGCATGCGCAGATGCTGAAAATCATCGTAAAAAAGGGACGTCATGACATCCGCGTGGGTGGGCGGGGCTTCGTGCAGTCGCCCTACCGTATCGCGCAAGCCGGATAGAGCCGGCTGAATTTCACCCCTGCTTCCTAGACAACTGAGATGCATGCTGAAAAAAACATGCTAAACAGAGTCAAGGCCAATCTAATCCCACTCAGAGGCTGTAGAGTTTCAAAAGTCAAGCACTGTGACAGAGAGATCCTGCTAGGTGGCATTCTTTAATTGATGAGATCTGGACCATAGCCCTCCTGCCAGTCCAGGTAGAAACAGCTGGGAAGCTGGGACCACACCTTCTTCCCTTTGTATCTCTCCAATCTTCTCCCCACCCAGTTGTGCTTGACACATTGGTCTTCTCCTCTTTTCTCTCCACCTTCTCCTTGAAACCTGCTTCCCAGATCCCTATACAAGCCATGGGAACCTCATGGATTTTAGCTGCTCTCACCCGCAGGCAATTTTGATGCCTTCCCGGCTTTGGAATTGGGACTGTTCCACTTCTGGGTAGACAAGTTTGGCCATAGCTAAAGCACAAGGTGCTGCCATTACTGAGGCCGCGATCAAAGACGAGGCATCAATCTGCAAGAAGAATTGCAAATTGCCGCAAAAGAGTCGACAAATACGATGTTCTTTAATCCAAGAGGTTTAACTCTGGAGTTTTGTGGGTTCTTTTCCTTCCCAAACAGTAATTTAAAAGTTTTCCAGGCAGTTAAAAAAAAATGATGTAATTATTCTTTGCTGTGGAATAATTATACACTCACCGTTCCAATCAGTTCTAATCAAAAGGTGATTAGCTGATTGGGAAATACAAGGCATTTTGCCCAGGTTCCTACACAGTTTATTAGAATATGATACTGATAATACCAAATCACACATCACGAGATGACCTTTTATTACAATTTTTCCCTCCCCCGATAAAACAACTCAGACCAAAGGCCAGACTATAATTAAAGATAAAATAAGATCCAGCTTTAAACTGAGTTGCAGTAATAGTCCAAGTAAATTGGCTTTGTCAAAAGTGGTTCACACCAACCCATGTCCTCTGGATGTTCATCCAAGTCCCATTTGGCCCAATCAAATGCCTTTTCTAGACAACCTTCGTCTGATTAAATGAAATTCACCCCAAGGCCTACACTTAGGAAGGACCTAAAGAATGTCCCAATATTGTACCTATAGGCAGTCAAATAGCCTGGTTCAGAAGACACAAAAGTGTGCATAATTTGCTATGATACATATGATGATTCCATGTCATGTGTGCAACAGAAAATATTGATATACAAGAATTTATTTCTCTTGAACAGACTCAGCTGTTGGTATTTATTTTCTTGTACAGTAAACTCACCCCCTCCATCAAAGCTGGCACCAACTAGAACATAGAACAACTCAAAGAAGTAGTGCAAGATCAGAAGATGTGGAGAGACCTGGCCCATAGAATCACCAAGAGTCAGATATGACTGAATGGATATCATATTTCATCAGACTCACCCCAAATGAAATGTATGCGCCCATCACACTACCAGCAATGGTAGCAAAGCCACCGGTCATCACAGCATGGACTTCTGAACGTGTCATGTCCCCCAGGTAGGGGCGGATGAGCAGTGGTGCTTCGGTCTGGAGGACAAAAGATAAAATCAAATAGAGGTTTACCAAGTCTGTAAACCCCAGAAATATATCTCAGAATTCTAAAAGTCTGTAAAGATTCTCAGTCATCCAGATCATGGTTGTCCCAAAGGTGCTTTTTCAGGAGGCAACTGGACTTTCTGGGTTTTTCTTTGAAGACATTTCACTTCTCATCCAAGAAGCTTCTTCAGCTCTGCCAGGATAGTGAATATAAATCCTTCCATTCCTCATTATCCTGTCAGAGCTGAAGAAGCTTCTTGGATGAGAAGCGAAACATCTTCAAAGAAAAAACAAGAAAGTCCAGTTGCCTCCTGAAAAAGCACCTTTGGGATCTCAGAATTCTGTTACTCGGAAACAACAAGTAGATAGCATGATTCGATGTTCTGCTTAAACACAGCCCAGGAGAATAAAATACTCAGTTCTGGAATAAACTATGAGAAAGAGAGCGTCCAGTTTTGTGATTGTTTCACATTAAAAAAATGAAAGAGAAATTCATTTGAATGCAAACTTACCTCATTTTGCACTTCAGAACCAAAATATAATCCAAACATTAGCTAGTTCTAAAATCTGCATTTCTTTAAATGTTGCAAAGCAGAATAAAAGGAAGAAAGGTTATGTCGAAGAAGAAGGCAAAAATGTATGTATTCAGAGAAATGCACTCAAAAGTATGTACCTTTTTCCCAGCAATTTTTTCCCAAATTGGCAGGAGGTGGGGGGGGGGGGAAAGGAGACTATTCTCAAATGTAAAAACAAAATAGCTTTGGAAAATGAAAAACAGAAAGAAATCAGAATGGAAGTCTGTTCCCTCTCTTGTTCAGAGAAGAGAAGGTTGAGAGGACCATTCATGGACATTCATGGAGGAAGTCAAGATCACTTACCACTTACCATCCCCACAAATACATTCCCCACCACGCTCAGAGATTCGGTGGCCGCTGTGCCCATTGTGATTTGCAGGAGCCAGGACAACTGTGGGAAGAAGGTTGGAGAGTGTGACTTGGAGGACACTGGCAGCTTATGGGTCATTGCCCAGAATATCCTAGATTTAATCTCTCGCTGATTCATTTGCCAATCTTGCAGCAATGACACATCCTTATCTATTGGGGCCATAGCTCAGTGGCAAGCATATGCTTTGTGTTCCAGAAAGCCTTCGGTCCAAAGTTTCATACATCTCAATAGGATTGAAGGATCTGAAATCCTGAAGAGCTTCTTCCAGAAAGTCGGTCTAGAGCAGTGATGGCGAACCTTTTTTTGCTCAGGTGCCAAAAGGGTGCACGCGCGTGTGATAGCGTGCGTGCGCGTGCCCACACCCATAATGCAATGCCCTCACCCGCACATGCGCGCACAACCCCCCCCCATGCTGCCCCGCCACGCATGCGCTCAGGCCTCACTGAAGCCTCCGGACTTCCATTACGCCCGTTGGGCCATTTTTCGCCCTCCCCAGGCTCCAGGACAGCCTCCAGAGCCCGTGGATGGCGAAAAACGGGCCCAATGGGCCTACCGGAAGTTCGTTTCCGAACTTCCGGTTGGCCTGTTGGGCCATTTTTCACCCTCCCCAGGCTTCAGGAGGCTTTCCTGAAGCCTGGGGAGGGGGAAAAACAGCCTCTCCCCGCCCTCCAGAAGACCGAAAATCAGCTGGCCAGCACGCACATGCGCGCTGGAGCTGACATAGGGCAACGCCTTGCGTGCCCTCAGATATGGCTCTGCGTGCCACCTGTGGCACGTGTGCCATAGGTTCGCCATCACGGGTCTAGAGTGTGACCTAGATGGAGCAGTGGGATCTGACTTGAAATGAAGTCCACAGACAGGACAGTTGTCACAGTCAATGGAATGCACCCCACCGCCTGTGTTGCCCCCATCTTGTGGTGCTCTCTTCTCATCAACCAAGATTCCCTGATGTTCATTTTGAGGTAGCATCTTCCATGTTTCTCTCTCTTCTTCAATCTCTGATACCCCCATTGATTTGGCAACTCTTTGTTTTGCACTGTCTACTTCATCATAACCCCTTCCCTTGCAAATTATCCTGTTGTGTACCTTCTATTAGTACTTTCTAATAGGGAAGAAGGAATATTACTCTCTTTGGGTACCTTATAATGTACCTTGGCTTCTCCAGATGCCTTATGGCCAGATGTATGGTATATATGGATGATCAATATACTGTTTAGCTCCATTAGGAAAATTATAAGTTTACCCTTGGAATCCGAAAACTCAGCTTTACCTTCAGGATTATAAACTGCATGACTCCCAAGTAGTAGAGGATGGACATCACACAACTGAAGAAGACAATAATAGGCAGTGCCTGGAGACAGAAGAGAACAGTATGCATCTTTAGCACAGGGCATCTGCAGCTTTCCAGATGTTGCTGAATGACAGCTCCCATCTACCCTAGCCAATATGATTAATAATGAAGGATAATAATGAAGGATATCACACCCTCGTATACAGAAATCATATGGTTCTTGTGGAGTTTGAAGCCTAGGAAAAACCTAGTAAAACTCAGGGCACCATGAACAGACCAGGTGTTCTAAAACACATCTGCACATTGATGGACCTCTTGTGCAGAAAACAATGGTGAGGAACCACCTTCTGATCTGCTCTGTCCAATTTGGGAAGGAAGCAAGTTGCTCAGTGGGGCCCACCTCCAGTTTGTAGGATCTTTGGGCATGATGCTACGCCCTAGTTGACAGAAGCAGACAGAAGTGGACAGAGGCAAGGACACAGAATGGAGCAGCCGAGGCGTCCCACTCCATCTTTCACCCAAGCGTAAAGAACTGAAGACCTGGGCGAGGCAGCTGTGAAGCCGTTTTTAAGACCTTCAAGAGAAAGTGGGGGCCAGAAAGAGGAGGGGAGGGAGAGGATGTTTATCTACATTCACCTGAAAGGCAAAACTTTCTTGAATCAGTTTCTCCCCAAACACAAAGCTGGATCCTGCCGTCGTGTAGTTGAGGAATGCCTGTAAGAGGAACAATATTAGAAGGAACGTTTGGAAATAGAGTCATGTTCATTTTTTTAAAAAAAATATGGCACACCTGTGATTCAACACGAAGGATCCCTGACAGGGGTGGGTTCCAACTTACCTCGCTGCCGGTTCGCTCCCTCCCGCGCCGCGTGGGCGCGCCTCGTGTTACTGCATGTGCAGTAACAAAAAATCCGGGAAAAAAAAGCCGGAAAAAAGATGGCGACCGCATGCACAGTGCTGGAAGTCGGCTTTTGCACATGCTCAGAAGGAAAAAAAAATTCAAAAAATAATAAAAAAAATAAAAAATTCAAAAAAATACAAAAAAAAAAGATGGCGGCCCCCACGGACTGGCACCGACCGATCCGGTTCGGTGACATCATTGTGACATCACCAGTGGACCACTACCAGTTCGGGAGAACCGGTCCGAATCGGGAGGAACCCACCCCTGATCCCTGATCATTTTAGCAGCCTTTTGATCTACAGAAGCTCAAATGCAAATTCAATGATAATCATGACAATCACTCAAAATCGTTGTCCTTGTTGCTCGAGAACCTGTCTAAGTCTTCTCCTTCCCCACTAGATCTTACCATCATAAGCTGGGTGTTGTGTCAAATCAAACAGTTGATTTGGCTAATGATTCAAATGGGATCTTTCTGAAGTTAGTGGACATGTGACTTGTAAGGTGAGATTTTGTCCCTGAGGAACATGGGATATAACGTCTTCAAACATTATTTTATTTATTTATTTATTTATTTATTTATTTATTTGTTTATTTGTTTGTTTATTTATTTATTTATTTATTTATTTATTTATTTATTTATTTATTTATTTATTTATTTATTTGTTAACAGAAACTAACAACAGGATCAGGTAAAGTATTCTAGACATTTACTACTCTATTGCAGACGTCGTATTTTCTGCAATCAACATTAGAGCGGATTACATTTAGATTGAATCTATTGATAGCCCTAGTGATATTGCGGTTGAAATTAAAGTAGTCGTTAACAGGTAGGATGTTAAGGTAGATGAGCTTGTGTACTAAGCTTATGTCGGAACGTAGACGGTGTAGTTCAAGGTTATCCAGGCCTAAAATTTCAAGTCTACTGGAATAAGGAATTTTATTGCGAGCAGAGGAGTTGAGTACTCTTCTTGTAAAATACCTCTGCACCCTCTCTAATGTATTAATGTCCGAAATACAGTGTGGGTTCCAGGCAGGTGAGCAGTATTCAAGGATAGGTCTGGCAAAGGTTTTGTATGCCCTAGTTAGAAGTATATTCTATTCTATTATTCTACCATACCTGAATCTGATTGCCCAGCCATTGGAAAGCCTGAAATCCAGGTTCAGTTCGGATGATGAAAAGTCCAAGCACAAACTGTAGACCAAGGCCCCACAACACAGCTCTCCAGGATACCTGCAATCCAAGACATTTTGTGAACAACTTCTAAACCAGGGGTGTCAAACTTGATTTCATTCAGGGCTGCATCAGGGTTGTGTGGGCCTTGGGGGCCCGGATGGGCGTGGCCAAGGTGGGTGTGGCCAGCTTGACATCACTCGAGTCGGGGGCGCCTGTGGAGGCCCAAATGCTCTGCCAGTGAAAACGGGCTCCCGAGCTCCGTTTTAGGCTGGGACGGCCTCCTGCAACCCTCTGCCAGCAAAAACGGAACTTGGGAGGGCCGCCCTCCGGAGCTCCATTTTTGCTGGCAGAGGCACCGCGGGCCAGTCCTTTGCTGTTTCCAGGGCGGCCCCGCGGGCCAGATCTAAGCACCCCACGGGCCAGTTCCGGCCCCCGGGCCTTGAGTTTGACACCCCTGATTTAGACCCACGAGAGACAGCAAATTTGCACATTGGAGAGATGGAAGCCTTGAGGTTAAACCACATTGATCTCTAGAACTCAGTAACCAAAGTCACAAAGGTGCTTTTTCAAAAGGCAACTGGACTTTGTTTTTCCTTGAAGATGTTTCGTTTCTCATCCAAGAAGCTTCTTGGACTCATGTCAGAACTGAAGAAGCTTCTTGGATGAGAAGCGAAAGGTCTTCAAGGAAAAAACAAAGTCCGGTTAGCTTTTGGAAAAGCACCTTTGGGACAACCATGACCTGGATGAATGAGAATCTCCATTGATAGATATATGATTGGAAAAATCAGTCAGTGCTCAGCGTCGCCTTAACTCAGACTTTCCCAATGCTGCAGATCAAACCAAGTTCCAGAGGAACAATTGGCTGTCTTCAATGAACAAGTGACTTCTCCCTAAGCCAACATCATGGAGAATTTATAGACTGCTCTGTGATGTGCGACTGGAGGTAGAGTGAAGGAAGAAGCAGCAGCAAAAGACGAAGCCTGTTATATTGAATCTTGGTTAGGTTTAAGGTACCAAACTAAAAAATAATAATAATGATGGTGCTTACAGCCATGTGATGCTTGGAGAAGAGAAATAACAAGAAGACCAGCACACAGAAGCCACCCAATGAGACCAGCTGCTCTTTCCTCTGGGACATGTCCAGAACCAGCCATGTGATCAAAGCAATTAGAAGAATGGCGCACAAAACCCTAGAAAATTACAGGGGAAGCAGAATAATATGTACGTGATTAAACATCCGTCCACGATAAGCCATTTATTAAATATACATTCTTGATAAGCCTGTGGGGGGGGGGGGAACAAAAGATAATAGGTTGGGATATAAGAAAAGTCCTTATCGCAAGACTTAAATTTATCCCATCTTACTTTCCACGATATTGATATTTATATTCTGTGCTAGAATATTTATATTTTACTTGCCTGGCTGAGGATCCTAGGGCAGAATCCAATTTTTTAGCCTTTTTTAAAATCAACTGTATTATATTTATGTTCCATCACTTATATTATTTCTTTCATTGTGTTGTGTTGTGTTGTGCTGTGTTGTGCATTGCATTGCATTGCATTGCATTGTATTTATTCCTCTATGATCATGGAGTCATAAGATGCAAACTTACCTTTAGGGCAGGGGTGGGTTCTACTTACCTTCCCTACAGGTTCACATCGTGGAAATGACCCTCTGCACATGCGCAGAACCCTCTGCACATGCGCAGAGCATTCTTTGCAGGGCCGTGGCGACCAGAGAACCGGTTCGGGGGCATGGAGAGCTGGCCATCGCTACCGGTTCGGCAAGCGGGAGCAAATTTCTGCCACCGGTACGGGAGAACTGGTCCGAACCGGCAGCAACCCACCACTGCTTTACGGTCACCCAATCCAACCACCAGCTCAATGCTCTAGAAATGCTCTAAAATGCTCTAATATCTAAAGGAGCAAAGTGAAGATTGGCTCACCATGGCTTCTTGAAAAAAACCTGACCATAAAACTGACCTGTGCAGCCGGTCAGCCCCTTACCATTTCAGCCACGGCCAGGCCTTCTGACAGCATTTCCTGCAGGGGCTCAACATCTGGATAATCTTGGCTCCCAAACATTTTTGGACTATGCTATAAGCCAGGAAAGCAAGGGCCAGGCTTGTTAGAATGATCAGCGCCAAGGCTCGATGGTAGTCCAGGTAACAAGCAGCAATGAAGTAGGCCAAGTAGCCTAAAATGAGAATAGCAACAGCACTTAGACTTATATATCGCTTCATAGTGCTTTACAGCACTCTCTGGGTGGTTTACAGAGCCAGCCTATTGCCCCCAACAATCTGGGTCCTCATTTTACCAACTCTCAGAAGGATGGAAGGCTGAGTCAACCTCGAGCCGGTCAGGATCAAACTCCTGGCTGTGGGCAGAGTTAGCCTGCAATACTGCATTTTAATCATTGTGCCACCAAGGCTCAAGGCATTGAACATCAAGACATCAAAGCATCAAATAGACCCCCGTCAAGTCATCAGAAACCACCTCAAATTAGGTTCAGCTGGTCCATACAGTTCATTTAGACCAGGGCTCTCCAACCTTGGCAACTTTAAGACTTGTGGACTTCAACTCCCAGAATTCCTCAGCCAGCTGGCTGAGGAATTCTGGGAGTTGAAGTCCACAAGTCTTAAAGTTGCCAAGGTTGGAGACCCCTGATTTAGACTGGTGCCATTCTCAAAGGTTTGGGGCAGAGGTTCCAGCACCAGCTGGAATACAGGGAGTCCTCTATTTATGAGCATTTATTTAGTGACCCATTCAAAATTACAACGCCACTGGAAAAAAAGTGACTTACAAGCGATCCTTGCACTTACAGCCATCATAGGATCTCCACGGTCATGTCATCAAAATTCAGGCGCTTGGCAACTAACATGTATTTATAACAGTTGCAGCTTCCCGGGGTCATGAGAGTGAAAGACCTACCTGCACATAAGATGCCTAAGAAGACCTTGTGGAATAATTCACGATGAGTCTTGCAAAATCTCTTTGCTTTAGAGAAAGGCTGAGTCACATTCTTGAACCTGCTGAAAGGCACAAGAAGAAAATCACGGTTAAAGAACATCTAGAAGGGATATTATACATAATTTTGTGGAGTCCCATTTCAGATATTTATGATTAGATTAGATTAGATTAGTTCTGCAAGCTGAATCTGTTTGACTTGTTTAGATCTTGGTGTGACAGATAGCTAAAGATCCCATCACCAGTGAAATGCCATCTGCAGAGACTCTACATCAGCCCTTCTCAGCAATGTCCCTACTGTATAATTACAGGGGTCTCCAAACTTGGCAATTTTAAGACTTGTGGACTTCAACACCCAGAATTCCTCTGCCAGGTTGGCTGAGGAATTCTGGGAATTGAAGTCCACAACTCTTAAAGTTTAAAAATGTGAAGACCCCTGAGACCTTCAAGGATGAGTAAAATCAGGCTCTTTCCATATGGGACCACATCAGCTTGATTAATCCCATGACTTCATTCTTCTTCTTTTTAAATCTCACTACATTAATACAGTAAATGGCTCAGAGTTTCTGGAAATGGAGCAGCATACAAACGATAGTAATAATAACAAACAATATCGAAAGGAGCTATCATATTTCTGCGGCATTTCTGAGAGGTAATTGTTCTTTCTTCCTTGCAAGAGTTGGGATGAAAAGACAAACTGGAATCTCAGATTGGGGCTGCCAATCTACAGGGGCTCACACAAAACAGCTGTTCTAAGAAGGGTAACATCTGGGGAATCTTATAGTATTAAACAGCAGTTGACTCTCCAGCTGAAACAATGTCACCAAATTTCCTTGGTCATCCATATTTAGTACCTCCCAAAACGACTGTCCTCCACAGGATTTTCTTCCCCAAACTCAAGAGATGGTGCTTCCTTTCCATTTGTCTCTGATTCCTGCCAAAAACACAGACCCCATTCACCATCTCCGAGGAACGTGCGAAGCACAAAGCTAAGGAGAGGAAGAAAAACTTACCATACTATCTCCGTTTTTAGGTGAAATTTTGACTTTATCCATTCCATTTGTCTCTGATTCCTACCAAAAACACAGACACCATTAGCATCTTTGGGGAAAGTGTGAAGGACAAAGCTAAGGAGAGGAAGAAAAACTTACCGTAGCCTCAAATGCTGGGTTGGCCAAGCCCTTATGACTGTTTTTAGGTGAAATCTTGACTTCCTCCACTCCATTTGTCTCTGATTCCTGCCAAAAACACAGACACTATTACCATCTTTGTGGAAAGTGTGAAGGACAAAGCTAAGAAGAAGAAGAAGAAGAAGAAGAAGAAGAAGAAGAAGAAGAAGAAGAAGAAGAAGAAGAAGAAGAAGAAGAAGAAGAACTTACCATAAGCTCAAATGCTGGGTTTATCAAGCCATTATCACTGTTTTTAGGTGAAATCTTGACTTTGTCCATCGTCTTGGGGTTCTGAAGCTGCTACCTCCACCTTGGTGTGTTCTGGAAGACAAGATCCACTGTCAGCTTGGCAAGTAGCACCCCAGAGCATCTTCCTGTTTTCAGAACAGCCATTGTCACACCCCTGTCCTTCCCAACCAACCTCCCCCCCAGCACTTCAATCCTATAATCCCAGTTCCAGGTAGAGTGCCTCTGTCCATGGGCCACAAAGATCTGTAGGGGCTACAAACCTGATGAGTTAATCAATTACCTGACACTACCTATTTCAGTTGAGCGTACCAGATGGTGAATTGGTTGCACCTTTGCTATTACAACGTGCAGCTCTCCTTCTCAACCAACAAGACGCACCGTGATTCTTTCCACTGTATTTCCTTCCACAACTGCAGGAGATCACAAGCCAGATCCCACAGTTTTTGCTGTCTGGCTCCTTCGTCTAGGGGAACCAGTTGTTCCTTAATCCCTCTTTAATGGGTCTAATTCTCTTCCCAATGCTGACAGTAATCCTACCCATATCCATGGTAAATAACTCCCAGAAAAAACAGTCTCTTCCCAGCTTACCCTCAGAACCAAGAAGAAGTCCTTTTCTTAGCCTTAAGACCGGATCATAAATCAGTAATCAATTAACTGCATAGTCCAAAGACCTGGCGATAGATTTATTAGCCTGTAAAAGTCCTACTCCTCCCCATTCTCACCCACCTGGGAGTTTTATTATGTTTCAACATCCCACTATTTTTACCTACCTATTTCCAGGAAGAACTTCATCCCCCCCCCACCCGGAACTAAGAAGAAGGATCCCAATCCAGTCAAAGTCAAAATCCATTCCCCAACAAAGGAATGGGGTGGTGAAGACATAGTAGATTGCAGAAAGAATCTCCAGGAGACTTGTTAGTCCTCCTGAGGTCCTCTTGATGTCCTTCAGATATGAAACACACCTGGTTTTAGACAGCAAAGGGACCCTACTCCTTAAATACAGAACAGGTAGAAGCAGAGAAGGCTACCTAGGGCTAAATGCCAACGATACATCCAAGTTAGGGTCAAGAACAGAGAAGGGCTAGAATGGATGTCAACCTTTTTTTGCTCTCTGTAGCTTCTTTAAGCCATATTTTAGGCAGAGCCTTCGGTGTAACCCTTGTAGAGAAATGCGAAAATCATCTTGATCTTTTCTTTCCAAGATCACCTCGGTACGCAGGAGCAATTAAAGGAAAAGAAAAGCCCATTCAGCATTGGAAAAATGGAAAGCATGAAAAAAGAAAAACAAAATAAGCCTGCCTTGATTTTATTTGGTAAAAGAAGGAATAGAAGTAGACTTCGGCAGGTTTTCGAGATTCTATTATTATAAGCTATAACAATAAAGTGGAATTCCAGTAGTCCTTGCAATGCTTGGATCTCCTTAAAAAACTGAAAGCCCCTGTAAACCACCACAATCCCATAATTTTAGACCATGTGCTCAGCAGGACAGGTGCGTGCCCCCTTGTACTCTGGGAAGTGTAAAACATGCTGATGTTTCAACAACAACCTTGGTGTTGCTCGGGTGATAGTTACACATTAAACAACGCAACTCTCGGATAGCTTGAAAACAATCAGAAGGCAAATAAATTTTGCCTGGGTGGAATAAAGCCCAGGAAAGTTCAGGATGGATCTTCAACAATGGACAATTCATTCACAAACTTTGGGTTGAAATTGTCATACCTCAAGACGAAGCAGGCACGTACAGTAAGCAGGGAGGAGAAAAGGCAGGAATCTACTCTACAAGATCCTTTCAGGAGACAGATAAGAAAGGGAGATAGATCAGAAGGAACCAAGTCATTAAGGAAACAAAGAAAAAATGTACCCGGAACAGAAGAGAACAGAATAACAGAGTTGGAGACGACCTTGGAGGTCTTCTAGTCCAACCCCAATCTCAAGCTGAAGACCCTATATCATTTCAGACCAATGACTGTCCAATCTTTTCTTTAAAACCTCCAGTGTTGGAGAATCCACAATTGGATGATCTTGAAATTTCTCCCGGACGTATGTCCCAATGGTGCTTTTCCAAAAAGTAACTGGACTTTCTTCCTTTTTCCTTGAAAACGTTTTGCTTCTCATCCAAGAAGCTTCTTCAGTTCTTCAGGAACTAAAGAAATTTCTTGGATGAGAAGCAAAACGTTTTCAAGGAAAAACCAAGAAAGTCCAGTTGCCTTTTGGAAAAGCACCTTTGGGGCAACCATGGCCTAGATGACTGACAATCTCCGTAGACTCCCTGACAAATCTTATATTAATGAGAATCAAGACAGGGTTCGTTTGAGTTTCTTTCTTGTTCTTTCCCCATCTCAGATCTGTGTAATTATTTCTGAACCACCTCCCCTTTCATGATACCCTCCTTCCTTCCTCTTTTAATGGTTCCTTCATGCTCCCCAAAATCAACTCTGCAAGCCTTGTCTTCAAGAAACGCATTAGAGTTCTTTCAGTTCATTCAACCATTTCTTCTTCTCTCAGAATGGGAAAAATCAGACATTTTTGGCACACTACTGTCTATTCTTACCAGAATTCATTGGCTTTTCAGGTTCCAGGGAAAATTCCTGTTTTGAACCGCCATTGGAGGTGAATTTGAGTTGCTAAATGTGTTGGTTTTTTTCAGTTCCGTAGGCAAAACTTTCTTTTTTCATCTAGGTCTTAAGATTAGTTTTAATTTTCTGCCATTCTTCCTTTAACTGTGCCAGTTCTTACTTACTGTATATGAAGATGAGTCATAATTTTATTACCGTAGTATTCGTACCTAATATTTATGTGTTCTGGGAGGCAGTGGCATGACAAACGAAGGCCAAATCTGATGAATAAACAAAAATTGCACATTGGCTTGCAAAAATTACTAGCATCAAAGGGCATTCGAGAAAATGATAAGGACCAACACAAACATGTAATCAGAAGCCGAAAAATGACCTTTACGCTTCTCAATAGTTGCTCAAGGAGAACGCAATGCAGCAAAGCTTTTCTTGCAGGATTTTATTTACATGTTGTAGGTGCCAACTGCATAACCATCAACTTTGGACAGTGGAGATAACAACCAGATCCCAGAAGTACAACCCAGCAGTTCCATTGAAAGGTGTGTGTGTGGGGGGGGGAGGGAGCAGCTCCAGGGGACTCACTTAAACACATCCCATATCAATTTTAGGTGCCATAATGTCTGATAGGCTTTACGCTTGGGTGCCACCCAGATAAAAAAAGGTTTCTTAATCAATCTCACAACCCAACCTTGTACCTTCACATCAGTACAGGTAGCTCTCAAACTTAGGGCCACAATTAAGCCCCAAATATCTTTTGTTAAACAAGACAGTTAAGTGCGTTTTGTCCCATTAGAATAGAATAGAATAGAATAGAATAGAATAGAATAGAATAGAATAGAATAGAATAGAATAGAATAGAATAGAATAGAATAGAATAGAATAGAATAGAATAGAA
>QLTV01003647.1:2412938-2425259 GCA_003457575.1 Thermophis baileyi
GAAGGAGGCCTGCGGGGTCCTTGGTGCTCTCTGCCCTTGGTTGCTTTCTTGCAGACGTTTCATGACCCTACTAGGTAACATGATCAGTGCTAGAAGGGAGTGGGGTTTGCAGGGTGGAGGTGGTGGTGGTGGTGGTGGTGGTGGTGGTGGTGGTGGAGGAGGAGGAGGAGGAGGACTGTGGGGTCCTTGGTACTTTCTGAGCTTGATTGTTTTCTTACAGACTTTTCATTACTCAACTAGATAACAGCCTCTGTGCACTGATGGTATTACCTACTTGGGTGATGAAACGTCTGCAAGAAAACAACCAAGCTCAGAAAGAAGTAAGGACCCCACAGTCCTCCTCCTCCACTCCGCAAACCCCACTCCCTTCTAGCACTGATGACTGTGGGGACCTTGGTGCTCTCTGAGCTTGGTTGCTTTCTTGCAGACGTTTCACGACCCTATTAGGTAACATCATCAGTGCTAGAAGGGAGTGGGTTTTGCGGAGTGGAGGAGGAATGCATAACCAGGCGTGGGAAATCTTCAAGCGGACTCTCTTCTCCTCTTTGCAACCTAGAGGTTCAGAAGAATGGATCCAAGGAAGAACTTGCCACTCAGAAGCCTCTGCACTTGTATGACACTCCCTACGAAGCCCCTGAGAATGAATCAGGCCCAGAGGACCAGCCTTCTTCTCAGCCTGCTGTCTCCTGCCGCTACTCGTGGTTGCCAGAAGATGATGAGAGGCCTCCAGAGGAGTATGACCAGCCGTGGGAGTGGAAGAAGGAGCGGATCTCCAGAGTCTTTGCTGGTAAGCCAAGATAAGATGCTCCACCATTAGTTAGTACCATAGGGACCAGTAGAAGTACAGATGCCAAATCCCTCCTCCACCTCCTCCTCCTCCTCTTCCTCCTCCTCCTCTTCCTCCTTCTCCACCTCCTCCTCCTCCTCTTCCTCCTCCTCCTCCTCCTTCCTTCTCCTCCTCTTCCTCCTCCTCCTCCTCTTTCTCCTCCTCCTCCTCCTCCTCCTCCTCCTCTTTTTCCCCCTCTTCCTTCCCTTTTCTTCCTCCTTTTTNCTCCTCCTCCTCCTCCTCCTCCTCCTCCTCCTCCTCCTTTCTTGCCTCCCTCCCTCCCTCTCATGAGGCATCTCTGGTTAGGTGTAGATCAGAGCAGGAATAAAATGGAGGGCAAAACCCTTCCGCCAATTTGTTCATTCTCTCCTTAACCTCCCTCCCCACCCCACCCACCCCATTGCAAGATACATTGCCTGTAGCCTACAGAATCCACATCTGATTCCCTCCACCTTTCTTTCCTTTGGTCTGAGTGGGAGAGGTCCTGAGAATTGGACTCGGATGGTCTTCCCCCACCCATGGTCACAAGGCTACCTACCCCGGTGGTCTCCTCCTGCTCTCTGAACATCTTCAGCCACCCCCTCCTCCTGAAATTTTTCTCTTGATGGTTCACCCAGTGGAGATTGAAGGGATCAAGGACTTGCCGTGGCCTCCTCCGGTTGGACAGCTTGATGGTTCAACTAACCACTCGGAACCCGAGAAACACCTCCTTCTCCAAAGCACCAGCTCCAGAGATGCTCCCCCGGGCCTCCAGAATGCCAGTACCAGCGCTCCGGACTCTTCTGCTTTGTCCTGTGCCCTGGAAGTCAATAGTGAGTAAGCTGATTGAACAAAGGTGTGTGTGTGTGTGTGTGTGTGTGTGTGTGTGTGTGTGTGTGTGTATGTGTTTCAGCCCTTAAAATAGTATAACTGAGCACATAGGTTTTTGCATAATGACAACTGCACCATCAGCTATAGGTAGTCCTCGTTTAATGAACGGCTGCTTAACAATAGAATTGGGGCTTCATCCTGTGCCCAAAGGGGTCTCTTTGCAGGAGAGATGGGGGGGGAGTCAAGCTGGTTGCAACCACTTATTCAAAGTTTCACACACACACACACACACACACACACACACACACACACACACTTTTTTCACATGCGAGTGTCAGGCCCAAAACCAGGAGTGACACATGGTGAATCTTGCAGGCTGAGTGTTTTATTGTTCCAAACCTATAGACTGAATCTTGCCAGACTGAAGACTCTCCTATTTGCATCTACAATATACTCTGGCACCTATTGAGAAGAAGCTGTCTTCACCCTCTTTCTCTCACACATGATATCAGGGCTCAGTTGCCTCTTCCTCCTCTGGATTGCACCCTTTCCCTCCTGGGAATCCACCTCCTCACTGCCTTCTACCACATCATTTGTGGACTTCAACTCCCAGAATTCATCAGCTACTGTGTGTGGACTTCAAGTCCCAGAACATCTCAGTCACCATATCTCAGGCCCAAAACCAAGAATGACACATGACAATTCTTACCCAGCTGAGTTATTTATTGTTCCACACCTATAGACAGAATCTTGCCAGACTGAAGACTCTCCTATCTGCATCTATGATATACTCTGGGAACTATTGAGGAGAAGCTGTCTTCACCCTCTTTCTCTCACACAAAATATCTGGGCTGAGATGCCTCTTGCTCCTTTGGAATGCAGCCCCTCCCTCCTGGGAATCCACCTCCTCACCTATCACAATGTGTGATGTGTCAAAAAGGGGCGGGGCCTCAATTGTAAAGATCCTCTTGCTCCCACCGCAGATACCCCTCTCTTTGCCAAATCCTCAGCACATTGGCTATATTTTTATCTCCATCTCATTCGCCCTGTCCCATATTCCCTCGGGGCCTGATCCTGCCTTTCACTCTTGTCCTGCAGCCGCGTCCCACAGCTCCCGCTCCACCTTTCACATTCCATTATGTGCTTCTGCTCCAAGGTGCAGTGAAAAACCATGTGCCGGTGTGCATAGAGGGAAAGAGCGCCCCCTGCTGGTTGAGCCCAGATGGGGCAGCTTTTGGCGAATATGTCAATCCTGCACTGCCACTGGAGAGCCAAGCGTAAGTAAGCTGATTTAGAGACCACTCCCCTCACTCCCAGGGAGACCCTGACCTATGTAGAGGAATCTCTTCTTTGCATATTTCTTTTCTGTTCTTTTTAAGGGGCATATTTTAAACATTTTGTCCATTTTGTTTGGGGGTTTTTTGGCTTGTAATTCTTTTATTTTCCGGGATTTGTATTTTAACTTTTTGTGGTGCTGTGGCCTAGAGGTGGAGCTCTCGCCTCACAATCAGGAGGCTGTGAGTTCGATCCTAGGTAGAGGCTGATATTTCTCTCTCTGGGCACAATGAAAATTTATCCGCTGAACAAAACTCCACATTGGCAACAGGAAGGGCATCCGGCCAGTAAACACTCAGCTCCATTCAGTTGCCCCGACTCCACCCCACAAGGGATTACGACGGGGAAAAAAAATTGTATTTTAACTTTTTGAATAATTTTTTTTAAAAAAAAGGAAAAAAAGGGAATCTCTTCTTTGCAGGTGGTATCATGGGACCTTGAGTCGGGTGGATGCTGAGAGCCTTCTCCGACTTTGCCGGGAAGCCAGTTACCTGGTTCGGAACAGTGAAAGTAGCCACAATGCCTTTTCCCTCTCCCTCAAGTGAGTGTAATCATACGAGCGATTCCTCCTCTTGGTAGGAGGGGGTATCACAATCATTAAAGGGAATGGCTGGCACCCTGATTGCACATATGTGCTGTGTTCCTTTCTCTCTCCCTAGGAGCAGCCAAGGGTTCCTTCACATGAAACTCCTGCAGACAGAAGACAACAAGTTTGTCTTGGGCCAGCACAGCCCTCCCTTCAACAACATCCCAGAAGTCATCCACCACTATGCCAGCCACAAGCTGCCCATCCAGGGGGCTGAACACATGTCTTTGCTCTACCCGGTCTCTACTCAACCCTCCAACTGCTTGGCCGCAGAGCAGTGACTTGCACTGAAGGGCCCAAAAGACTTGCACTGAAGGGCTGGAGGTGTGCATGAAAATCCCATGTTGGGTGGACCATTTGTGGTCCACAGGCTCTTGTTGCATGGAGCAGACAAGGAAGCACCTGAGGTGGGAAACCGTTCATTGGTGGACCAGAGGTCTGCAGATCCAAGAATGGTTGTACCTTACGCTCCATCGTTGCCAATACAGCCACATCTTGCATGTTGGACTCCGAAGCATTCTTCAAGGGTGCCAGATCAACCTTCTCCATGTAGGGAGTGGTCAGTTCTGAGATTGACCTTCAAATCCAATCTTTTGCACCAATGTCCCTGCATCCAACCCCTCCTCTCCGAAATTCTGAATTCCATCAGTGCTTGTCCATTCCTACCTCTTGGGTACATCTATTTTACTTCTTCATGATTTCATGACTCTGCAATGGAGGCCTTGCAGATCCAATGTTTGTAGGATCTAATATTGTATCCATCAACAGTTTTGGGTGGCAGCTTGAATATTTGATGACATCAAGAGAAGACCTAATGCCTGAACTGCCACTTTATTTCATCCCTGACTTTGGAAATGTCATTCCTTCACCGAGTCATTTATACATCTGTGCCACTCTTTAGATCATGGTCTATTTGTAACTTGATAGCCAGCCAAGAAGCCCTGATCAACATAATTAGGTTTAATGAGCTATGAGATTAATTTTGGTGGGTTCCATCCCATGATCGAACGGGGGTCTCTATTTTTACAGATAGAGAAGGCTGTTTTAATTTCTCAACTAAGAGAACAGATTTCTCTTAGATGTTTTACCTGATTCTCAGTACTGATGGATTTCTGCTGTTGCTAATTGGAGAGCAGATGCATTGAGAAGATTGCTATCTGGATTGATGGCTAATGGACTGGAAAGCTAGACAAAAAGGATTTAAAAAACAGAGCCCATATCTCAATGCCAGAACGGATGTTTGGTGCGCAAAGGTTGCAGATCTAATTCCCAGGAACTTCCACTAAAAAAAGAATCAAGTTATACTACCGGTATGATGTGGAAAACTCCTGCCGGATTGCTGGAGAGCTACTACTGGTTGCATCAACAGTGTGGGCTAGATGGACGAAGAAGCTGGCCTGGAAGCAGATGGCTTGTTATGGAGAGTCTTTGCATGTGGCTAGAAGCAGTTCAGTATTATGAATTTACCCAAGATGCATTGTGAAACCCTTCTTTGGTAAGAGTTGAGTTGTCTTTTGTTGGTTCCTTCAAGCAAATAATAAAAACGCGAAATAGCATACTTTGATTGCTGTCATCTTTTGTTGCTGGTAAACTTTTACTCACTGGAGAACTGGGTTTACTCATTGGGTTTACACGGTTTACATGGTTGTCCCAAAGGTGCTTTTTCAAGAGGCAACTGGACTTTCTTGTTTTTCTTTAAAGACGTTTCGCTTCTCATCCAAGAAGCTTCTTCAGCTCTGACTGGATGGTGGGCAATGGAAGGATTTCTATTCCTTGAGGACACAGTAGCCTCAACGACTCTCTAAAAGAATGCAAATGACCAGCTGT
Source organism: Thermophis baileyi (assembly GCA_003457575.1). NCBI lineage: Eukaryota > Metazoa > Chordata > Lepidosauria > Squamata > Dipsadidae > Thermophis > Thermophis baileyi. Next base: position 2,418,323 of record QLTV01003647.1, read on the forward strand.
CTGCAAGGAATATAAATGGCCGTTTCGGTTGGCCAAACTTTCAAAATCCTTTCCCGAACCTTCAAACAGAATGCGTAGCTGTCTCTGCTCTTCAGCTTCAAATTCTGGAAAGAAGATTTTGAGAATGATTCAAACTGTCCTCTGCTAAGTTGCTGCAAGTTTGGGAGTTTAAAAAAAGCTCTTGCCTCCAGCCACAGCAGAAGAAAGCAACTTAATTTATCTACACCATCCCTGTACGTGAAGTGTATTTGTCCAACTGCACGAGAAAAAAAAGCTACAATTTCAAGTCATGTATTTAGTTTGGAATCATCTAAGCGAAACGTTGTACTAAGATGGAAATTTTTAAATTGTAAAACACTTCAGGCAATGTCCAGTTTTTTTTTTTTTTAGTGATTCTGTATCAAGCATAAGTGAGAAGAATCTTGAAACACCTGACTAACAATGACCAACTGTATAGAACTGGATGTCAACGCTGTTTTCTTCTTCGCTAAAAGTAAAAATACAGAGCTTGGAATATAATAGCAGAAGTGATGGCATATTTTATTTGAGGTGACACCTGCCACAAACATTCAAGCATAGCGATAGAAAAAGATCCGGTTGTTCAGATAACAATGGTGATAGAAAAAACCCTAATGTAAAAATGTTTGTATCATACATTTATGAGACTGCCCAACTCAACTCAACGATGAACGGTTGCAGGAACTGGGCATGGCTAGTTTAGTGAAGACAAGGATCAGGGGAGACATGATAGCAATGTTCCAATATTTGAGGGGCTACCACAGAGAGGAGGGGGTCAAGCTATTTTCCAAGGCACCCGAAGGCCAGACAAGGAACAGTGGATGGAAACTGATCAAGGAGAGATTCAACCTGGAAACAAGGAGAAATTTTCTGACAGTGAGACCAGTCAACCGATGGAACAGAAGTTGCCTTCAGAAGTTGTGGGAGCTTCATCACTGGAAGCTTTCCAGAAGAGACTGGACTGCCATCTGTCAAAAATGGTGTAGGGTCTGCTTGGACGGGGGTGGGTGGGTGGGTGTTGGACTAGATGACCTACAAGGTCCCTTCCAACTCTGTTAATCTGTTAAAGTAATGAAGTTTCTGAGCTGCATGTGATGAAAATAAGAGTAAATATATAGCATTTTAAAAAACAGGGAAATATATACCATGGACTTTAGGGAACCAAATGGGGTAATTAAAACGATCATAAGGGCACTCCATTCCCTGGATTCAAATGTCTTGGTGGGAGAGGAATCAAGTCTTATCAACCAGAAACACAGAATGGATAAAGATCGTTTTATTGAGGGAAGCAGCGGATGGAAACTCATCAAGGAGAGAACCAACCTAGAACTAAGGAGAAATTTCCTGACAGCGAGAACAATTAATCAGTGGAACGGTTTGCCTCCAGAAGTTGTGGATGCTGTAACACTGGAGGTTTTAAGAAGAGGCTGGATATCCATTTGTCTGAAATGGTATAGGGTTTCCTGCTTGAATGGGGGGAGGGGCGGGTTGGACTAGAAGACCTCCAAGGTCCCTTCCGACTCTGTCATTCTATTATTCTGTTATTTTGCAAGCATCTGATTGCCCCAGCCCAAAAAGAACGGGGTTGAACTGTATGAAAATGTTGAACTAGCATATTCATAAATGAATAAACTCACTTCATATGAAGGATATTCCAGAATGTTTCCTATGGTATAAAATCTATTTAAAAATGAGTTTAGCTTTTGTAGAGGAGGAGTTTTTCAAACTTTTTCAGGCTGTGGAACTTTAATAAAGACAAAAACAAACAAACAAATAAAATATTCCAGGTTGTTGTTTTTGGTTTTTTAACCCAAAGACAACTTCTAGTGATAGAGAATTGGCTTTGTTCAGCAGAAGATTTTTCTTTTCTTTTTCTGCTGTTCGTTTCTCATCAGGATCTCCTGGGTCTCAGGCAGAGGTGGGTTCCTGCCAGTTCGGACCGGTTCTATAGAACCGGTAGTAACTTGGCGGCCTGGGTCGCTAGAACTGGCAGCGACCCAGGCCTACCACACCCCCGAACCGGCTCTCTCGGCGGCGCCGTAGGCACCGCCATTTTGTTTTTTGCTTCTGCGCACGTGCAGAAGCTGGGTTTTTAGCACTGCGCATGCGCACGCGCGCACGTGGCGCCTCAAGCAGCAAACCAGCAGTGAAGAAAAGAAGAACCCACCCCTGCTCTCAAGGGTTTTGCAGGACAAACTGTGAAAAAGCCTGCTTAGACCATCCTCCCTTCCCCCAGGTCAGGATCACAAACAATTCAAATGGGTCACTTAAAAAACACAACAACACAGATTTCAGCCTGAGGGGAAACCAGGAACATTTACAGGCAGAATCATAATTAGGCAAGATGTTAGAAGGAGCACCACATGTATAGCTGGCCTGGCTCCTTTGCAGGGGTGGGTTCCACTTACCTTCCCTACCGGTTCGCATCGCGACGGAAGTGCGTGTTTTTGCAGAAATGACCCTCTGCGCATGCACAGAACCCTCTGCGCATGCGCAGAACGTTCTTTGCAGGGCCGCGGCGACCAGAGAACCGGTTCGGGGGCGTGAACAGCTGGCCATCGCTGCCGGTTCGGCGAGCGGGTGCAAATTTCTGCCACCAGTACGGGAGAACCGGTCCGAACCGGCAGCAACCCACCACTGCTCCTTTGGGCATCTCCCACCTCCACCTCTGAAGATGGTTCCTGGGAAGAAGGCTGTCATGACTGGATCCTGGCTTGTCTGGGTGAAACCCACAGCGGGTTGGAAAGAGAGCCCAATCTGTGGGTCTTGCCATCTGTACCAACCATCTGCCAACCTTTGGTGTTATATTTGTTCTTTAGCTGTCATTCTTGGAGGGAGGGGGGGAAGCTCGACAGAAATGGATTTATCGTGGTAAGGGGTCGAGGTGTTATCCAGTTTGAAACCTATCCCTGGCAGAATTGAAGAATTCGTCAACCAGCCCTCCCAGAGATGGGCTTGCCAACAGCTTCTGGGAGAAGAACTCTAGAAAGCATGACATGATTGGTGAAGCTTGCACAATACAGGTAATTCTCCATCTAGGACTGTACTGAGGACTACCCATTACAGTCGTAACAGTCATAAAACAGGTCAACCCCCCGCGCCCGTATCTGATTTTACAACCCTTTTGCAGCAGTTATAAAGCAAATGTCAGGGTTCCAAGTAACACACCCAACGGAATCAAAACTCCAAGGCAGGACATATTCCTCAAAGTATAGATTTATTAGGCATGTCAGATTAACAGATTAACAGAGTTGGAAGGGGCCTTGCAGGTCATCTAGTCCAACCCCCTGCCCAAGCAGGAGACCCTACATCTGCCTCTACCAAGGATCGAACTCACAACCTCCTGATTGTGAGGCAAGAGCTCCACCTCTAGACCACCGCAGCTGGGACAATTCATATTGGCACATCTGGGGAAACCCGACTCTAACCCCCCCTGAGGTTTCCCCCCAGTTAAAAGTAAAGTTTTCCTCCCCCTGCCCATGCAGTCCATCACATGGTCCAATCAGGTCACAGTCCAAGGGTCAACTGGTCTCAGATCCCACCTCGCACCTGGTGGGAAAGTCATTACTTTAACAGATTAACAGAGTTGGAACGGACCTTGTAGGTCATCTAGTCCAACCCCCCGCCCAAGCAGGAGACACTACACCATTTTTGACAGATGGCACTCCAGTCTCTTCTTGAAAGCTTGCAGTGATGAAGCTCCCACAAGTCCTTGGTTCTCAGAGGAAAGAATTTTACTTTGGCTACAATCCCTCAGCTATCTCTACCTTCCCCCCTCTCCCGTTCCCACAGCTCGACTCATCTCCGCTGGGGCAGCCCTGGAGGTGCCAGGGGAAAATGGCTCCAGGGCTGACAGCGAACCCATTGTTCACAATGGGCCGGTTGTGTCAAAAATTGGAAGTAAATGCCGGTTTGTGGCAAAAAAAAAATCTCATAAAATTCAGTCACATGACCGCAGGATGCTGCGAACCGCTGTAAATGCGAGCCGGTTGCCTAGCATCTGTCGCTTGGCTGTGGGAGAGATCAAATCCGGGTCCTAAGGGGTCCGTCTGAACTTGAAACAGTCGCCAAATGATCGGTTGTAAATCAAGGACTGCCTGTAATCCGAGTATTGGTCTTCCAGGCGCCGTTCAGGGCGTCGTGATTGCCCCCGTTGCATTGGTTCAAAGAAAGCCCCTCACTGTGCCAGCTCAGACCCTTGACACCTGTTCTCCCCCTCTGTGGCACACCTGTGCCAACCACATCGGAGGACTTGTGAGCCAGCAGGCTAAAAAGGCTGCATTCTTGATCAGACTGAGGCCGGCTGGCGCTGTTTTGGGCAACACCCCTGTGCGTGCACCGATCCCGGTGTATGGCTGTTCCTTTGCCAGCAGACCCTCTCCAGAGCGCCATTCTGCTGACAGGGAACCATCACGTGACCCCTCCGCCCCCAGCCCAGAGTTGCACCGAGCATGGGCACAACCATCTGGGCCGCCAGGCAAGTGCTTCTGGAGAACAACAAAGAGAGCAGCAGCAGCTGGCCAAATGCAAGCCTTTTGTTTCCGTCAAGACAGACAGGCCAGCTCAGGGATGTTCTCGTGAGCCCCTTCCTCCTGCAGGGAGGCCGATCCTAGAGTCTCCGTCTGGCACTCGGCGGCTCCTGGCCGGGTCCCCCTGGCGCATCTCCTCACAGAGGGTCCCGCCATCAGGGTGGCAATCGCTGTGAGTAAGGCGGAAGGGGAGGAGGGTTTGGGGAACCTGCTTGGCTCAGAGAGAGCCAGCTCATGGATCAGACTGGAAGAAGAGTTGCTGGGGGGAGCCAGGATCCTTAGCCACTTCCCACCCTCCAACTGCTACCGTACATAGCAACTCTTTCCCACAACCGTTGCCTGTGTTTTGCTTGTAAAGGTTGCCTGGGGAGAGGGGAATCACAATCTGGTATTGTAAACCTTGCGCAAAGGATGGGGGTTGGTTTTGTTCATGCATATTCATGCACATATGGATAGCTTTTGGGGGTTTCTTGGAAAAGGGGGGGTGGTCACCAGTTTTTGTGTGTAATAATAAGAGGATTGGGTTCTGTCGGTTAGGGACACTCCAGGGAATTGTAAGGCATGTTAGAGACGCTTCACAATTCTTCCTGATCACCTCCCAAGGAACAAAGCAGGGATTTCGAAGAACAGAAGGTGACATTTAACCGCAAGTAGCCTTTAGAGAGCTTTTAAATTCAGATCCTTTCCCTACAACTGGGGTGTGCGAAGGGCTGTGTTGGAAGGAAGGAGTGTCACGTCAGGGTTTTAGGCCAGAAAATTAGTCCTTGCTCATTTCTAATATATTAATTGAAAGTGACTGGCCCTCGCACGTAGGTTAAGAAGCACGCTGATCTGAAGGTTGCCGAGGCAGGATATCAAGAGAATGAAATGATTCGATTGGGCTATTGAATTAACTACCATAACATTCTTATGGCCAAGGAAGGAAAGAGCTTTGGACATTTCCTGCATCATATTCCAACATGTTTAGATTTTATGACAGGGGAAGGGAATACTGTTGTTCTAACCTGAGCCATAAAATATGTTGATTTTGGTTTAATCCAGAGTTCCTCAAACTTGCCAAATGTAAGATGTGTGGACGCCAATTCCCAGAATTCTCCAGCCAGAATTCTGGGAAATGAAGTCCATATATCTTAAAATTGGCAAAAGTTTGAGAAACATTGGTTTAATCCATTCTCCAACAACGTGCCCCTTTCACTTTTGTCTCCGTATCCGTTTTACTTATTATTATTTTTAATATTACCCTTGCTCTGAAAATGGATGCAAGACAAATTATAAAGATAAAAGATAAAAATAAACAGAAAAACAGCTTATACATTATAGAAAGAAGGGTCATACCTAACCCAAGTCAGTTGATATGGGGGAAAGGACTAAGAATGAACCAGAAATATCCTGCGTAACCCTTTAATAGCAACTGACGTCTCTGCATTTTCAAACTAGTACGTGTATTGTAACACTTTTCTTTCACTAGCCTACTGAGGTTGCTCCCACAAGGAACTTTTCGGATTCTAGGAAGATAAGAACCAATACCTTCCTTCCTTTTCTGAAAAGAAAAAAAAAGTAACAGCAGCAGGAAAGTCATTTCATAGTGTGAAACTTGTTTTGGGGGAAATAAGAATACAAATATATGGATAGAAATATATGTGCAGACGTGTATACCCCTAACTCTCATTTCTCTTTCTAGCTTTTATATCAATGTATCTTATGTCTACTCTATCTACTTAGAAGATAGAAGATAAATCTTTTATCTCTTCTGTCTAGCTAGCTCCTATCTATTCTCTATCCTGTGTAGTCCACTCTCTCCATCCTCCATCTTCTAATTCACTCTCTCTCTAGTCTCTCTTCTGTTATCTCTCTATCTCAGTCTATATATCATCTACTTATCATTTACCACTGCACTCTTTATTAATCTATCATCAATCTATCATCTATCATTACTTTCTACCAATTTATGTCTATCATCTACCTATCTCTCCATCTATATCTTATCATCTCTCTCTCTCTCCATTTATACCGTATCATCTGTATATCCATCATCTATCTATCTATCTATCTATCTATCTATCTATCTATCTATCTATCTATCTATCTATCTATCTATCTATCTATCTATCTATCTATCTCTCTTTCTATCTATCTATCTATCTATCTATCTATATCTTAGCATCTCTCTCTTCCTATCTCCATTTATATCTTAGCATCTGTCTGTCTGTCTATCTAGCTAAGTTATCTAAAGCAGGGATCTCCAACCTTGGCAACTTTAAGCCTGGAGGACTTCAACTCCCAGAATTCTGGGAGTTGGTCCACTAGACTTAAAGTTGCCAAGGTTGGAGACCCCTGATCTAAGGTATCTTATCTTATCTTATCTTATCTTATCTTATCTTATCTTATCT
>QLTV01003647.1:2437865-2454069 GCA_003457575.1 Thermophis baileyi
GGAAGGATGGGAGGCTGAGTCAACCTTGAGCCTGGTGAGATTCGATCTGCCAAATTGCAGGCAGCCGGCAGTCAGCAGAAGTAGCCTGCAGTACTGCACTCTAACCACTGCTCCACCGTGGCTCTTAAACTGATCCCTTGCTTTTGAGGTGAGGTTGATTTGAGTGGTCTGACAGTGCTTTCCCAAACCTGCTTTGAGATCCACTAATGGGAAAGGATTGACTCTGGACTTTCTCCAAGCTGAGGCTCCACTCTTCTGCTCTCTTCCCCAGGTCTAGGGGAGTTGGTTTTACTGACTTCGCTGTGGTCTCTCTCTCTCTCTCTCTCTCAGATTATGAAATATGCAGAGCAGAGGATTCCTACTTTGAATGAGTACTGTGTGGTATGTGACGAACAGCACGTCTTCCAGAATGGGTCCATGCTGAAGGTACTGCACCTTGTTAATAAGCATGGATTTCTCTGTGGAGGTGCTTTCTGTGCTTGGTTGTTGGCTTGCAGACGTTTCATTACCTGACTAGGTTATATCATCAGTGCCGGTGGGTGTCGGGTTTGCTCCCTGTTTATATACAGCAGGTTGCTCTGTCGTTGTTAGCGGGGAGTGGGGGCGGTAGGCTTGCTCTTCATTTCACTGGTTTTACTTCCTTCTATCATCATAAATGACTGGGAAGCGACCACCAGGAATATTTCCTGCACCCCTCTGGAAAAGTAGAGCTCAGGAGTCACGAGGGCTCTTTCGCTAGATCTTTGATGGATGGGCCTGTTGGTGGCAAGGAGGTCTTGATAGTCTTGTTTCAACAGAGAATGGAAGAACTAGAAATATTCCCATGTTAATGGAGCACAAAATGGTAAAACATGTTAGTCCTCAATTTACAACCATTGATTTAGTGACTGTTCAGAGTTACAACGGCACAGAAAAAAGGGACTTAACGACCGTTTTTCACACGGCCATTGAAGCATCCCTGCAGTTGTGAAGTTTCTGAAAGACGCCCTAATTAATTCAGGAGCCATAAGACAAAGTCCAAAAGAAATACTAAGATTTATTAAAAGAGACATCTCAGCAATACTATGCTGCGTTGCAGCCAGAACTGAGTTCACGCCGGCTGCACGTCGTCAATGACCCTGTTTCCCCCCCTTCTCATTGGCCATGTCATAAATCACATTCTCCAATTAATCACGTTGGTGGGTTGTGAACCCCACACCCCTCGTTCTGACTCCGGTAGCTTAGGACACAATCAGTAAAAGAAACATTTGTGGAATGCATTTACAGTTAGGGCAGTTAGCCCTCCTCCAGCTTCCCCTTCTCTTCATGGCAGCTTGAAATCTGTGCAAGTTGACAGCAGTCACATGATCAAAATTCGGATGCTTAGCCATTGGTTCATATATATGACGGTTGCGGTCCCCTTTTGTGACCTTCTGACCAGCAAAGTCAATGGGGAAGCCAGATTCACTTAACAACCGTGTTCCTAACTTAACCATAGCAGTGATTCACTTAACAGCTGTGGCAAGAAAGGTTGTAAAATGGGGCAAGGCTCACTTAACAAATGTCTCACTTAGCCACAGAAATTTTGGGCTCAGTTGCGGTCGTAACTCAAGGACTACCTGTATGTTGCAGACCACAGTTCCAAAAGTGCTTTTTTTCAAGAGGCAACTGGACTTTCTGGTTTTTCTTTGAAGACGTTTCGCTTCTCATCCAAGAAGCTTCTTCAGCTTGGCTTTGGGGTCCTTTCTCACTAGTGGTGTGGCTTTTGTTTTCAGCCAGCTGTGTGCACACGAGAGCTCTGTGTCTTCTCTTTCTACACCTTGGGTGTGATGTCTGGTGCTGCGGAAGAGGTGGCCACAGGAGCAGAGGTACAAGAGTTTGGATGCCAAACCGGAAGGGAAGCATATACAGTACGGGGTTAGAACCTGGGCCGAAGAACATTGGATTTAGGAAAGGCCTGTCTTAAATCCTGGGCTAATTCTTGCATTCTCCATCAAGTGTCACTTTGTGGAACTCTTTTATTTGTGCTTACCCCAACTTGGTACCCTCAAGTTCCATTAGACCTCATCTCTCATGAAGCCCTCACTCAAACATGCTGTCTCCACCCACCCAATAGTGTGACAGCATCTCCGGAAGTTTGAATTTGAATATAGTTTCCCCCAAATATGCATGCGATGTGTGGAATAGAAAGAGGAATAAAAGGGACAGTGAAAAAGTTCACTCCTGGTACATTAGGGAAGAAAATTGGGGATGTGATTCTGATACATATTCATTTCTTTCTCTCCCTCCTTCCCTCCCTCTCTCTCTCTCCCCCCCCCCTCTCTCCTGTCTGTCTGTCTGTCTATCTGTCTGTCTGTCTATCTATCTATCTATCTATCTATCTATCTATCTATCTATCTATCTATCTATCTATCTATCTATCTATCTATCTATCTATCTATCTATCTATCTATCTATCTATCCTGTCTCTCTGTCTCTCTGTCTGTCTGTCTGTCTGTCTGTCTGTCTATCTATCTATCTATCTATCTATCTGTTGCAAGCTATAAAAGGTCTTTTATACATTATTCTAGATGGATTGTCAATGAGTTACTTTTCTTTCTTTCTTTCTTTCTTTCTTTCTTTCTTTCTTTCTTTCTTTTTTCTTTCTGTCTTTCTTTCTTTCTTTCTTCTTTCTTTCTTTCTTTCTTTCTTTCTTGCTTTCTTTCTTTCTTTCTTTCTTTCTTTCTTTCTTTCTTTCTTTCTTTCTTTCTTTCTTTCTTTCTTTCTTTCTTTCTTTCTTTCTTTCTTTCCCCATCTCAACAAATGACACTGGGCTATCACAATCTGGGCTATCAATTGACAATGTCAGAGTAGGAGAGATGTTATAATGGAGACAAGCCTATCCCAGTCTTTCCTCCGTGTCTGCTTTCCTTCAGGTAGTCGATCTGCTGGTGGCCATGTGCCGGGCGGCTTTGGAATCCCCACGCAAGAGCATCATCTTTGAGCCTTACCCGTCTGTTGTGGATCCCAGTGACCCCAAGACCCTTGCCTTCAACCCCAAGGTTGGTGCGATTCTTCGGGAAAAGCCGCCTTATCTGCGACGGGATTTACAATCGCCAATAACATTCACACTATGAATCCAGTGCCTCCATTACAGAAGCCACTTACCTGTTGCTTTGTGGTTTAGCCGGAGCAGTGTCTCCCAACCTTGGCAGTTTTAAGATGGGTGGACCAACTCCTAAAATTGAAATCACAGATGGCTGGATTTCAACTCCCAGAATTCCCCACCCATGCTGGCTGGGGAATTCTCGGAGTTGAAGTCCACATATGAGCCACGGTGGCGCAGTGGTTAGAGTGCAGTACTGCAGGCTACTTCTGCTGACTGTCGGACGCCTGCAATTTGGCAGTTCGAATCTCACCAGGCTCGAGGTTGACTCAGCCTTCCATCCTTCCGAGGTGGGTAAAATGAGGACCCGGATTGTTTGGGGCAACGTGCTGACTCTGTAAAGCGCTTAGAGAGGGCTGTAAAGCACTGTGAAGCGGCATATAAGTCTAAGTTGGGTCGGCAACCTTAAAGAGCCACAAAGGTCCTAAACTGAAGCCCCCCGTTCAACTCTGGAGCCGACCGGAAGTCTGGTTCCCCCATCATAGAGTCTCCTCCTAGCGCGGCATCCTTTTTTCTCTACCTGTCCTAACCGAAAGCCCTATCAATTGTGGCGCCACCTGCGACGGAGCCACAGCAGAGGGATGAAAGAGCCACATGCGGCTCCAGAGCCGCGGGTTGCTGACCCCTGGTCTAAGTGCTATTGCTATTGCTATCTTAAAGCTGTCACGGATGAGAGCATTGAGCTAGGGGGCTCAGATCCTTGCCGGGAGCCCATGGTGAGCAACAGGAACTTTGTAGCCTATCAGCAATTCAACCAGTTAAACCAGAATCAGTGTAGCCTTTGGTTCTCAGAGCTTTCTTGCTATGGGCAAATAACGTAAGAGTGTTTTATTTGTATTTTTGATCCGTATCTCTTTCATTGACATGTAGAAAAAGAATTATGAGAGGCTGCAGAAGGCTCTGGACAGCGTCATGTCAATCCGTGAAATGACTCAAGTAGGCATTTGCACTTTTATGTCTGGGTTAGATTAAGCCCATCTCTGGTCAGGATGGAGCTCTGATGTTGATGGGATGCGTAGAAGTTGTGCGAACTAGAGCACACGAACCCCTGTATGTGTTGATGTAGGTTTGTACATACACATTCCTGTGCAGAGTTGTGAAATCAGTACGTTGGCTCATTCAGAGTGACGGCAGGGAGCATTGCATCACTTTGAATTGCCTGCCTTCGTTTTTCAGGGTTCTTACCTGGAGATCAAGAAGCAAATGGACAAGTTAGATCCTTTGGCCCATCCCCTCCTACAGTGGTAAGCAAGCAGATTGTAACTCTGGTGCAGAGGCTGCTGGGAAGCCAGATAAGAGTAAGGCATGAGATTGGGCTTGGGATAGTAAGCGGGATTATCTCTGCGGTGTGTCAGCATTCCAAGTAATGTACCCATAGAAAGCAGAACTCTTGAGGCAGGCAAATTCCTCAAAGGACAATTTATTGGAAACATCCTATTGGCACAACTGGTGAAAGCCGACTCTGAAAGTTCCCGCGGCTTTCACCTAATTGAAAGTAAAAGTTTTCCCCTTTTCTCCCAAGTCACTGGTCACGGTGTCCAATCCAGTTGCTGGCCGGTTGCTTGGTTACTTCGCTCCTCCTCTGGCCAGCCACCTGTGAGAATGTCCTTGGGTCCCACAGGAAAACGTTATTGTTTTGGCTATCAAACCCCGTCTAACCATTAAACCCCCCCCTCCCTCTGTTGTGAGCCTCCAAGATGGCCTCAGCCAGGTTCACTTCAGGGTTGACACGGTGGTTGCAGTCCTTAAGCACCTCCATATTGAAACGTCTCCCACTAAACCAAGGGTGGGCAGCTTACAGCCTCTTTAAGACCCACGCTGGCTCAAGAATTCTGGGAGTTGAAGTCCACAGGTCCTAAAGGGGGCTTAGTTGCCCACCCCTGCATTAGATCTTGGTTTGATTTCAGGACATTTGAGGTTCAAATAGGCGCCACAGATTTATCATGGGGTTGGTTGGCCTAATCTTCACCCTGAAACTTGGGCACCATCTTTTTCAAAGGCTCTTTGGAAAACGAGCTTCTCGCAGAGAGATAAATTTTCCACACTCTTGTCAGGCATCTTCTGCTAAATTGGCCTTGGTGGACGAATGCTTTTCCGGTAGCCTAGATTGGCGTTCTCTGGATTGTGTTGATTAAATGATCTTTAGCCTTTTCCCCCTATTCTGACTTTCTCTCTGCCCTTCCTAGGATCATTTCCAGCAACAGATCTCACATTGTCAAGCTACCTCTCAGCAGGGTAGGTCACCAGCCTCCATTCTTTCGCTTGCAGTCCGCCCGCTCAAGGCCAAGCACGAGAGTAGCGAAGCATCCCGTAACTCAGTAGTAAATGGCAGATTTTGCACGCAGGCGGTCCCGCATTCCTTTCCTATCTCTTCCAGTTAAAAGGATGCGGCAAACCACTCACCTGGCAACCATCTCACCTGGTTCCCTAAACATCCACACCTTTTGAATGCTGCGAAGTTAGGCACCCTTAAGCTGTCGTCCTGTAACCACTTCCCTGGGAGTAACCCCCCATCCCCCCACCCCTTTGGAGTTAGTGTTCTTGCAACGTGCTGCAAGTTTGCCAGTATCGATGGCCTTTGTTAATTGAGTTTTGTTGGGAAGTGTCTGGGATCCTTCTAAATGATTTGCTATTTTATTGCTAATTATCGCTAAGTTATGGCTAGCTTTCTCTCCCAGAACTACTCGATAAAAAGAACAGCACAATTGCACTACATTTGTTAAGTAAGAGTCAACAAACATGTCGGGCACCCCCTTGGAAGTCCTGTGTTATGAGCCAGAATAATTTACTGTTTGTAAAAAGACTTCTAAAATGCTCATTAAAACCTTTAAAAAAAACAAAACAGGATTAGGAAAAGGCAGGCTGTTAAATCAGAACTGGAGCTTGCTGGCAAAAAACTACCTTGCATGATGGTCCTTCTTTTTCTTTTTCTCTCTCTCTCTGTGCTGTTGTGCCCCTCTTTCCCCCCCTTCTCCTTTTCACGTGGGTCCGTTTCCCTTGGTAGCAGCTGAAATTTATGCACACCTCACACCAATTTCTCCTGCTGAGCAGTCCTCCTGCGAAGGAGGCTCGCTTCCGGACGGCCAAGAAACTCTACGGCAGCACCTTCGCCTTTCAGTAAGTCTCCAGGCTCTGTTTCCCAGTCTCTCCCAGTCCCTCTCCCAGTCTGACCAGGATGAGGGGTGATTTGGGGTGCTTTGTCAAGAGAGTGTTCAGGTTTTTCTTTTCTTCCTTTCCTTTCCCTTCCCCTTCTCCTCCCCTTTCCCCTTTCCTTCCTTCTTTCCTCCTTTCCTTTCCTTTCCTTTCCTTTCCTTTCCTTTCCTTTCCTTTCCTTTTTATTTCTACCTTTCTCCTTTGTACTCTCTCTCAGACTCCCAACTCTCAGCCAGCAGCTCCACCCCCAGCTTCTGTGAAGTTAACCTTGTCTTTCCTTGTCTTTTCTTTTTCCTTTTTCCTTTTTTCCTTTCTTGTTTTTTCTTTTTTTCCCCCCTGTCTCTCTCTCTCTCTCCCCTCATTTTTTGCCTTTGCTTCAGGAAGCAGTGGTTTTGCAAGCAATTTCTGCAGATTCACTTAGCCTGGGGGGGGGGGGGTCTGTTCTCTGCCACAAGATCTTATATTGATGCTCACATGATTATCTGTGGCGGCAGACAGGGCTGGCGAGTGACGAGTTTCTTTCTCTTCCCCCCCCTTCTCCCCCCCCCGCCCCAGTGGCTCTCACATTGAGAATTGGCATTCCATTCTGCGCAATGGGCTGGTCAACGCATCCTACACCAAATTACAGGTAAGGGACTGTGGTGGGCTCCCGACGTTCTCAGCAGGACAGCTCGAATGACAGGAGGCTGTGGGCTTCCTGGGCTAACAAACCTCCCCCCCCCCCATTCTTCGGATGATAATCATGGCCAGCCAGCTGACTTGTCCTGCTTCATCTGGAGTCCCTTCCTGTCCAATTGGCTACAGGCAGCTCTGGATGTCTGCCCCTAGTCCCGCCCCGGTGATACTCCTGCCCCAGATTCTCTCGGAGTGACCCTTTGGACACTGACCTCTCCCTCCCAGCCGCTGTTCAGCCAGCCCTTCAGCAGTCTGAGTCCCCTGGTAGAGCATAAGGGCTCAAGTGTGCTGGGCTGCATCCAGCTTCCATAGCAATAGCAATAGCAATAGCACTTAGACTTATATACCGCTTTACAGTGCTTTACAGCCCTCTCTAAGCGGTTTACAGAGTTAGCATATTGCCCCCAACAATCTGGGTCCTCATTTGACCCACCTCGGAAGGATGGAAGGCTGAGTCAACCTTGAGCCGGTGAGATTTGAACCGCCAAACTGCAGCTAGCAGTCAGCTGAAGTAGCCTGCAGTGCTGCACTCTAACCACTGCGCCACCTCGGCTCTTCCATCCCCTCGGTGCCATTGTAAAATAGCATCGTGTGGCTCAATGCAGCAGGGCCTTGTGCCAGTCCCGGGGGCCGGCATGACTTAGCAACTCAGCATGGATTAACTGCATTGCATCCCTAATAGTGTTTCTTGGAGGAAAGACTTTGCATTTCGCACCTTCCGGTTGTGTTCGTTGAAATAAACACACCCGCATACCTACAGACACTCAGATTCTTCCATACAAGTGTGTTATGGCCTTAAAAGTCTGATTTTATTTCTGCTTACCCTTTCTTCTGAGGAATTCAAGAGGACATGTCGTTCTCCCTGTCCTTAAAATAATAATAATAATGATAATACCCTGTTTCCCCCAAAATAAGACATCCCCTGATAATAAGCCCAATCAGGCTTTTGAGTGCATGGCAATAAGGCCAAGCGCTTATTTCAGGGTTCAAAAAAATATATATGACAGGGTCTTGTTTTCGGGGAAACACGGTAATAATACTCGTTTCTGGTGGCTACTGCCTGTGAGGGTGGACAGGAGTTCTCGGCTATTTCTCAGGAACCCCCCCCCCCTCCTCCTTACTTGAAGCTGGGCAGGATACTTGGCCGCCTGAAACTTTAAATAGGTCCTTGCAGCAATTAGCCGTCCTCTTTAAACCACGGAATCAGCTCTGTGGTTGAGGCAGAATTTCTTCTTATTACGAGCCTAACGGTGAATAGCTGCAGCAGACATTTAGGGGGGATGTGGGGGGGGGGGCAGATGACACTGTGTTCATAAAAGGAGATCTGGAAAGACCAAGTAATTCTGTGGGATCCAAGAACAGGCTCTTGACTTGACTATTTTAAAAGGGGACAGAGCGAAAAAGGAAATACTAGGGGAAGGAGGCCATTTCAGCCACCCTCCCCTAAAGGTTTTTAACTCTTTCTTTTCCATGCGTACTCCCCCCCCCCGCAGAAAACCCCTGTCTAATTTGAAGAGCTGAATGCCCAGGGCCGGCCCTATCATCAAGCAGATCGAAGCAACAACCTTAACGTGGTTATATGCTGAGAGTTAGCAGTGCCCTTGGAGGAGAGCCCCTCCCCGCATCTCCCCACGCTGTCTCCAGGAGGGGTGGGCTGCGATGCACCATCCCATGGCCCGCCTGGAAGGCTGACTCCGTTGCAGCCAGCTTCTCTAGATAAGGTAGCCTGGGGGGAGACCCCCGCATCTGAAGATCTGATCGGTGATTGGCTACTGTACAGAACGGAACTTACTAGCCATAGCAGGGGACTCCGCAGCCAGGCTGGAGAAACGCCAGTGTTTCTAGATGATTCCAGAGAGAGACAATACCGTAGTTTCTCAGGGCCCAGACCGTCCTGTGTCCTATTCCCCTAGCCCAGGGGTGTCAAACTCAAGGCCTGCGGGCCGAATCCGGCCCACGGTGTGGTCGGATCCTGCCCGCGGGGCTGTCCTGGTCTAGCCAATGCAAAGAGGAAACATGCCAGCAATTTGGGGAGTGGTGTCAAGCTGGCCACGCCCACCCAGTTGGCCACACCCACCCAGTCAGCCACACCCCACCCAGTCGGCCATGCCCCCCCGGCCCCCCCGAGGTCAACCACAGCCCTGATGCGGCCCTCAATGAAATCGAGTTTGACATCCCTGCCCTAGCCTGTTTTGTTTTGGTTTTTGTTTTGGTTTTTTTTGTTCTGTTTTTTCTGGCTCACATTGGTGTTTTTCTGCAAGCTGCATGGAGCAGCCTATGGCAAAGGCATCTATCTGAGCCCCATCTCCAGTATTTCCTTTGGATACTCAGGTAAGCGGCTCTCCCGTTGTCCCTCCATCTGTCAGTGCACCTCATGTCCTGCATATGCGCTTGCCTTGCATCCAAGAGCCGCTCTCACCCTCCCCTCCCCCCTGTGTTCTTCATCCACATGCTCCGAGGGTGGGGAAGGGACCATTCACGCCACGCGTCTGGGTTGATTCCTTTGGCGGACATCTCGAGCGTCCTCGAACTGGGGTGGCAGCCAGCACTAACCTTGGCCCTGTCTTCTTCCCCCCCCCTTTTGTGGTGGGGAGCCTGACCTTCCCCTTCTGAAAAGCTTCTCCTGCCCTTGAGAGTGATTTCCCTCCGTTGTGCCCTGAGAAGGTTGCGTACGCGCGCAGCAGGTTGCTAGCTTGAGGCCATCGGAATGGGTGGATTCTGCCATCCGTCGCAGTGGGTTGTCATGAAGTTTGGGATACGGTGTGCCTTGGCGGAAAGCTTGTTTTAAGACTGTCATGGAACATCCAAAGTAAACCAGGTGCACAATCGGGACAAATGTGATCCCTGTCATGGCTGCATCATGCACCTGGGGCCCTCCTTACTTGCACATTTGCCTCCCAAGTCTCCAGAGACACTTACTTTTCAAGTGAGGCCTTTAGCCTTTAGCCCTCCCAGACTTCCTGCTTTTCACCGTTTCTATTCTGCTGCCTGCCAGGAGGTTGTCTCCAGCTTCCTGAGGTGATGTTCTACAGATAGGTTGGGCCCCGACTCTTCTCTCTCCAACCGAGAGAAACACATTTGGAAAGCAGCTAACCAAACAAAACAGGAGGGGAAAGCTGGGGTTGACTTCATGCTTCTTTGTTTTATCCTCTGATTTTTTTTTTTTTTTTAAATTAAGAATAGATATGATAACCTCCTTCTTCATCCAATCAGTTGGGTGGCTCTTTAAGCAGATGGATCAAAATTGAAAAACACTGAATGTGACAGTGTCACAGTCCTTTTTATTTTATTTTTTTTTAAATTTTTTTTAAATGCCCTTCATCCTCCAAAGAATGAAGATCTACAGATAGATACCTATCCCACTTTTTGCTTCACAGCAACGATATGATGTGGTTCTGGAGTGAGGAGGTGAGGGGCGGCTCGCCCAAAGGGTCTGTCACGGATCAAGGGGTTGCAGGTGGCAACATGTTAAATTAGTTTTAACCCTTTTTTTTTTGTAGCTGAATATGTTATGTGAGCTCAGCTTGTTGATTAATTTAAGGTTCAGCGTATTGTGCAAAGCCTGAACATGGGTTAAATCAGTAACCAGGTTACATATACTTTATGAACGCAGACTTTAAGGCCTATTCCTGAGTAGGAATAAAGGAATAAAGAAGGCAGTTGGGTACCAACCATGCACCAAATGGATTTTTAGACTTTGCCTTACAAATTAGTTGAGAGTGTGAGATGAGCCTGTTTCTCCTTGATGACCATTTATGAAGTCTTTGTTTTCTGAAAATGCCTTTGAAGTCTTTGTGGGATACAGAATATATCCTTGAGGCTAGGGTTTAACTTTGCAGCGTGTTAGCTTTGAGCTCATTTTATTTTCATTTGAAGGATTAAAAGAAGAAGAAAAAAGCTTGGTACGCAGCAAGGAATCTGTTGTGAAGCCACGTGTTACGTCAAGGGTGCTTGACTCACTGCTCTCTCAAAATGTAGGATCTCTTTTGATCATGTTTGCTGTTTGCATTACTCCACTCTCCACAAAGCTTTGCATCAGTGACTAAGAGCACCGCTCGCGTGCAGGCTAGGAGATCAACCAAGTCCTGGGGTCCCGCATGGCCGCTTCTTCTTACCCTCTTTATTGTCCACGCAGGGATGGGGAAAGGGCAGCACCGGATGCCCTCCAAGGATGAGCTGGTGCAGAGGTACAACCGAATGAACACAATTCCCCAGGTAACGGATTGCATGCACAGTGCAGGGGTGGGTTCCACTTACCTTCCCTACCGGTTCGCATCGTGATGGAAGTGCGCATTTAGCGAGCGCGGGCTCGCTTTGCTCATGCGCACGCCAGTGTCACGTCGGGGAAATGACCCTCTGCGCATGCGCAGAAGTCTTTGCGCATGCGCAGAGGGTTCTTTGCCAGCCGCTTTCCAGAAGCGGTGACCGGAGGACCGGTTCAGGGGCGTGGATAGCCGGCCATCGCTGCCAGTTCGGCGAGTGGGGGCAAATTTCCGCCACCGGTTCGGGTGAACCGGTCCGAACCGGCAGCAACCCACCACTGGCACAGTAGTTATGCAGATCTTTGGATCTGCCATGGACCTGCCACATTGGGTGTCATAAGCAGATGTAGGAGGAGACCCGGCCGAGTCTGAAGGAGGCGTTAGCCGCGTCGTCAGTCCCTTCAGGCCCACAAAAGATCTAAGTCCAGTCCACCTTGAATTCCGTTGACTCTTATCTACCGCCAATTTGCTTTGACCGTTAGTAGCTCAGATTCTTGTAGAGAACTTAATCTTGCAATCAACCCTTCTATTCGTTTGAACTGCCTGGATTTCCTGATTTCCCATGCTCTCTCTTCATTGCACATTTGTTGTGATGCAGGGGGACGCCCATTTCTTTAGGGAGCGCACCTGTTGGGGGCTCAGGAAGAGAAGCCAAGGAGGGCAGGATGGGGAAATTTGTGGCAAGTGCCAAGCAAGAGGGGGGCTGATTCTGGATCTCTGCTTTCGTCTCCAGACGCGATCCATCCAGTCCAGATTCCTGCAGAGTCGCAATCTGAACTGCATCGCACTTTGTGAAGGTGAGTTTGAAAAGTGAGCATTCAGTTGACCTGTCTGGTTCACTCCTGTGAGATTTTACTCATCATGTCCGTCCACTTCCTTTGTTTGTGCAAATGCTTATTGATGGATTATTCACAGAAAGAAAAAGGTGGAAACATCGTATCTATGGAGATTTTCAGTCATCCAGGTCATGGTTGTCCCAAAGGTGCTTTTTCAGAAGGCAACTGGACTTTCTTGGTTTTTCCTTGAAGACGTTTTGCTTCTCATCCAAGGAGTTTCTTCAGTTCTTTTCAAGGGAAAAACCAAGGAAGTCCAGTTGCCTTTGGAAAAAGCACCTTTGGGACATAACAGAATAACAGAGTTGGAAGGGACCTTGGAGGTCTTCTAGTCCAACCCCTGCTTAGGCAGGAAACCCTACACCACTTCAGACAAATGGTTAGCCAACATCTTAAAAACGTCCAGTGTTGGAGCACCCACAACTTCTGGAGGCAAGTTGTTCCACTGATTAAACATCATGCAGGCTTTGCTGAGTTAATCTGAAGGCCCAGTTATTCCTGCAGTCCATTTCAACAGTGGGCAGGCTAGTACCCTGGAATCCCCCAATCTGGCTGTCTGGCATAATGGAGCAAACTGTTGCAAGCTTTGTCCATTTCTCCCTGCTCCGTTGTTGAACCCCTCCTTCCTTTGCAGTGATCACATCAAAGGATCTCCAGAAGCATGGCAACATCTGGGTTTGTCCTGTGTCTGACCACGTCTGCACCCGCTTTTTCTTTGTGTGAGTAAGCTCAGTCTCCTTAACCACGTGGGAGGAGAGCCCACTCTCTCAGTGGGATGGCTCAGGAGTCAGATCCGCAGCAGTGGGCTTGATGGGAAGGAGCCCCCCCCCGAAAAGAGACCGTTTCACAGTCCCCCCCCCGTTCTCACAGGTACGAAGACGGCCAAGTCGGAGACGCCAACATCAATACTCAGGACCCTAAAATTCAGAAGGAGATCATGCGTGTAATTGGCACTCAGGTCTATACAAACTGAGGGGGTGGAGGAGCCCCTCCCTTCAGACTGTGCTGGCGCTGCCCCGGGGGCAGGAAAAGGGACCGTTGTTGGAGACCATACATGGACTCTGCCTGGCTGAAGACTTGAGACCCAACAGAGGGAGCAACCACTGTCAACTTCTGGACCGCGGATGCCAGGGGGACAGCCCTGGAGTGGGCGCAGCAGCTCCATCCTCCCCCATTCGTAGAGTTGAGTGGGCGGACTTGGACCAATTCCTGTGAACGGTTGGAATGGTTAGAGTTTGCATGCCCACGTTTTCGGCGACGGCGTTTTTAACCGTGAAAATGAGCAAAAAACAAAAAACCACACACACAAAAAAATACCCTACGACGAAACAGAGAGCCCCAGAGAGAGAACATGCGAAGTGCAAGCAAGCAGTTTTAGCTTATTAAAATTCTCTTTGAAAAAAAAAGCAGCGCTCGGTGCTCCTGTGCGGTCTTTTTTCAAAACTAGCCAGCAGATGTTGAGGTTTTTTCTCTTGTTTATGAAGAACAGTGGTGCGCTTCCTTTTGCACACATTTTCTCCATTTGTGTATGTGTGTGTGTGTGTGTGTGTGTGATTAGGTGTTTTTTGTTGTTGTTGTTGTTGCAATTATACTTTCAGACCTTCGGGTCCTTTAATCCGGTTTTCGTTCAGATTAGGGTTTAGGACAGTGACGGCTAACCTTTTTTTCGTCGCGTGCCGGCACCCATAATGCAATGCGCACGTGACACACACCCCCGTGCCCCCTGCACATGCGCACGCGACACCCCCCCCATGCTCCCCCTTCCCCTCCGGAGAGCCTCCGGAGCCTGGGGGAGGCCGTTTTCGCCCTCCCAGAGGCTCAAGGGAAGCCTCCGGAGCCTGGGGAGGGCGAAAAATGGGCCTTCTGGAAGTCAGGAAACAGGCCCGTTTCCAGCCTCCGGAGGGCCTCCAGAGCCCGGGGGAGGCCGTTTTCGCCCTCACGGAGGCTCGAGAAAAGCCTCCGGAGCCTGGGGATGCTCCCCGCCCTCCGCGCATGCGCAGCAGATACCCGAAAATCAGCTGGCCGGTGGGAGGTGTGTGCACATGCGCAGTGGAGCTGAGCTGGGCGCCGGCTTGCATGCCCACAGAGAGGGCTCTGCGTGCCACCTGTGGCACGTGTGCCATAGGTTCGCCATCACGGATTTAGGATGTGCCAAGATTTGGATTCCTGTTGTTCTCCACCTTTCCCAGAGTACGTGAAGAAAGGACTCTATTCACATATATTCCCCTCTATGGCAATATACCTCCCTCTACCCAGGTGGTCTGGGGAATCCATCTTTGGGGTACCCAAGGCCACATTTAACCATTTTTGTGGCAGGTTGGAGGGAGGGAGGAGTGGCTGTGTCACATATATTGATGGACGTATCAATATAGGAGGTGGGAATCTCTTGTTGCTCTTTCTGTTTTGTTTCTGAACTGAGACAGCTTGTGTTGAGTTGTCATTGATTCCTAGCTGCAAATGGCAGAAAAACACAATTGGGTTTTAGCCAACATGATTAGCATAGTTCTTTGTGGCTGCAGGTTGTCCACTTCAGAATCAGAACAGAGTTGGAAGGGACCTTGGGAGGTCGTCTAGTCCAACCTCCTGCTCAAGCAGGAAGACCCTATACCATTTCAGACAAAGTGGCTGTCCAGTCTCTTCTTAAAATCCTCCAGTCATGAAGCACCACAACTTCTGGTGGCAAACTGTTCCACTGTTTAATTATCCTCACTGTTAGGAAGTTTCTCCTTAATTCCAGGTTGCTTCTCTCCTTGATTAGTTTCCATCCATTTTTTCTTGTCCTGCCCTCAGGTGTTTTGGAAAATAAATTAACCCCCTCCTCTTTGTGGCAGAGTCACAAGTACTGGAAGACTGCTATCATGTCCCCCCTAGTCCTTCTTTTCTCTAGATTAGCCAAACCCAAATCCTGAAACAGTTCTTTGTATATTTTGGACTTCTGGACTAGGAGAAGATGCAGCCTTGCCTCCTGGATCTTCCCCCTCCCACTTTCTGTTGTCTGCTGTGTTCTGTGCTGTCTTAGGAAGGGCACATAGGAAAGAAGATCAAGGATGAAGAGGAGATAAGATAGGACCAGATTTCTTGAAAAAAGTTGTGGTTTTAGGAATTTGGGGTTAGGAACCTGGAATCCAGTCCTCATACTCTTGACAGATCGTGGTGGAGCAAAAAATAAGGGACAAAGTTGATGTCAAGCACAAAAGGTTCTAGACCAACGTTCCTCAACCTTGGCCACTTTACGACAAGTGGACTTCAACTCCCAGAATGCTGGCTGGGGAATTCTGGGAGTGGAAGTCCACTCATTTTAAAGTGGTCAAGATTGAGGAAGGCTGGTCTAAACAATCTGTCATCTGGGAGACCTACCAAAGTTCTAAACTTTTGTCCAGTATGCTTATCAGATAACAATACATATCTTCTTTCCCGTGTTCTACTTATGAGGAGGTGCATTTTGGATTCTTAACACCTGGTCAGAATGAGGCCTCATCTGCTTATTTCCTTTGGAGCTAGGGATGTTTCTGTCTTGGACTCAAAACAGAACTCTCAGAGGCAAATGATCCGCCCTGCAGCTATATCTTCTGAACATTTAGAACCCAAAAACATATTTATGGTTCTGTGGAGCCAGGAAATTCCCGTTTCTCCTGATTCAAGTTTGGGCTTTGCTGAGGAATTTCCCAGAGACTGGACATGAAGCATAAGCCATAAGACATGAGCCGCGGTGGCGCAGTGGTTAGAGTGCAGCACTGCAGGCTACTTCTGCCTGCCTGCCGGCTGCCAGCAGTTTGGCAGATCGAATCTCACCAGGCTCAAGGGTGACTCAGCCTTCCATCCTTCCGAGGTGGGTAAAAGGAGGACCCAGATTGTTGAGGGCAATTTTCTGACTCTGTAAACCGCTTAGAGAGGGCTGTAAAGCACTGTGAAGCGGTATATAAGTCTAAGTGCTATTGCCCTTCCTCCCTCCCTCCCTCCCCAGTGGTTAGAGTGCAGTATTGCAGGCGAACTGTGCCCACAGTCACAGTCAGTATATAAGTCTAAGTGCTATTGGTTCTTTCTTTCCTTCCTTCCTTCCTTCCTTCCTTCCTTCCTTCCTTCCTTCCTTCCTTCCTTCCTTCCTTCCTTCCTTCCTTCCTTCCTTCCTTCCTTCCTTCCTTCCTTCCTTCCTTCCT
>QLTV01003647.1:2454816-2465688 GCA_003457575.1 Thermophis baileyi
ACTGTAGTTACAGATATACACCCCTATTTATTGTAATATAGCAATAGCAATAGCACTTAGACTTATATACCGCTTTACAGTGCTTTACAGCACTCTCTAAGTGGTTCACAGAGTCAGCATATTGCCCCCAACAATCTGGGTCCTCATTTTACCCACCTCGGAAGGATGGAAGGCTGAGTCAACCTTGAGCCGGTGAGATTTGAACCGCTGAACTGCTGAACAGTCAGCTGAAGTAGCCTGCAGTACTGCACTCTAACCAGTGCGCCACCTCGGCTCTTATATAAATAGTGGAATGGACAGACTTTCCAGAGGTTGCTGGCAAGGGAGAAGGGACTGCAAGCCATGGTTTGCCTTATTGCCTAGTTACCCAGCAGAGTGCTCATAAGGTGCCTCCCTCCCCAGTGGTTAGAGTGCAGTATTGCAGGCTAACTGTGCCCACAGTCAGGAGTTCAATCCTGACCAGCTCAAGGTTGACTCAGCCTTCCATCCTTCCGAGGTGGGTAAAATGAGGACCCAGATTGTTGGGGGCAATATGCTGACTCTGTAAACCACTTAGAGGGGGCTGTAAAGCACTCTGAAGCGGTATATAAGTCTAAGTGCTATTGCTATAAACATGAGCCAATCGAGATTTTTTGTGCTGTTTTGCCCAGCAAGAATAGAAGGGTACGGTGAGGTTTAAAGTTAGGTTAGTTAAATGAAGCGGTAGCCTGCTTCCAAAGAGCGAAGAAGCTTTGGAGGAGAAACCTTTGAGAAGAGACTCACGCAAACAATCCGGTCAAATTCCCACTGGACTGTGCTTTATTTCAGTCTAAGCAGAATATCATTTTAACTACAGAGCTACAGAGATCACAACGCCCATTTGTCTGTCTTTATTATTATACTACAAGGAAATCATAAGAAAGACCAATCAAAAGAATCGTGTAATCCGCTGGAATGCCAAAAAATGCTCCCCACCGTTGGGAGGCAGTGTTCCTTTGGAGGATGGAAACCGAAAGCCCATGAGCGTGTGTTTGTGTGCATGGGAAGAATGGGAAGAAGGGGGTGGGGGGGGAGATGGCCTAAAGAAAGCCCCGCTTCCCAAATTCAGGAGTGGGGGGGGGGCAGAGCAGAAAAAGAGACTGGGAGCACTGCCATTCAGAGAAGCAAACTAGGCACAAACTATCATTGCGTGTGGACCTTCAGTGAGACATCCTTCTGGCTATCCAGGATGAGAATTCTGTAGCCAAAGATCTGATTTCAATGAATAACCGACTGCAGGGGGGAAATCTCATCAGTTGGTCCAAACAGTAGACTTTGGATGATGAGGACCTTAGCTTGGCCGTTTGATCAACTCTCATTTAATCCAGATTTCCCCCATCGTGGGAGATACTTTGAATTTCTATCAGCCTCCAAACGGGTACCACATCGGAGAATGATGACGGAAGAGTTTCCCTTTTCCTTAGGTTCATTCTTGCCTCCCCAAAACCTTCCCATTTCCTGCATAATTCCTGCACACCGTACATTTTGGGAAGTGGGGAATAGTTGTTGACCTCTTCCTGCTGCTGACATTTTTAAATCTTGGGCTGAAAAAACAATACGATTATGCAGAAGGGGTGCAGAGGAACATGAGCGTCAGGAAGTGAGGGGGGGGGAAAGGTATTTTTTATTGAAATCCCATGTGCCCACTCGAGTTGGCAGCTTTCAAATGACCCTGATGGGGGGGGGGGGGGGAAAGGCAGGAGGAACAGATTTTCTTAAAAGGTTTTGACTCAGTAATATAACCGCATTTACAACCAAATTTTTCCACTCCCCTGTGCTTGTAATCTGGATGGGAAACCGATGGTTATTCAAGGGCTTGGGGGAAAGAACAGAAATATCTTGCATACAGAAAGCCAAATCTACAATTCATACCATGATCTTTCTAAAGGAACAACAATTGTGGAAAGTTTGTTTGAAATGGGTCATTTCCCCAAACATAGTCCTTTACATAAACTGGCCACTTCGATGGTGGTGGCCTTCATATTAGAAACAGCGGCCTCTTTTCCACGCCTTCTGTTGGTGGGCTAAATTCTAGACACACAAATTTGTCACGCTGTGAATGAAAAGAAGCACTCTTCTCTCTTTAGATGTGCATAGACACATGGGTGAGTTGGTCATCGCTACATCCACCATCACTTTGGTTGTCAAGAAAGGTTACGACTATACTTGGCATAGACTTCATCCCTGGGTCCTCATGACTTTCAAGTGTGGCCAAGAGGATTCCAAACCAAGGATGATATTTCAAGGGGGCAGGTGGCATCGTAGGCCTTGACCCATTGCCTAAGCGGAAGCTGGAGGAAAGGGAGAAGTTTGGAATGGCAGATGGAACGCCAACCTGGTGTCCAAGTAGAAATCTCTTCTACTTGTTTTCTGAGAATAATGTAGAGCAGCATTTGCTAACTGCAAATTCTCATTCCAGGTGGCCTCTGACATCTTGCTTAGAGGTTCTACTACATATTCCAACAGCTGTAAAAGAAACCCAGGTTGGTCAACTCCCATTCATCAGGATAGACATATTCACAGTAGAAGTATTCGTGTTTGCTCTCCTAGAATGATTTAACAAACACATGCATTCCAGGTCTGGTTTAGTACCCAATGTAGGGAAAATGGCTCTTTGGAGAGCTTTAATCTTTGATCCAAAAAGATCTTTTAATCCCAGCTATATGGAGGTTGTCTGTACTGAAGAAACCAGAAAGGAAGATTTAATTTTATGGTACTATTTCTGATGATTGGTATTGAGCAAAGTATGTTTTAATAGACCTACTATTTAAGTTGCAAAGGCTGGTTCTGCTGGAATTCATAGGGATCCCTACAAGGAAGTCCTCTTGATCCCATCTGAATTCGCGGCATAGCCTAACCCAGGAGTCCCCAAACTTGGCAACTTTAAGACTTGTGGACTTCAACTCCCAGAATTCTCCAGCCAGTCAAAGCTATGCTGGCTGGAGAATTCTGGGAGTTGAACTCCAAAAGTCTTAAAGTTGCCAAGTTTGAAGACCTCTGGACTAACCCCTCAACTTCCAAAATATTTGTTTTCATGGATATTCTTTTACAGTATCCCTTATACATTTAAAAAAAAAATCTTTATAAAGTCGCCTTCTTCAAAACATGCTTTTTAGGAAACGATGAGTAACAAAATCTTCAGACTTGGCTACACACAAAAAAAGGAGGATGGTTCTGTATCGGAGGTAGCTTTGCAGTAAGACCCACTGCCCCACTCTGTGTCCCATCTAACGTCTAGACCATAATAGCAAAAACATAGCCCTTAAAAGATGTAAGCGGTTTGTGCTTTATGGCAGTAGCGGGCAACCGTTTTTCAGTGGGATGCGTCTGTGCCTTGAGTTCTCACTTCCGGATAGGTTTGGATAATGACCCAGCTGATCCAGTCAGCTGTTAGTCTGGGCAGGGAGTGGAGAACCCACATATATTGTTGCAGGGAGAGGAGAACCCCCATATCTTGATGTCACGGGATGGCCTGACTTTCAGTGGCTGGAAAAATGGCAGTCTAGCGCTTTCCTTAAAAAAAAAAAAAGTCTTTGAAACAAAACTTAGAAATGAAACAACAGGATCAACACCAACATTTCCTTTCACCCCCTTCCTCAAGATGGTTGGGGGACGATGGGAAGTAAAACTCAAAGAGACAGAATCCATAGACAAGCCCCCCACTCTTTTGGGGAGGAGGGCTACTCTATGACTTCGCCTCCTTCCAGAAAGAGTTAAACCCCTCCATGAACCCTTTCTCCTCTTTCCCAAGACACAGCTAATCCCACCCCCCTATGCCCACCAGCACCACAGACCCACATTTGACCAGGTTGTGGTGGCATGCACGCCCGCTTCCCCTGTTGTGTGCTTTGCAATGCTTTAGAACAGGGGTCTCCAACCTTGGCCACTTTAAGACTTGTGGATTTCAACTCCCAAAATTCCTCAGCCAGCTGGCTGAGGAATTCTGGGAGTTGAAGTCCACAAGTCTTAAAGTGGCCAAGGTTGGAGACCCCTGCTTTAGAAGGCGTCAAGCCGAAATGAAGCGTTATATCGCAATTTTGCGGTTGCAATTTTTATGGTTTAGCATTAAAAAAAATTAAAATAAGGGGGTGGAGGCCACCTCTGACCCATGCACCACTCATCGCTCGCTCAGGAGTTATGGACACTGGGGCTTTAGCTTATGAAAACAGTAGCCAACAGAATAGATAGCATTCTTTTACACTCTTCAGATGTGTGGACTTAAATTCCAGAATGTTCAGAGTGGCATAACCACTGCTGAAAATTCTTGAACTTGAAGTCAACCCATCTAGATTAAGGGTCTCCAACTTTGGCAACTTTTAAGACTTGTGGACTTCAACTCCCAGAATTTCTGGCTGAGGAATTCCAGGAATTGAAGTCCACAAGTCTTAAAGTTGCCAAAGTTGAAGGCCCCTGATCTAGCGGGGACCTATGTTTGAGAAGGTCCTTAAATTAGAAATAACAAGGAGATACCACAATATGTTATCTTTCTTCCATTTTATATACAGAACTGGACACATTCAGGCTTTGGCACCTTAAGTTGTCTGCCTTCACCTCATACCCTGCAAGGATGTTCGTTTCCACCATCCCTGGACTTCTTTTTTCTAAAACTAAAAGGAATGTTATTTACATTAAAAAAAATGCTTTGCTGTAAGGCAAAACTCGGATCCCTTCATTCTGACAAGCCTAGAGAGTTGACAAAATCAGAGGTATCAATCTTTCTCCTTGTCCTTGGTCATCATTGTTAAAGGTATTCAAGCAGTTGTAGAGTATGGATACATAAAAAGCAAACCGCAATATTCACAACGGCACAATATGTGCACCCAACATATTTCACCGATTAGTGTTCATATTTTCCTGATCAAATATCTGGGAAGAAAAAGAAATGGTTGGCAAAGAAGGGATATTGCTGAAAGTGGCATGCATCTTTCTGTGCTTTTAATATAATGAAAAAAAAATATATATATGACAGATTTCCTTGACAGGTTTTTCTTAAAAGAGCCCTTCAACATTGTCCCTCCCAACCCTCCTTGACCTTGGCCAAAAATCAAGTGTGACAAAGGACAGATTTTCTTGTAACACACCAGTTACCCTTTATAGAGGCCTATCCGGGCGAGAGTAACCAGGACTGGCCATAAATCTAATTTATAGAGTTGTCTTTATAGATATAACATTGTCTTCTTTTTGTGAATGTATCTGGAAAACTGTAGAGTGGAACTTGGATGGTTTTCGACAGCTGGCCTTGAAAGAAGCCTCTCTAGCCTCCCTTGTCTATGGTTAGCATGCCTACCAGATTCCTCACCAATGTAACAACAGGCTGAGTTGCTATTTAGGCGGTGGATGGCAAGATAGCTGATGATATGGACAAGACTGAAGTGCTAAGGAGAGTTTGTGTGGAACAACTTCCCCTTCCTCGTTCTCTCTTGACTCTCTCTAAAGTTGGGAAAGCATCAGCAGGGATTTCTGAGTATCACAACCACATTTAGAATACTGCAAAAAAAAAAAAAAAGATGTTCAGACTCCAGAAAGAGTGCATAGAAACGCGACAAAGATGATCAGGGGGTCTGGAGGCTAAGCCATATGATGAACAATTGAGGGGGTGATATGATAGCAGTCTCAAGGGGCTGTCACAGAGAAGTGGTCAATCTACTCTCCAAAGCACCAGCGGGCAGGACAAGAAGCAAAGGGTGGAGAGATCCAACCTAGAACTAAGGAGACATTTCCTGACGGCGAGGACAATGAATCAATGGAATGGCTTACCTCCAGAGGTTGTGGATGCTTCATTTTGGAGGTTTTCAAAAGAGAGACTGGACAGCCATTTGTCTAGAATGGTATAGGGTCTCTTGCTTGAGCGGGGGGTTGGACTAGAAGACCTCCAAGCTCCCTTCCAACCCTAAGATTCTATGTTCTATACCTCTGTAGAAACAATTATGAAGAGGGAGCAATGAACAAATGCTCTCTGAAGTCATAAACATGAGTTTAGCAGGGTCTATCACCCTTAGATGAACAGGGTTAGAGAAGAAGGAGCAAGAACATGTCCTTCAAAAGGCCAGATGGTTGGTTCAAAAGAAGGCTGAGAAACACTGGCCTAGACACTGAAGAAAGTGAAAGGCCCCATAGCACTTAATAGGTTCCATGAGTCCCCTGGAATTAATAAAATCTCAGACCTTTGGCCTGAGCCACAAGTTTAATTTCCATTCAACATTCCCTCCAGGGAGCGACCAGTTCCATTTTTCCCTTACAGAAGAGCTTGGAGAAAAAGAACGATCTCAACGAATATCTTCTCCCAAGTTCTGACCTTGTGATGAAGATAGGCAATGAACTTTCTCATGAGTGGGTTGTCCATTGTCTTTTCCACACTGCCTAGTCTCCCATGTGAATGAAAGGTTTTTGATGATGGATAAATAAACAAGAAAGGGACCTTCAGAACCCAATGACGGCTTCCTTGCTTGTGAACCATGACCTACTATTTGGGTGGCCAAAGAATGCTTTGGAAATGAAACATGGGGTCCTAGTAGGTGAAGGTTGAAGGAAGAAGCTGAGCGATGTATTCAGATGATGTGTCCATCCCTTTCCTACAGAACAATTTCTTACCATGTGGAGTTCTTGGTGTTCTTTGAACTTGGTTGTTTGCTTGCAGATGTTTCATTTCCCAACTAAGTATTTCCTACCCTTCAGAAGTGAGGAATGGTTTAAAACTGCTAGAAAAAGACCAAAATGAATACCCCAAGTCCTCCATCTACTGCCAGCTATCTATTCTAAGTTTCTGTTGTTACTCCAAGCATCCTTTCTCAAGTCACGTGTCCAGGGCTTGCCAACAAAAACAGCAAGAAGAGTTGCATCAGTTGAAAGCATCTTGCAGATGGATCCTTACAGGTCTTCTTCAAGGTGGATAGAAGTAGTTGTAGGGGAAACAAAAACCCCAACTTAGCTTTCTTCAGCCTGACGGTTGGCTATGGATTCTGACAACTGTCACCAGCTTTGGGGAAGCTACCTCAAGAAATGATGAAGAGAGATCAGCAGATGAAGGAAATATGGACAAAATAAACCACCACACTGACTTTGTTCTCGGTCCAAAGTCCAGCCAGCTGTTAGTTCCAGGCAACTGTGCCAGTCAAGCTATTCTCAAAGGTGAGTTTCTCAGGTAGGTTATACGCCTTTTGGTGGCTCAACCTGGCATCCCATCCACTTTTTTTTAAAAAAACCTATGAATTTCCCATGAACCTTAAGCAACCCCCTCCCCAAAATCCTACCTCTTCCCCCCCCCTCCAATATGAGACAACTCCACCCAATTTTCTTCCGTATCTCTGAAGGAAGGCTACTTATAGATATCCTGGCCATTCAGAAAGTTGCCCTCTCCTGGTACAGAGGATCCCAAGAACTGAGCCGATATGGAGATCCAGTTGCAAGCAGATCCCACTTCTTATTTTTACAGGGTCACATGACCTGCTTTTCAAAGCAGGCTTGAGAAGAAGCAGGCCCGTTTCACCCGTGGGGCTTCAGTGGGGGGGAAAAGCCTGCATTTCAACCGTCTACCCTGCTATGAATAAATAGAGCATCAATGTGTATTTTTGTGAGTGCACATATGGGTGCATCGTGGGGTGTGTGCATGTGTGTGTTATGTGTGTGTGTGTGTGTGTGTGTGTGTGTGCCATTTCTTTTTCTTTTACTCTTAGAAAAAAAGTCCTCTTTCCCAAGGTCACTAAAACCTCTTTTTTCCCCCTCTTCATTTTGATTCTTTTTTTTTTTTGCTTTGTTTTCATTTGTTTCGAATGGGGGTGGGGTGGGGTCTCTTCTATGTTCAATGCTAAATCATGCTACAAAAAAGCATTCTGTTCTAAACCACTAGGAAATGTTAACAGTGAAGCACGAAAAGTTTTTAAAAAAGCAGAAAAGGAAAAGAGAGGGGGGAAAAAAATACGAGAGAAGAATTTGAAGAAGTCCAGTGGCCGAGTGACCGCATTGGGGGACGTGACTCATGAAGGACAGATAACCTCCAGATCCTTCATGACTCTTTATCTGTCTTTCATTCTTATTTGGCACTTCCTTAATTGAATTCCCCTTCCCTCCCTCCTTCCCACCCCTCCCCTGACCTCATCCTCTCCAGCAGATTCTGGAAAGCAATATTAAATTTGGCTGCTATCATACCAGTGCAACAAGAGATACAGAGATAAGGCTCTTCAAATGCAAAAGGATCTGCTTGCCTCTTTCTCCTCCATCTATAATCAACCTATACCGAGAGATGCTCTAATGCAAAATAAATAAATACATTGGAAACAAGGACTGCATCTTTTCAATATGTCTGTTGAAGAATCTCCTGCTTTTCTAAAAGACCACCAAAAGCTTCTCTTGGAGCAAAATTCAGCATGGTAGAATGATGAGTTCTTCTCCATCACTCACCAGGAATTTAGGAGTTATAGTCTCAGGGTGAGGGGAGATAAATATGGATGAAATCCTGACTCCTGGAAAGGTGCTTATTCAAGGAATTAAAGAGGTTGAATTCTTACATCCAGGTTTCTCTTTCTGGATCGTCTGAGCATGGCCATGGGAAGGAGATGTTCAGTGGTCCAAGAGAGGTGGTGAATGGAAACTGACAAGAGTTCATTGTCATTCTCGGGTGTTGTCTTTCATGAAAGCCTCTACTGGGTTGTCCCTTACAAACTGCTGCTTAGCTACAGGGACCAGAACTGCCTTCCAGGTGTCTAGAATTGTCCTTCACGTGCAGGATAAAAAGGAAATCTATGCATGCATGCATGCATGCATGTATGTATGCATGTGTTTACACACACACACACACACACACAACATACATACACATCACGAAGGTGTTATTTTAATATAGTTCTTGATTTTGCCTTGTAATGGATGAATACAGCTTCCCTTCCTCTTTTAGACATTTTAAACTTTTAAGACCAAGTATAGGTCCTTGAGATACGGTTTGGAAAAGCTTCTTCCATACTTTTTGGTGGCTCTAGAAAATTCAAAAGCTTGTTCTATGTTTTTTTTTGGGGGGGGTAAATTCAGTGAAAAGTATGGTTACTGGCAGTAAGTAAGGACAGATGCACCTCCAATCTACCAGCTGCCCTTTCAGTCAAAAAAGACTGAAAAGTTACTCAAAAATTGGCTTGGGCTAAAAGACAGATATGAAATATAATCTCCACCATTTTGACTTCAGTTGATCGGGAGAATCGGCCCCTACATTACACTTTTCCATTCATTTATTTTTTTCTGGCAAATCATGCAAGGAACGTGTACGCTTTCTAAGAGGACACTAGTTAAAGTGGGAATTTTCTATTTTGGCTAATGACCACTCAAAACTAGTAAAACTGGCCAGATGTTAGGCATCTGTGGGCTTTTATTGATTCATCCTGAATCTGGATTTGATTTTTTTTTTTTTACATAGGTAATAGATCATTTCCAGAGGGATTGGGGTATTAATGCATGAAGGCAGTTTCTGCAGCCTAAACCCTTTTTAATTTTTGAGGGGATATTAAAGTGAACTGAAAAGCAAGATACGTTATACATTTAAAATAGGTTAGTCTTGGGGGTTGATGATCAAGTCTTTACCCCTGGTTTTCTTCTTGGAATGTGGGGCAACCAGAGGACCTCAAAGAGAGAGAGTAAGGATGCAATTTTGCACACTCTTACTTGGGAGTAAGTTGCATTAATTTCAGCAGGCAGGAATTCTGAATAAAAGAACAGGTTCTTTTCCAATGAGACAACACAAAGAACATCCCAGGTTTAATTCTAAGCAGCTCTTACTATGGAGAGGATAAACCTGTCTCTAAATCAGTGGTTTTTAAATGCTTTGATCCAAGAATTCCTTTTTCTAGTCTTGAATAATGTAATTATCTCCACACACACAAAACAAAACCCGTTTTACACAAGTGTCTTGAGAACAGCCATCCTAAAATACAACTCAATTCACAAAGAAATGATTACAAATTGCTCCATTACCTCATGATAGGCCCAAAGTAATCCTTTGGGGGTAAATACACCCCCCCCCCCCGTTTAAGAACGACTGCTCTAAATCCTAGACAGCTGTTCCTGGTCCATGGACATTGGGATACAGAGTCCCCAGGATCTTCTGCCACTCCCTTAAAGTCTTGGGCTCATCCTCCGAAGACCTCCAGAAGTTGCCACCAAAGGGTGACATTTAATGGCCAAAGAACATACTTAGGGACATGGAAAATAAACATATCTGCCTGTAACTTAAATCAAATTTAGTATTGCTCTGGATAAACTCTGCCTACTTTTGGGAGCAGGGTTTCTCCTGTGCCACTACGAGGCCCAAGGTGGCCTTCTCGGTCTCAAATAGGGTAGCCTCAGTGTAGAAAGGTCGAGCCACAAGGTCTAACGGTCTTCAGAAGACCACTACGGATGTTCACGTTACTTCTGTGTTTCTTCTGGCACTGATCAAATATTCCTTCTCAACATGGGAGATGCAGATCAGGGGCAGGCCGCCCTATCCTCCTCTCTTTCCCCAACAAAATTTCTTGAAAACTAAGCCTCTATCTGGGGGGGGGGGGAAGAGAGAGCACGAATTGCTACTGGGATAAATAGTCCCCCCCCAACCCCCCCCACTCACGCCCCAGTTTTGCTCCTTGAAACCCTACAGCATTCAATGCAGTCACAAAGCCACCAGCATTATTAAGCCAGGTTGTTCTCGAAGCGACTTCTGCTTGTTGCTCACTTCCTTCTCTTGGAGATGACTTGTAGCTTGGATTTGAAGCGGGTTTTTTTGTGTGTGTTTTTTGTTTTTTCTTTTGATTATTTGTTTGCTTGCTTGCTTGCTTCTTTTTTTTAAACCTCTTTGAGTTTTTTTCTTTTGTTTTTTAAATTAATTAATTTATATAT
>QLTV01003647.1:2486595-2522101 GCA_003457575.1 Thermophis baileyi
CTCCCTCTCTACCTCTATCTGTTTTGTTCCTTTCTTCTGTCCTTCCACCCTCCCTCGCTTCCTGTACCTACTTCCTTCCTTCACCTCTACCCTGTTTCCCCCAAAATAAGACATCCCCTGATAATAAGGCCAAGCGCAATAAAGCCAAGTGCTTATTTCAGGGTTCAAAAAAATATAAGAGAGGGTCTTATTTTCGGGGAAACACGGTACCTCTTTTCTTTCGTTCCTCCTCCCTCCAAACTCTTTGTCCCCCTCCAAACTCTTCTGGGGCTGTTGGAGTTCATTGTCAGCCCAACCTCCTTGCAACTGCTGATCGGTTCAGTCCTCCTTCTATAATCACCACGACTCCTGGGGCCTTCCTGCTCCCTCCTTTTCCCTCTCACTCTCATTTAGAACTATGACCTTCATTGTTAATTAAATGGCAGTTTTCTCAAGCCGGTGATTCAATTACCTCCTGACACCTGCTTGGAGAACACAGCTGCTGATCAGAATAAACAGCAAAGAGTTATTTTTTGCAACAAGTGATTTGATCCCCAAGAATCTGATCCAATCACCGAGATGATAAATTAGCAGCCGATGGAACAAAGGGGGAGAAAATGTGTGTTTGGGTGAGAGAGGGTAGGTGAGGAAAAGAAAAGAAGGAAGGAAGTAGGTAGAAGTAGAGGAAGGGAGGGAGGATGGAAGAAAAGAGATAGAGGGGAAGGAAGGAAGGAAAGAAGGAAGGAAAGGAGAGGTAGATGAAGGCAGGGGGAAGAAGGACGGAAGAAAGGAAGAAAAGACGTAGAGGGGAAGGAAGAAAGGAAGTAGAGGTAGATGAATAGACGGAGGGAGGAAGAAAGAAAGGAAGAAAACAGGTAGAGGTGAAGGGAGGAAGGGAGGAAGGAATGAGAGAGAGGAAGGAAGGAAGAAAGAGAAAGGAAGGAAAAAAGAGGTAAAACCAGAGGAAGGCAGGAAAGAAGGAAGGAAATGGGAGGGAAGGAAGGAAGCTTG
Organism: Thermophis baileyi; assembly: GCA_003457575.1. NCBI lineage: Eukaryota > Metazoa > Chordata > Lepidosauria > Squamata > Dipsadidae > Thermophis > Thermophis baileyi. Next base: position 2,487,586 of record QLTV01003647.1, read on the forward strand.
TGGAAAATGAAGGGACTGTACTGCAGGCTCTTCCATTTTAGCACTTCTAGATATTGGTTTTGCGGGCAGTTTATAGAGGAACCCCCCCTCCCCCATGACAAAACTAATCTCAGTTATGGGGAGTCTTGGTGTAACTCTTCGCTAATTCTCAGGGTGCTGGTGGTAGAAATCAGGGGGACCCCCAGGGACAGAAAGGTCAAGTATCTCCTCATCTTAGACAAGTTGGCCGTTGGGTCCTTAGAGTTCCTTCAAGAGATGGAACTTTTCACCCAGCACTTCTACCTAAACTGTCAACCAGAGCTTAGCAAATAATGCCGGTTTATTCTGAGTCTGCTTACTTTCAATTCAGTTTGGAAATTAGTTCCATGTACTCTTGTTTTAAAAGAAAAGTAGGAAAATAACCTTTTCAGAAATCACTACACCCAGTTCCTCTCTTGTCCGACTGCCTTGTCTTATCTGAGAGGTTCTTAACCTGCGTCTGTAAATGGATTTCAAGGAGTCTGTAAACTTGGATGCAGGGGAAAAAAATACACCTTTATCTTCAGTAAACTCTACCTTAAATTCTCCTCCAAGAATGTATATGGACCACAAAGTAACACACGGCCTCTAGACTCCAAAAATGTTTGCAAATTTCCACAAATCTCACCCTCTAAAATTATTGTAGCAAAACAAGGGGTATTGTCTTGTTATTGATTTCATGGCTTAATTCAGAAGCACATTTTGAAAGCACCTTTTGAGCATAAATGGTTCATTTGTGATATGGTCAGTATCAATGTATTTTATCTTATGTGTTTAAATGCATCATTCTGGAGTGGTGCGGTAGCCTGGAGATGGAGCTCTCGCCTCACAATCAGGAGGCTGTGAGTTCGATCCTAGGTAGAGGCAGATATTTCTCTCTCTGGGCACAATGAGAATACATCTGCTGAATATAGCTCCGCATTGGCAACAGGAAGGGCATCCGGCCAGTAAACAACTCCATTCAGTTGCCCAGACTCCACCCCACAAGGGACTATGGGGTCATTAAAAGATGATGATTTAAATGCATTATTCTGAGAAAGAGTCTCTTTCTCAGTTGCTTAAAGGGGTCCAAGGGTATAAAAGGATTTAAACGTTCTTGCTTTAGAGAAAAGAATTATTGGGATAGGAAAGTTAAATGCGAAATATACTGTTAGTTTTCTTTCCGAGAACTTGGATGGGATTTTGACTTGTAGTAAGACTCAGATGCCTGGCAAATCTTTCATATGCTTAACTTAATATGTGGGGCTATTATTAAATATGTGGAAAGTAATCACATTAAGATAACATAATTGCAATTCCGTATAATTTTAATTCAATGCAGATGAATTCAAATGGATTCTAGGCTTTGGATGGGCTGCGTTTTGGATTGTGGTCCCTCCTGCACAGGTAGTCCTCAACATAAGTTTGTTTAGCGACCGTTCAAAGTTACGATGACACTGGAAAAAGTGACTTACAAGCACTCTTCACACTTATGACCGTCCCAGCAACTGGCATCTTACTTATGACAGTTGCAGCATCCCAGGGTGATGGGACCGCCATTTATGGCCTTCGCAGCCAGCTTCCGGCAAGCAAAGTAAATAGGGGAAGCCTGGTTCCCTTAACGACTGCTGCGATTTGCTTAACCAGCACAGTGATTCGTTAGGCACATGAAAGGTTTGCCAGGTATCTGGGCCTTATTGCAAATCAAAATCCCATTTCAATTCTCAGGAAGGTCATAAAATTGGACAGGACACCTTTCCCAACTGCCTTGTTCATCCATCTTCTTTTAACGACCCCATAACCCCTTGCGGGGTGGAGTCTGGGCAACTGAATGGAGCTAGGAGAGAGTTTAATGGCCGGATGCCCTTCCTGTTGCCAATGCGGAGCTTTGTTCAGCAGATAATGTTCTCAGTGTGCCCCGAGAGAGAAATATCTGCCTCTACCTGGGATTGAACTCCCAGCCTCCTGATTGTGAGGCAAGAGCTCCACCTCTAGGCCACTGCACCACTTACCAACTGCCTTGTTGAACTACGGAAATTCTGGTCCCGTCGAGAACTATCGGTATTGCCCAGTGGCTAACGGTGCCTTTGCACTTTTCCCTTTTGAGTGCATGAAGTCGTACACTATGATGTTCCTCCCTCTGGGGGTAGGTTTTGGCCCACACTTACCGGCATGGTCTGACTCCCATGGAGAGTGCTAATGGCGGCTTGAGCTTCTGCGTGGCTTCCGTATTTGACAAAGGCACATCCTAGAGGGAGAGATAAAAACTCAGCTCGATTCAGTTCAACTCCGTTCAGGTTTCGATTCAGTTTGAAAAAAAGGCTGAGGAACCATAAATTTTTTTTTTTTTTTTGCATCCATAGAAATGTTAAAAAAGCCTTCCTTATACTGATAGGAACAGGAGAAGGGGGCCTCTCTGATCACTGCTTTTAGTAATAAGGAGCACCTTTGATTAATGCTTTTAGTTCCTTTGAAGTTGCAAAGCAAGAATGAGGATTCTGATAGTTAGATTCTGATAAGAACCAGTTCAGACTGGCCAGAGATAAGAACTTACAAGGAGGTTGAACTTTACTACAGGTTGTCCTCAACTTACAACCATTGGTTGAGTGACCGTTTGAAGTTATAACAGCACTGAAAAAAGTGATTTATGACTGTTTTTTCCACACTTACAACCGTTGCAGCATTCCCATGGTCACGTAATCATAATTTAGACAGTTGGCAACTGACTCATACAGTGTCCCAAGGTCATATGATCCCCTTTTGCAACCTTCTGACAAGCAAAGTCAATGGGGAAGCCAGATTCACTTAACGGCCATGTTACTGACTTACCAACTGCAGTGATTCACTTAACAACTGGGGCAAGAAAGGTTGTAAAATGGCACAAAACTCACTTAACAGCTGTGTTACTTAGCAACAGAAATTTTGGGCTCAATTGGGCTCAGTTATGGTCTCGCGTTGAAGATTGCTTGTTACCTGAAAACTCATTATAATGTGGCAAAGACACCTCCAGAATATGCAATTCGGCATTAACAAGATGATGCTAGGAATATTATGGGATTCTATGAACTCTTACATGGCACAAGGTTGGATACCCCTGGTTTTCACAATCCATTACAACAAAGAACTTGGTGGACTTCAACTCCCAGAATTTCCCAGCCAACATTGTTGGCTGGAAAATTCTGGGAGTTAAAGTCCACAGGTTTTAAAGTTGCCAAGGTTGGACACCCCTGGTGTAGATCTTGGCTGTTCAGTGGTCTAGTGCATCATGCAAACCCAGAAATGGGGTTAAATCCATAAACGGATTAAACACAGTAGATTAGACAGACCCAGGTTGGATACTTCTTTAGACATCCCATCAATATCCATCAACCTTCTAGATTGGTCCTCCTTGCATAGTGCCTGCCATGTAGACTCCTAGTTGACATACATATGGATCCTACCCAGGAGTGGGTTTCACTTACCTTCACTACCGGTTCGGAACTGTGAACGTGCGCGCTTGCTTCGCTCGTGCACGACGCTTCTGCGCATGCACAGAACCCTCTGTGCATGCGCAGATTGTCGGTGATGATGTCCGGGTGGGTGGGCGGAGCCTCCCGCCGCCACTGCTACTGGTTCGCCCAATCCGGGGCAAACCGGTAGCAACCCACCACTGATCCTACCTCTCTTACCTTCTTTCCATTTTTGACCCACCCTCCCGTTTCATCTGCCCCCTCCTCACCTTTACTGGCTCCATCGGGGCCTCGGAGGATGGTGCATTCTTCAATCTGTCCGAAGGGTTCAAAGAGTCGCCGGACATCGTCCTCGCTTTGTTGCTTCCCCAACATGCCTACAAAGAGCTTCCTGTCTTCTAAAAACAAGCCACCTCTCATTAGTCGGAGTAACAGAAAAATGCAATGATCAGAGCCACCTGGAAGAAAGCTGGGGAGGGGGGGGAGTGGCTTTGATGGCCAGGCCTGCCCTAGAAGTGAGGATCAGAGGCATTGCCAGCCAGAGGACCCACTCAGCTGAAACTGCCTCTGGATCTTCAAAAGGAGCAAAGCCAGTCACATTAGGAAGACACTAGAATTGGTCTCATCATGTCAAGAGCTCAATGTTTCACAGTAAAAATTGCATCCCCAGTTCTGCATTTGTTTACTTAACTAACCCATGGAGGACACAACTGTCCTACATTCTTCCATCAGCTAGCAGAGTCTGACATGGCAATGACACACTTCATTCTGCTTTCATGGTCAAAGAGATCCCATGGATGTGGTCTAGAGATAATGGCCACCAAGAAGACCTTGGGGCTTTCTGGGCTCTGTTGTTTGCTTGCTCAGAGAGTACCAAGAACCCCACAGTTCAACCTGAGCTACATATATTCTCTTCTATCGTCTACATGGTCTACATGGGGTTCCCCTTGAAAACCACCCAGAAGCCACAGCTGGCTCAAAATGCAGCGGTGTGAGTAGTGATGGTCACTTCTTGTTATGCCCATCTGTCTTTATGCAAGCTACATCGATTCCCAGTTGGCTTCTGGGTATAATTCAAGATACTACCTGGTACCTACAAAGCCTTCATGGCATAGGTCCTGGTTATCTCAGGGGCCACCTATCTCCCCTTATTTTTGTCTGCCTGGTTTGCCCTCCAAAACCAACGAGGAGGAAGAATGCCATTTGGCCATAGAACCTGGAATCTGGGCTTATCCAGAATTAAGCTCTGATTTATATGGCAGTGGTTTTCTGAATATCCCAACCCTGGCAGAATTCCCACAACCCACTAAAACATAAAGCTTGCATGAAATGTGAAGCAGAACTTCACGTAACGCCTCAGCATGAGACGGGAAGGGAGTTTGAGTCACCCTTTGATGTGGGGAAAGGCAAAGGAGGAATACGAAGAATATCCTGGATACCTGGACTCCCAACCATAAGCATGAGATGGCAACATGTTGTGGCAGAGCCCAACATAGAAAGAAGAAGAGTGGATTGGCCTATTCTCCAAAGTACCTGAAGGCAGGACGAAAAGCAACTGGTGGAAGATCATTCAAGAGAGATCCAACCTAGAACTAAGGAGGAATTTCTTGACAATTAACCAGTGGAAGGGCTTGCCTTCAGAAGTTGTGGGTGCTTCATCACTGGAGGTTTTCAAGAAGAGACTGGACAACTGTTTGACTGGGATAGCATGAGGTCTCCTGCCTTGAGCAGGGTATGTGTGTTGGACTAGAAGACCTGAAGTCTGAAATCCCTTACAACCCTATGATTCTACATTCTATGTAAGACAGCAACAGGTAGAGCACTGAGGTCACGTTCTGAATCGACTCATGGTGGAACAATAAATAGGACAGATAAAGACTGGCAGATCTGAAGGTTACGGGAAGCACGTCTCCATATGTGTGCGCGGCAGAGGAAGAGATTATTAAATAACGTAACAAGCTCCTACGTGGTTATGATTGACTTCCACAATAACCTACCATTCCTGGCTTTCTCAAGGGTCATAAATAACCAAAACCTCATTGGAGCCTCTGTAAATAATGACCCGTTCATGATTATGGCCAGCATCTGTCTCTTCTCACGCTCCCCGCCAGCGTTAGGCTTTAATGGCATTTGACACAAGAGATAAGGTGGCCTGGGAAATAAATAAATAACAGCCCGGCACGGCGGATGCTTTGTCCGTGGAGAGGCTCAGAAAATTAGTTAAGGGATCGGGTTTCATCCATCCTCTCCTTAAATATAAAGCCGCTCTCTTCAAAACCAGAGCAAGCCGCAGGAGCAACAATTGTGTTTTCTTGGTGTGTGGGACTTGGGGGGTAGCTTCAATTTCCTTGACCCGCTTTCTTGCAGAAATCTGTAGGTCGAAAACAACAAATAGGGTCTGCAACCGTGCAATCCGAGGCCAACCCCCTACTTTTAATGCTGAGTCCATGTACAAAGGGGGACTGCAATTGCACACTTGCAGGTGCCTTCTAGAATTTTTTACACACATACACACCCTCCAGAGATGCTTTTTGGGGGGGAGGCTGGTCTGACTTGCTTAGTTCGTCTTAACTTTAGTGTCAGGGTTCCAAGTAATACACCCATAGCAAACAGAACTCCGAGGCAGGTAGGTTCCTCAAAGATTTTGAGGCTCCAGGGTTGCCGTTTAGTTTGCTTCTACGCGGCTTAGTGAATTGTACAAACCCAAGCCAACTGCACGAGGTTGCGTGTCTGAAACTCAGAAAATGGGTTGATTTAATCACTGATGAAATGTGTCACATGGGCTCCCATAGAACACGTGGCCTTCAAAAAGAATGATACCCATGTCATGGTGTTGTCTTGTAACTGCTGCCTGTGTGGCCTTGCACCTTGATGCCTGACGCAAGTATGTACGTCAAATGCTACAACTATTGCTCACCATCCAGAGTCACTTCACATGAAATGGGCAGCTATGGCCAGGAAATCAGGAGTCCAGGCACTTCAAAAGAATACAAGGGTTTATCACAAGCTTAAGCTCTCTACAAGAATCTGAACTACTGACAGTCAAAACAAGTTGGCAGCAGGGTTTCCCAATCTGGGAACCAAGGCTGTTCAAATGAGTACAGGTTTATACCATGCTAGCGTTCTACAAGAATCTGAACTACTAACATCCAAGGCAAATTGGCGGTAGATAAGAATCAACGGAATTTTTGAGGGCCGGAGTTAGATCTCTTGTGGGCACGAAAGGATTCAAGGCTCATGACACGTTTGATCCCTCCCTTGGGCTCAGCCTGGTCATCTCCTACAGCTATATAGATTTGTTGAATGGAGGAACAAATAAAATGCAATGTGCTTACTTGCATCAGGGATCGAGACACAAATGCATGAAGGCAACGTTTGCATGACGATGTCATCACGCATGTCTTGACACCATTGTGGCTTGTAGACCTGTAGGTTGAGTGTGAAGTGCTTAAATGTGATCTGACAAATTTTAATCTCCCTCTCCTTGTTCCCAACCCTGTGGAGAATCCCATAGAGGTCTAGATCAAAAGCTAGAAATAATACAAGTTGTGTGAATGGAGATGCAACCTATTGTCTGTTCTCAGTATAGAGACGGTTACTACCAGGAGATCATCTGTTCAATCAGCTACTCTGGGACTCTCTGCTCACAGCAGCTTCACAACCACACCGCTGTTCTTTTTCAGGAATCTCTATTTTTAAAAGACACATGAGTTGGGCAGTTTCTCAGTCAAGCTACTTTGAAATGGACAGTAAACCTTTAAACAGCTCTTCAAAGAGATCTCGGTCTATTGTTATACCGAATGTATCCCATGCTCCTCCTCCATTTCGTATGTCGGTTTCTTATTCTGTGCCTGCTCTCTCTTTTTAAGTATGAAGAACTGTTGAGTTGGACAAAGCCAACTCAAGAAGATTGTATCAGCTGCAATGGGAAACTTTTGAGTTTCCATTGCCAATTCTTGATTTTATTTCGATGGACTGGTTAGTTTGATTTCTCTCCTGCCTTTCTTATTTATATTGTTGTACTGAATTTATATATTATATTTAGAAATCAAGAAACTACATTTCTTCCAAGCAGTGTTCATCATTATTCTCGTTTTAGTTTCATGCCTATAACTCTGCAAGAAAAGCCAGGCTCAAAAGTCATAGAATCATAGAGCTGGAAGGGACCTTGGAGGTCTTTTAGTCCAATCCCTTGCTTAAGGCAGGAGACCTTATACTATCCTGGTCAAATGGTTGTCCAGTGTATTTTGGAAGACCTCCAGTGATGGAGCACCCACAACTCATTGTTCTATTACTTCATAGTACTTAACTGTCAGGAAATGCCTTCTTATTTCCAGGTTGGGTGTCTCTTTGACTAGCTTCCACCTGTTACTTCTTGGCCTGCCCTCAGGTGCTTTGGAGAATAAGTCAACCCCCTCCTCTCTGTGACAGTCCCTCAAATACTGGAAGACAGTTATCATGTCCCCCCATAACTGGTTCCCAATGACTGGTTCAAAATCTTCAAATACTCTGAATGGAGATTTCATCCAAAGTTTCTCCTCTTGATCCAACAATAACTGCACCACACTGGCTAAGATTGCTATGAACCCCTTCACAAACACCCACCCACACAAAACTCTCTTTGAAAATCTTTAAAGAAGACAAGGATTTGTCTATGGAGGTTCTGGAGCCTTCATTGATGTTCTTCACCTCTATGTCCACCATTTGACCTTACCAGACTTGCAGAAACTGGTTATTCCAGACTACCCTTGGGGTTAGCTATCACCCCACGAGTTTGACACTCATGAAATGTCTTCCTGATATTTCTCCAGAAAAAAAAAACCCCTGCGGGATGGCTTATGTCCAAACATTGGCAACCATGGGCTGAAAGATAGAACGGGTTGTCTCCCTAGAAAGCATCTTTTTTGTTCTCCTCCTTCTCCGAAGAACCTGGCCAAAACGGCTATCTTGTTCTAGCCATTGATTTTTAATCCCTCACCAATTACATTCTGTAAGTGGGTAATTTATTTCCTAGTTCCCTCTGGGATACCTGGAGCTTTTGCTGGCACTAGCTGAGTTGTGTTTAATAACTACATTTCTTTTGGAATAGATTGTTATTTGCTCTGCTCAGGCATCAGAACCTGGGAATAAAAGACCAATCCTTGTGTACATTCGACGGTAAGCAGAACCCTGGGGAACAAGGTGCAGAGACCGAGGAGGAGAGGAAGGAGAAATTTCAGATGAGAAGTCAACCAAGATACACCTTGGATACAAGCTATTCAAGTAGCAAGAGTAGCTGGAAAACTGGGACATTCCACTTGTTGATCAAAACTATAACTTTTATGTACACTGAGAGCATATGCACCAAGACAAATTCCTTGTGTGTCCAATCACACTTGGCCAATAAAAATTCTATTCTATTCTATTCTATTCTATTCTATTCTATTCTATTCTATTCTATTCTATTCTATTCTATTCTATTCTATTCTATTCTATTCTATTCTATTCTATTCTATTCTATTCTATTCTATTCTATTCTATTTTCTATTCTATTCTCCCAGGAGCGCCAACCAGCTCAGCTGCAGTTGAACAATGCCGGGAACTGTATTTAGTAAGACCTAGAGCAGGGGCTCTCCAAACTTGAGAACTTTAAGACTTGTGGACTTCAACAACTCCCAGATTTCTGGGAGTTGAAGTCCACAAGTCTTAAAGTTCCCAAGTTTGGAGACCCTTGATCTAGAGGCCAAGAGGTTCCTCATCTATGCAGCTGAGAGATGATTTTCTGCAAAAAGAGGTTGAACCCCAGAGATTCAACAAGAGGAGATGGTTGCAAATAGACCTTGGATGTGTAATTCTTCTGTCGAAGTCTTCTACTTCGGGATTCTGTAATCCCTCTCCTCATTATCAGGCAAACAGAGAAACTTTTGGAAGAATGGACAGACTGTGCTAACTCATCTCCAACTAGCTGCCCCAAATCTTAAATAGCCACACATGTACTGCGCCAATACATTGCAACATCCTAGATTGAGGGCAAAAGAAGAAGGGGACGACCGAGAATGAGGTGGCTGGATGGAGTCCCTGAAGCAGTCGGCGTGAGCTTAAATGGACTCCAGAGGATGGTAGAGAACAGGAAGGCCTGGAGGAATGTTGTCCATGGGGTCGCGATGGGTCGGACACAACTTCACAACTAACAACAAGTTGTAATGTAGTGTGTGAAGGCCAGCACCAGCTAAAGAACTGGCAGCTGTGATTTCACATTGTTGCATATGTAATGCTACCACTAATAATATCATCAAACAACATCTGTCTCTCCTAGGTCCTTAGGAAGGACTCAATAGGTGGCTAACAATGCCAAATCCGGCTGGCCAAATCCAAATCCGGCCAAACATCTGGCTCTGTGGGCCATGTTGGCTGTGGAATTCTGGGATTTGAAGTCCACACACCTGTTGCCAAGACAGGAAAAAACTGCATCACAATAATATCAAGAGATCCATGCAGAATCAGGCCAATTTGCATTTCCTTGTGCTAACACTGATTGCTTTGTTCTCATTGAAAATGGAAAGGATCTTACCGAACGTTTGGAAGGCTATTATTTTTGGCAAGGAAGACAGCATTGTTTCCTCAAACCGAGGGTGAGGTAGTGGTATTTATTTAAGTAGATAGCTTAGGGGAGGCATTAATAATTCACCCTCCTCATGATTTGTGATGTTGAGAATTTCCTATCGGTTCTCCAAGTCCTGAAGCTTCTGGCAAAACTTCAATCTGGTTGTAAACGCTACTAAGGTATTTGGGATTCCAACTTGTGTTTTTTTTTTTTAAATTCAAGCACATTCCCCTAGAGGGCGCTGGTCAGCCACGAACAGCAATTCTGAAGCCTTTCAGATGTTCTCCACAGAGAGGGCGAGTGTCACTGTACGCTAAACTTAGATGTTATGCCTAAAAGTATCGTGGCCAAATTACAGCAAACCAAGATGGAATTTGGTTCAGGTGTGCCCAGAATGCCTAGTTATTTTTTTTTTTTACTGTCAATGCTCCATTCTCATGCAAATGTCTATTTGAATATAATGCGGACTTGTACATATTTCTAGGTATTGAACAAAAAAATAATAAAATAAAATGCAGCCACCGAATGTTCTTAAGTAAATGGTAAATCCCTCACCATCTTGGATCCAAGGCTAGTGTGTAGCTTTGGTGAAACCTTTAAAGCTTCCAGAAATGGGTGGGGTAAGGGGGAAAAAAAGAAGCAGCTAAATCTCGTTTAAATTTAATTAAAATTCAGTGTATCGGTTTGCATGGTGAGTGGACACAACTCTATAATAGAGTTCAGCTTTTGTGTTGCTCAGTGCCTGGAAAGTTGTGAGATCAAATGGTCTGCGCTGCAAATAAGAGCCATCGGTGAGTCCTTTTCTGGTTCCATTTTTGCTTTTTATTACAATCGCATCAAAAATGGGAAGGGGAGGCAGCAGACATTGTTCAGGGCTCAGCCTGATGGGTTTCAGCCATACTACTGTGCCTCCTGCCTCCAAACGAGGTTTTTTTCTTCTTCTCCTACATGGGTTGACTTAATTGCTCCAATGCTCACTGCTGTGTAAACCGCAAACTGTGTTCTTGCCTCTAAGGTCAACGGCCAAGTATCAAAAGTGCCAATTTAAATGTAGCCAGTGGAGAGATTGCTATTTAAAAAAAAAAAAAGGCCACCGGTCTGAACAGAAGCATGAAATAGCAGTCCAAGCTCCACAAACCCTTGTGTTACAAGAGAGAAGATGCCAGACCTGGACTTTCAAAGGATTCTCTGCATCTCTATTAGCTAAACTGTCTCCTCCTCTGGACCCCTTCTTACTCAAACTGTGACGATCTGCAAATTGCAAAGATTTGCAACGTTCCTATTTTACTCAGAATCCTACAATCGGAGATTTGAAGGCTCCACTATAGTCATCAACTCTACTTTCCTACTAATGTCCAAATTATTCCTCCAAAATATTCCTCAAGCCCTTCTTTAACAACAAATAGCAAAGGGATCTCCAGCATTTCTCTGTGGATTTAAACCCAGAGTAGAATGACCTTCACCATTAGTAGGTTCTTCCTGAAGTTCTAATGGAATTTGCCTTCTGGGAAACGAAGGGCATCATTCCAAGACCTGCCAATTAATTAATTCCAATTTTGTTTCGTTTTGTTTCTTTTAAGGGAAGAGCAGCTACTTAAACACAGGATGACTACAGTGGCACAGAACGGAGAACCGAGATCTTGATTTGATTTGAGGGGCTCAGGCACAATGATATTAAGAGACTATGGTTCCTCTCGGTCTGACTGAACATTTGTAATGGAATGGAAACCTTGGGAGAAGAGGGGAAGAGATGCTGCCTAGGGAAGGATCAAACAAGGGAAGGAAGAGCCCACAGTCACTTAACGGTCAGAGAAAGAAATTTAGGGTTTGTCCTAATTAGACAGATGGTTAAAAGTGATGGCGGGAAGTTTGTACCTTCAAACATGTAAGATTCTGGGGTATCTTGTAGCCTAAAGTAGATTTAGCTCCTCTAATTGTGTTTCTTGTCTGAGAAGGATGATGTTAGGCCCAACCCAAGAATGACATAGAACCAGGGGTTCAGGAGAACCTCTAGCTAAGATTCTGTGCAGTGCGGAGAACCCCAAATCCCACTCCTGGCTGGCCCCGCCCACCCCTCACCTCCCAGGAGTCCCCACGCGGCCCGTTTTGGATGCAGGTAAGTGCAGGGTGCACGTGGAGGCTCAGGGAAGGAGATAAACAGGTCTACTGGAAGTTTGGGAAGGTCGGAAACGGGCCCGTTTCTGGCCTCCAGAGGGCCTCTGGAGCCTGGGGAGGCTGTTTTCACCCTCCCGGAGGCTCAAGGAAAGCCTCTGGAGCCCAGGGAGGGCAAAAACGCCCCCCCTGCTGTGGTGCAGGAGGCCAACTAGGCCATGCCCACCATGCCCACGCCCACCCAGCAACCGGGCAGAGAACCCCTTGCTAAAATTTTTGAAGCCCACCCCTGCATAGAACAATCCAGCCAAAGTCTAGTTCTTTATTTGCTCACATCAGGAAGACAGAATCTTGCCAGGCCAAACCTAGATTACTCTAACCCTAAGAGATATACCCTGGGAGATTCTAAGGAATGGCTCTCTTAGCTCTCTTCCTTCTCCGATCTAGCTCTGTGCTGTCTTGGCTCTTGGTTCACCTCTCCCTCCTTGGAATGTGCTCCCTTCTTCCTGAGAAACATCCACTTCACTATGGTCCGTCACACTCCTCCCCCTCCATAGGGACCGCCCCTCACCAATGATCTCTAAACCAGGGGTCTCCAACCTTGGCAACTTTAAGACTTGCGGACTTCAACTCCCAGAATTCCTCAGCCAGCTGGCTGAGGAATTCTGGGAGTTGAAGTCCACAAGTCTTAAAGTTTATTTATTTATTTATTTAGTTTGTCAAACATAAGATAACAGGTATAAGTATAAACATGAATATACAGTAAATACAGGGTACAAATAAATGGGGACAGTAGGACAGGAACGGTAGGCACGCTGGTGCGCTTATGCACACCCCTTACAGACCTCTTAGGAATGGGGTGAGGTCCACGGTAGACAGCTTAAGGTTGAAGCTATGGGGGTTTGAGGAAGTAACAAAAGAGTCAGGTAGTGCGTTCCAGGCATTGACCACTCTATTACTGAAGTTGTATTTTCTGCAATCGAGTTTGGAGCGGTTTACCTTGAGTTTGTATCTATTGTGTGCTCGTGTATTATTGCGGGAAGTTGCCAAGGTTGGAGACCCCTGCTCTAAACCACATCAAGAGCACATCAACCACATCATCCTCAAAGATGATCTAAACCAGGGGTGTCAAACTCAAGGCCGGCGGGCCGGATCCGGCCCATGGGGTGCTTAGATCTGGCCTGCAGGGCCACCCTGGAAATAGCGAAGGACCGGCCCGCGGTGCCTCTGCCAGCAAAAATGGTGCTCCGTTTTCGCTGGCAGAGGGCTGCAGGAGGATTCCCCCCAGCCCCACTCGGGCCACTACAAGTGCCCCCGACACGAATGATGTCGAGCTGGCCATGCCCACCCCGGCCATGCCCCCCCCCAGTCTCCCCCCCCGAGGTCAAACACAACCCTGATGCGGCCCTCAATGAAATTGAATTTGACACCCCTGATCTAAATCAACTTAAAGTGTTGCCTGCACCACCCATTGGAGAAACTGGCTGAGCAGACAAAGAATGTTTTTTTTTTTAAATAAAAAACAACAACAACGCCACCTACCTCCCCGGCCTTCGCTATCTGCTGGTTTCACTTGGATTGGACGATTCATCTGCCAAAGGAAACACAGGAAGGATTGGTGAGATTCTAGGTTTGTGTAGAGCCGTTCCGTGTTCTAATATGAGTCATCTTTCTGAACTGGAGGTCCAGATTTAGATGATACCCAGAGGCATTTATGTCTGTGGAGATTCTCAGTCATCCAGGTCACGATTGTCCCAAAGGTGCTTTTTCAGAAGGCAACTAGACTTCCTTGTTTTTCTTTGAAGACATTTCGCTTCTCATCCAGGAAGCTTCTTCAGTTCAACGGATGAGAAGTGAAATGTCTTCAAGAAACAACAAAGGAAGTCCAGTTGTGTCCTGAAAAAGCACGTTTGGGACAGAGGCGCCTCTGTGTATGTGCCCATGGGTGGAAATGCAGCTCATTTTCCTGGCAACACATTTGTTGAAAGGGAAATTGACTGAGCACCATGATGGGGGAAAAAAAAAACACAATTTAGTTTTGTTTGGTAGTTCCATGCTAGGACCCATAGTAACTAGGTAGTGGCACCGCAAAACAAACAGGATATATTTGGGATCACTTGGCGAAGATCAACAACAAAATAAACCAGACTGCCATCATGAAAGAAAGAAGGTTCTGAGAAGGACCAGTAGGAAAAAAAAAGTCAGGTTTACACAGTTTAGGAAAGAAAGACCGCATGCTCCATTTTGAAAGGGTAATTCCTAAGAACCTTTGTAACACTCTGAATTGGTCCTTTCCCCCTAAGTCCTGCATCAAGGAATTGGCTTCCACATATTTCAGTCTACCCAAGCAATTATTCTAGATCTGCTCCAGTTTTGAGCTTTCCTATCAAGCTTCACGCATGCAGCATAATTTCAGAAGGATGGCCCACTGACCTTAATTTTCTCAATGGAAGGTAACTGTTTTGCTACTTGTCTCACAAGTAGTATTGTCTCGATTGCCAAACTTAACTCTCTCCCCAATGTGAAGTTTTAGACCAGCGTTTCTCAACCTTGGCAACTCTTTAAGATGTGAGGACTTCAACTCCCAGAATTCCCTAGCCAGCATGCTGGTTGGAGAACTCTGGGAGTTGAAGATCACCCGTCTCAGAGTAGCTAAGGCTGAGAAACACTGCTTTGGACAGATCAAGCATTATCATCCTAGATTCAAGAGGAAGATAGTCGAAAGGTTGGGAAAGGCTTGGAGTTTAGCCAACACAAGTCAGGAAAATTCTGGAAGAAAATTAGCATGGACAGAAAACAGCCACAGTGTGTTGACTGTGGTGAGGTTCCCACACCACAACAATATGTGATCTGTTTGTTTTTGGCTTAGCCTGCCACATGAACTCAGCCATGGTGGTTTATGAACTGAGCTTCATGGCTTAGAGTGTGACAGAAATCCAAGCATTCAATAAACAACGGTTAAGCATACTGAGGCTTATTGTAATGATGGAAGCAAGTCTGGAGGTCGTGTGAAAATACAACCGAGTCCCAGGGCAGGTAGATGGGTGTGTAAAAAAAAGAAAAGAAAATTGGAAAAGGCTTCCTGAAAGATAGCTGGTCTAAAGAGCTAGCCAGAATGTTGAACCAGAAACTGTCCACATGTCAACACTTCATGCAAGCATGACTGCCTCTATCTAAGCCACTTCCTAAGGAGGCAGGATTGGAGCGAGCTAAAAAGATAAATGCTACATTTATAGCCTGGAACGTCAAGCTAAGAGAGTAACATGAACTGAATACAGAAGCCTCCAGGGGTACCACAGTGTTGTTTGCAAAGCCGCCTCTGTTGCCGCGGTGAAGGATGCTTTTCCCAGCATCCCTCGACCAACCGGCTGTGTGCAGCTCCTCTCTTGCTTCTCTCAGCCACCTGACCACTCTCCTCCTGCCAATCAGACTGGCTAATTGATTTGTGTATTAAGAGACATTGTGGATGGCATTTGATGGCTATTAAAGTCAATTAAAGCTCCTTCGCTTGATTGGGGTGGCAGATGAATGGATACTGATGCATCCAATCCTGTATCCAGCATTTGCAGACAAACACTCAGACAGCCATACGTCTACTTAGCAATAGCAATAGCACTTAGACTTATATACCGCTTCATAGTGCTTTACAGCCCTCTCTTAGCGGTTTACAGAGTCAGCCTCTTGCCCCCAACAATCTGGGTCCTCATTTTACCCACCTCAGAAGGATGGAAGGCTGAGTCAACCTTGAGCCGGTGAGATTTGAACCGCCGAACTGCAGCTAGCAGTCAGCTGAAGTAGCCTGCAGTGCTGCACTCTAACCATTGCGCCACCTCGGCTCTCTTACATCCTACACTCCACATCTGACCGTCTCAAAGAAACTCACACTCATAAACCCTGCTCTTGCTGCACTGAGTGCTAGAAACAGTTTTTTGGACCTTGGATTCAGGAACTAGTTAAGAACTCGCTTAGTAGCCTCAGAAGATTGGACAGTACAGAACGTGTACGCCACCTTTCAACAGCCTGACATTCTACAGATCAGTGTTTCTCAACCTTGGTAGCTTGAAGATGTGAGTACTTCAGCTCCCAGAATTCCCCAGTCAGCATATGATGGACTTCAACTCCCAGAACTGGAGTGAGGACTTCAACTCCCAGAATGAACTTCAACTCCCCAAATTATGTGGACTTCAACTTCCAAAATTATATAGACTTCAGCTCCCATGCTTGCCAGAGAATTCTGAGAGTTGAAGGCCACACATCTTCAAGCTGCCAAATTTGAGAAACTCTTGTGTAGAGAGTAAGGAAGTTACCTTCACGGAGATATGCAGGAACTATTGCCTAGGTAAAAGGGGTTGAAACATTGTTTAAGTCCAGAAGATCCAGATAACATTCAAAAGTGAGTCAGGCAGATGCTTCCCTGATTCATTGGAGGTCCAGCATAATAACAACTTGCAAGATTCTGTTATTATACCCATCTCTATTAAAAGTAGCTTTAGCCTTGCTGTGATGTTGATTTCCTGGTCCAGTCTACCTAGTAGGGCTGACGGGTATGTCTAAAAATCAGACAGTCCACCATAAATACTCACCTGAGTACATGGAAGCAACTAATCTCTAGTAACCAGAACATGTTGAACTTGCTTTCTATGCTTGTTTAACATTTGTTGATTTTGCAGATTCTTAACTTGCTTCCTAGCGTTTCACACAACCAGCTCTGCCCCTTTTGCCTGAGGCTAACAGACCAGCTGGTGAAGGAACACCAGCGACAAGTTAAGTTGCAAACTTCTACGCTATTCTTTGGCACTGCAAGTTGTTGATGCATCTTGGCAAGGGAAGCTCCGATTTGGCAGACTAGCTTACATCTCTTGCGAAGAGTCAACCACTCAATAAAGAGTCAATTCCTCTCTTAATGACTAGGCTTTGCCAAGCTTAACAAGAAGGACTTCTGTCCAGTTTGGAAAGCAGAATGGTCCTGTTGAACCTGGATCTGTCAGGAGGCTGGGAAATGTGGCGTGCAGGATAGTCAGGGTGGGGAGTGGGTGGTGGAACGGGATATGATGTAGAGTTATAAAATAATAAGATTGAAATTGGAAGGTGTCTTGATGTCTAGCTAATCTACCCCCTGCTCAATCCAGATTCCACTTGTAGCATTCAACTACAGCATCCCTGACAGATGGTCATCGAATTGCTTCCTAAGTACCTCTACAAAATTGGCCTCAATTTATTCCCAGCATCTGATCTTCCATAATGTCAGGAAGTTTCTTCTCTCAGAGACTGTGGCCCTCTACCGTTTGTCAAGTCAATTGCTCATCCTGACTTTGGAATGGAAGGGAATATTCTTCTCCACTGGCAACGTTTCTGATAGTTGAAGACAACTATCGTGTCTTCTCTTCATCGCACTAAGTGATCACACATTTGGAATCCAGAAAATTCATTTATTCATTATAAGCTCATTTTCCCTCCTCTGGGAAGTTTAAATTATGGGTATATTTATGACTTGGTTGGATGCTGTCCCACTTTTTTTCACATCTCGCACATAGCAAACTATGATACCAAAGAAAAAAATGTTGGCAAAAATGTTTTGCCTTGGCCAGCTATTTTTCTATTGGTAAGGTCTTAATCCTTGTTTATCTGGCTGTTGGTTGCTGGAGAGGATGTGTTCTGGTGTTGTTTCCTTCTTAATTCCTAAGATAATAAGCAGGGATTAACACCAGACAAACAAACAAGCAGAAAACAATACCCTAATCAAGGAACTGCCAAGAAGAAAACCCCACCCCCACCAACACTGGAAAAGCAAGCTACTGTATATAAACAAGGAGAAAACCCCACACCCACTAACACTGATGGTGTTACCTAGTTAGGTAACGAAACATTTGCATGTAAACAACCAAGTTCAGAGAGGACCAAAAACTCCACACAGTTCAACTCCGAGCTATGTAGATTCTCTTCTATAAGAGAACTAAGCGGGAACTTCAGATAATAACTTTCATTTGGCTCTGTATCTCGTCCTCTTTGTATCATGTGAAGTATGAGAGGGAACACAAGACCTTTTTCAAGATGTGGCACAAATGATTCCTTTCGCCAGAAGTCTACCTGGTGTTTGCTTCACGACCTTTCCTTCTAGAACTATTCTCACACTTTCCTTTTTGTGATCCAAATTAAAAATGAACTACAAAGAATCTAAGAAGAGTTGGCTGGATGATACCAAAGAGCCTGTAGGAGATGACAGATCCATTTTGGCCAGCTTGTTGAGATGTCACTTCAATGCTTTGGGAGATCCAGAACAGGAGCACAAGGAGGACATTCTCCCAAGGTTATTCCTGAACCAGTCTTCATTTGGAAACCTATCACTTCTCACCTATCTGGGGCTGATCCTGACAAGCAGAAACCATCTGGCCTTCTAAGGACATTTACTATAGCTTAATACAGGATTCTCTATTCTGACCTTCCTTAGATATTAGACTTCAACTCCCAGAATTCCCTAATGAGCAGAACCATTGCTGGGAACTCTGGGAATTAAAGCCTACACACCTGGAGGTTGTAAGGATGAGAAGCCTAGTTTTAATATGTCTATGGAGATTCTCAGTCATCCAGGTCATGGTTGTCCCGAAGGTGCTTTTCCAAAAAGCAACTGGACTTTCTTGTTTTGTTTTTCCTTGAGGAATTGAAGATGCTTCATGAATGAGAAGTGGAACGTTTTCAAGGAGAAAAACCAAGAAAGCCCAGTTGCCTTTTGGAAAGCCACCTTTGATCCTTCCTGATCAATAGGCATGAAGATGGGCAACCCACCCACCACTGCCAGTCAAGAAAGTTTGCCATGAACTTCTTGTCCGCCAGAGACCAATGACAAATATTTCCTTTCAATTACCCCTGGTTCATAAAGCTAATGCTTGTTCCAAGCGGCGGGCCGTATCTATCACCCCTCAGGCGGCCTCCTCACTACATTAGTTTTATGGGCCTGCGCCCTTGATGGGCACGTTGAATCCTGCCAGCGATAAGACTAACAAATTAGTCAAACTGACACCGAGGGGAGTTTTTACGAGACCAGGCTCCAGCCTGACTCCACCAGCTCTGATTCTTTGTCTAGGGAACCACTCGTAGGGCCGAAAACAGATTCAAACCCAGCTGCACCAGCCTTCCTTCAAAAAGGGCACTCATCCTTTTCACCTGCATGTCCTTCCTCAGGTGAGAGGATGCTGCTATTTAGTTATTTATTAAACAAATTTATTATGGCTGCCTAGCTCACGCAGGTTGGTGTCTCCAGGCAGCTTTCAAAATTAAAAGAAGGCCACAGCGTATAAATCCCCCTGATCTCCCTGTCTAGATCTAATGGACAAAGGCTGTCTAGGAAACAGATGATAACAAGGACTTAGTGAAATCTACATTTCCAGGTGGAAGCATCCAAAATATCAGTTTAGAAACAGTGTTTCTCAACCTCAGCATCACGGATGGACTTCAACGCCCAGAGTTCCCCAGCCAGCATGCCTCTAACTATGTTCAAGTTGCTGAGATAGAGGAATCCTGGTCTAGAAGCAGCCGTGAAAGGATCCAAGACAGAAAAGGAAGAACAAAAGAGATTTCACGGGGACGCGCGCGCGCACACACACACACACACACACACACACACACACACACACACACACACAGTGACTCTGGCTGTCCTATGCTCCAGCAACAATGAAATCAACCAATGAAATTAGGATTTTCAGGAAGAATGCACAGCTAAATAGGTTGTTTGGTTTTGCCAGAACAATGCCAGAATCGGTTTAAATACCCATGGTCTGGAGAATGAGAGGTGTGTGTGTTTATGTGCTCGATTATTCAGCCGGTTCGGACAGGTTCAGGCAAACCGGTAGTAGTGACCTGCGGGTGGGCCCGCCCCCCCGCCCCGGTGCTATGCCGTCCTATTTAGCCATGTTTTCAAGCTGCGCACATGTGTGCAAGCTGCACGTGAGAGCAAAGCGCATGCATGGAAGGCCACGCACATGCGCAGAAGGCGTGCGCACGACCGAAGCGAGCGTGAACGCTCACATTTTCGGTGCTGGGCGAACCGGTAGGGAAAGTATGGGAATCCCACCGCTGTTGATGTTATATTATAAATTGAGGACATCATTCATGCTATTATGAATCTGTGTTAGCTGTCGTTATTGTTGTTAGAAGTATGTATATTTTTTTTATGAATTTGTATCTATTGTAATGCAGAATAGGCGTTATTTTATGCCGTAAGCTGTAGGGCAAGGTGTAGGAGAGGACTAGGCTGAGCCTGAGGGAGGGGTCAAGTGGGCCATCAGTTTGGAGTCAGTTGACCCCTTGGTGCCTACAAGAGAGATCTAGGTGCAGCCCTCCTTGAATTCCATAGTGTCTTATCTCCCGCTAATTTCTCTTGGCCGTTAGTAGTTCAGATTCCTGTAGAGAGCTAGCATGGAATAAAACTTGTACTCATTTGAACAACCTGGGTTCCTTATTTCTTGCACCTGACACAGGGTTTCCTAACCTGGGTAACTTTAAGACGTGTGTGGACTCCAATTGGAGAATTCTGGGAGTTGAAGTCCACACGTCTTAAAGTTACCCAGATTGGGAAACCCAGCTTTAGGGAAAGGCTTGCTTCTCTGTTGTGGGAAGGAAGAATTCATTTTTTCTTTTTTGGTTTCAAGGAGAAAGTTTCCCTGAGTGAAGAAAGGTCTTTCGTGGAGATCAAAGTATCTATGGGGAAATGAAGTCTCTTTCCCCATTGCACATGGGTGCATGTATCTCCTGGAAAGGAATAGGACCATGTCCCTTGCGTCAAAAGCCCACCAAACATTATCAGAGAAAGCTTTACTTCTTCCCCAGCTCCTGAGAGGGCTGAGCTGCCTATGTATTTGAAGCTCTCGGCCCAAAAAACACACATACACACAAACACAGAGGTTTTTTCTCCACGAATCTGCCCACCCCACCCCTCTCTGGAATCTTCCCTTGTTTCTTCAAGTGGAGATGAAGCTAATGGTTAATCAGGAATAATTATTTCCCTCAGTGTTTGTTTCTCCAGTTCTGGTGTTCCCAAAGGACGTTTCCTAAATCCTGTTGACAGAGATTACATGGGCAGCAGGAAAGTGTCTCTGAGGAGATAAGGCAGCCTGCAGGCAGCCCGTTAACAACGCAAGACAGCACACGAAACCACGGGGAAGATCCAGGTGCACCGAGTCAGCAGGGAGCACGATGGCTAGCCCACTTACTCCAGCGACAAAACTCAATTGTTGATCGCTCGGTCTTTGCCAATCATCCTCAATCATCCTCAATCTGGCAGCTTTGGGCCAGGGAATTCTGGGAGTTGAAGTCTGCATGTGGCTGAGGTTGAGAAACACTGCCATGCATCTCAGTGGCCATCATCCCCAGTCTGGCCAATATCCAGGGGCACTAGGTTGGGAAAAGCTGTCCTAGATTCTCCTTTTTGTTGAGCCTCACAACATACGGATGATGATGATGATTGATGATGAGCCACAGTGGTGCAGTGGTTAGAGTGCAGTACTGCAGGCTACTTCTGCAGACTGCCGGCTGCCTGCAGTTTGGCAGTTCGATTCTCACCAGGCTCAAGATTGACTTAGCCTTCCATCCTTCTGAGGTCAGTAAAATGAGGACTGAGATTGTTGGGGGCAATATGCTGACATTGTAAACTGTTTAGAGAGGGATGTAAAGCACTGTGAAGTGGTATATAAGTCTAAGTGCTATTGCCCTTCCTTCCTTCCTTCCTTCCTTCCTTCCTTCCTTCCTTCCTTCCTTCCTTCCTTCCTTCCTTCCTTCCTTCCTTCCTTCCTCCCTCCCTCCCTCTCTCCCTCCTTCCCTCCCTCTCTCCCTCTCTCCCTCCCTCCCTCCTAAAGATTGACTTAGCCTTCTATCCTTCCGAGGTCGGTAAAATGAGGACCCAGATTCTTGGGGGCAATAGGCTGACATTGTAAACTACCCAGACAGAATGGTAAAGCACTATGAAGCTAGTGGTGGGTTGCTACCGGTTTGCACCGGTTCAGGCGAACTGGTAGCGGTGGCGGCAGGAGGCTCCGCCCACCCGCCTGGACATCATCAAAAACGGTCTGCACATGCGCAAAAGCTTCTGCGCATGCGCAGAAGCATTGCGCGTGTGCAAAGCGTGCCCGCGTGCCCATGCGCTCCCATTCCCGAACCAGTAGCAAAGGTAAGTGAAACCCACTACTGTATGAAGCGGTATATAAGTCTAAGTGCAATTGCTATTGCTATTGGTGATGATGATGTCCATTCAGTTGTGTCCGACTCTTGGCGATTCTATGGGCCAGGTCTCTCCATATCTTCCAATCTTAAACTACTTAATATAAGGACACTTGCCCTAAATTAGTTCTTCCTAGATGTCTTGGACTGTATCGTCCCGAACCCCAGGTAGCTTGCCCAATGAGGATGAGGATGATGGGGTTTGTAACCTATCACAACTGAAGGAGGAGAGAAGGCTCGGTTGGATGACCTGTGGGTTCCTTCTTGAACTTAAGACGACTAGCTTTAGGCTCTGTGGAGAGGTTGCTAGAGTGACCCCTTTTTGTTAATAGGATTGCAAGCTGGTCTCTAACAGAATTGGGGGAAGGGGGAATTGGGGGAAACGCTTCTGGAGTAGGCTAAGGAGGGGGGAGGCTGTTTATGGGGGTTGCTCCGAACCATAACAAACAACAAAGCAGAAGCAGATATAAAATAGAAACTCTGGGGAAATGCAAAGTGGAGGATCAGAAGGGGGAGATAATTACTTTCTGCAAACCCTAAGAGTGATTTGGGATGAGCTGCCGTTACGGGTATATTGTTCTTACTGCACTTCAGGAATTCTGACACCAAACTCTCAATCTGGCCAGTAGATTGAACACTTCACCCAGATCTCTCTCTCTCTCTCTCTAATGTCATTCCTGCTATTGTTTTAACAGTAGTAGCAGAAGTTGTAGAAGCAGTAGTAATCCCAATACTATAGGTCTATCAGCATTGACTAAGAAGGTTCTACCCAAGATTAATAACACTGATTTTTTTTTAAAAAAAACCCTCTCTTTTTACGGCTCTGTAATCCCTTAATTTGGGGTAGAGTCGGGGCAACTGGATGGAGCTGAGAGTTTATTGGCTGGATGCCCTTCCTGATGCCTTGTGGAGTTCACAGCAGATTTTTTTTTCTTTGCGCCTTAGGACAGAAATATCTGCCGCTATCTAGGATTGTACTCCCAACTTTCCGAGTGGGGGGCAAGTGTCTTCACCACTAGGTCACCACACTGCTCTTATAACGCAATGTTATTGTGTTATTAATGACACTGAATTAAGTAAAAATAATAATTGCCTTTTGGCATTTGGTTTGTCGCCAGAGACAATCAAGTGGATGGGTCTCTGAAATTTTCTAGAAGTAGCACCTTTTCCTTGCCAGTAAACCCAACATTCCTCTATCTCCCCAAAGTCATAAAAACAGCAGAGCGCTTTGTAATGCTTGGAAGGCTGATTGGTCCAATGCAGTAGAAACTTTCCATGGTTTACTGAAGCCCACTTCCTAAAAAAAAAAAAAAAACCCAAAGCAATCCCTATTCAGATACAACTCGGAGGAAAGTAAGACTTCCTTGCCTTGTGGAAAGTTTATTTCATAAAAAACAAACAAACAAACAAACAAACAAACAAACAAACAAACAAACAAACAAACAAACAATTTGCTCGCCTAAAGGAGCGTTTTGGGTGAGGGGGCCTCATCTGCTTGGAAGGCATCTTCAGAAATCAATCGGTGTGAACCAGGGGTGGGTTCTAACTTACCTCGCTGCCGGTTCACTTCCTCCCGCGCCACGTTTGTGCGCGCGCGCATGCGTAGTAAAAAATAAATAAAAAATTATAAAAAATTAAAAAATGCCAAAAACAAGATGGCGACGCATGCACAGTGCCAGAAACTCAGCTTCTGTGCATGCGCAGAAGAAAATAAATAAATAAATAAAATATTAAAAAAAAAAAAAAAAAACAGGGCGGCGCCCACGGACGGGCACCGAACGAACCGGATCGGTGACGTCATCGTGACATCACCAGCGGGTCGCTACCAGTTCGGGAGAACCGGTCCGAACCGGGAGGAACCCACCTCTGGTGTGAACATCCTTCTTCAATTCTTGTCTCCCTCCTGCTCTTGGGAGCCCAGGAATAGAGACAAAGAAGGGAAAAAAACAAGGAACTACCATTCTGCTTTCTGATAAGAGTAACCAGCTACCTTGATGCCCTCTTTCCCTCTTCACGGATGCCAGGATGCTGTCTGTCTGAGGAAGAAGAGAAGCAGAGTCTGAAGATGGTGGAAATGGTCAAGACATTAGCTCTATCTCCCTGAGCATCTCATGTTCATCGCATCTGGAATTATAAGGCTGAGAAAATGTTCAAACCTTGGTGGCCAAGTTACCTAGTTTTTTCTTTGATTCAAGTCATCCAATTTTCATTTCGTGCGGTATACGGCCCGTCTTTAAAAAAATGATGATTTAAAAAAGCCACTCTGAAATTTCCTCCTCAGATGGGTCTGGTGACATGAGCATCTTTAAGTAAATAAGTTAGGATTTCTTTTGAGTAGAGAAAGGTCATCACTGACACTCATCAACAACTGGAAATCCTTTATGGTCTTTTTGCTTAAACGAGGAAATGATTTTGTGACTTGTGGTTTTGATGTTTAGGAAGAATAGGTTATAGAAAGAGACTTCTGATGTAATCTTAGAGACAGAAGATTTGATTAGACTTGTATACAACCACCGAGAGGAAAATCAGAAGTCATTTCTTAATATATATATATATATTTACATGTTTTCTGTTCTTCGCTGTTCATTCTCTTTTTTCTCCCTTTTTATTGTTTTTTTTTCTTTTCTACATTTTCTACATTTTTTCTGATATATTTCTTATATGTAAAACCTTTTTAAGAAACTAACTGTATAAGTTAGGAAGTCTTTTTTTAAAAAAAGATTGATTACTATGACCATATAGATGCCATGAATAGGAGGGGATTTGGCCTTTCACTTAGTATAGTTACACTAGAGTAAGCAACGCTGTTTCCTCTTGGTGTCAGTGCTACACTTAGCATGTGGACGTTTTCCGCCTTTCAGAAATTATGCATGGAAGGGTGTATCTGTTCTGAATTTCTTGTAGCTGCCCCTCTCCCCATGCAAAGCCCTGTGTGAAATTAGATAAATTGCTCTCAAACGAGCGAGCCCAGTGTGACATATTCTTCAGGGCAGATAGGATGAGCCTTTCCTCTCTGGGTGCCTCAGTCGTGGAAATGCAACAGCCGACATGAGGCAGGATAAGACTTCGAAACAACACGACAACGCCAGAACAGGATGTAATAAATATTACTACATTTTGTACACCTCCTTTCTTGTACAGTTGCACATCAGTGGAGGGGAGGGAATCCTAAACAAACCATTTGACCCTTTGGGCTGTCTGGGGTGCCTGTATCTCCTTTCAGAGTCCCTGGAGCTCCCTTTGTCCAAAAATCATTAGAAAAACCACTATATTGCAGAGCCATAATTTCCCATTGATAATCAGGCAAAAAGCTATGTGAGAGGTAAATAATGTTTGGATGCGTTTAGCACAGTTTTTAAAAGCTGCTAAGAATGTTCAAATCTTGAAAGAAGAAGGAAGAAAGAAGGAAAGAAGGAAGGAAGGAAGGAAGGAAGGAAGGAAGGAAGGCAGGAAGGCAGGAAGGCAGGAAGGCAGGCAGGCAGGCAGGCAGGAAGGAAGGGGAAGAGAGAGGAAAGAGAAGCAGAGGAAAAGGAGGGCAGGACGGAAGGAAGGAAGGAAGGAAGGAAGGAAGGAAGGAAGGAAGGAAGGGAGATTCTCCAATCATTGGGGGAAAAAATAAGGAAAAAGGACACTAAAAAAATCACGTTCCTCCATCCCAGAATAATGTCCATCCTTTAAGCACATCCATTTGTTCACATGAACAGAACTGTGTGCTATAAAGGTTAAGAAGAGCCTTCAGCAAAACCACCAAATCAGAGAACAAGCACGCCCACCTCAGTTATCAGAAAACCGTCTTGTGCCAATCATCCCCCCAAGACCCCAGGATCTCGTGACTCTGAGATGAATGGCCCCAATGTATGTCTCAAGAAAGGAAGGGCTGCTGCTATATGGGTGCCACTGTGTGAAGCGCCTATCACGCCTTGTCAAACTATTCTTCATTTTTCAGCCTTGCTCAAGTTTTCTTCTATAATGGCTTTGTTTTCTTAGTTCAGTGGTAGAATAGTTTGCTTTCCCCCCCTCTCTCTCTCTCTCTCTCTCTCTCCCTCTCTCCCTCTCTCTCTCTCTCTCTCTCTCTCTCTCTCTCACACACACACACACACACACCTGGAAGATGGTTTAGCTTTAGAAAAGAAGGACTATAGGTCCCATAATAGCAGTATTACAGTATTTGAGGGGCTGCCACAAAGAAATTCAAAAAGTGGTTCAATGTTGACAGAGGGGTTCAACTTATTTTCCAAAGCACCAAAAGGCAAGACAAAAAACAATGGATGGAAACTAATCAAGGAGATGCTCTACATTACAACTTAAATTTTCCAAAGCTCTGGCTGCATCAGGGATGATGAGATCCAACATTCCTTGATCCAACTTCTTGAGTTCATCTGGATTGCAGCTGTCTCTAACCTAAACCACAAAGTGGCTTGCCTATGATTCATAGTTCTTGTATGTGACTTCTTATTTTGTTTTGTCTTGTGTTGTCTTGTTTCTCACCTTTGTTATTTTTTTTTTACAAATAACTGAAGGCAGTGAACATATCCAACACACTTCCCCGAGATTGGACAACCATTTGTCTGAAATGGTATTGGGTTTCTTGCTTGAGCAGGAGGTTGGACTAGAAGACCTCCAAGATCCCTTCCAGCTCTATTCTGAATTGAAAAGAAGTTCCCAAACAACTGGAGGGCATTCAGTCATCTATTCATTACATTCGCCTGTTCGTTTATTCTTCCCGTCCAATTTTCAGCAGCAGACAAATAAACTCCCTCTCTTTCCATCATCATCATCATCATCATCATCATCATCATCATCATCATCATCATCATCATCATCATCATCATTAATTATTTATTATTATTATTATTATTATTATTATTATTATTATTATTATTATTATTATTATTATTATTATTTTAAAAAGCCAATTTAAGAGACCTGGAACCATGAGAGGTCTTATTTACAAGTTTGTGTGTATCTGATCCTAGATTATGCCTGTCTGGTTTGTTCAGGTTTATCTTTCGGGCTAAGCATAAATGGAGGCCTTTTGCTTTGGCTCAGCAGCTTCTGCAAACCAATATTCTGCTTTGGAAACTCTGTTTGTGCTGAGTGGCTTGGATGGGTTATTTACCAGCCAATGATGACTTATTCAATAACCACTCTTAAATAATCTTTGGCTTTGCAGGAGACAGGAATTCAGCATAACAGAGTTGGAAGGGACCTTGGAGGTCGTCTAGTCGAACTCTCTAGTTCAGGCAGGAAACCTATACCATATCTGAGGGGTTGCCCAAAAGAAGAGGGGGTCAACCTATTCTCCAAAGCACCTGAAGGCAGGACAAGAAGCAACAGGTGGAAACTAATCAAGGAGAGAAGCAACCTGGAACTAAGGAGAAATTTCCTGACAGTTAGAACAATTAATCAGTGGAACGGCTTGCCTCCAGAAGTTGTGAATGCTCCAACACTGGAAGTTTTTAGGAAGAGATTGGACAATCATTTGGCTGATATGGTATAGGGTTTCCTGCATGAGCAGGGGGTTGGACTAGAAGACCTCCAAGGTCCCTTCCAACTCCATTATTGGAGCACCCACAACTTCTGGAGGCAAGCCGTTCCACTGATTAATTGTGCTCTCTGTCAAGAAATTGCTCCTTCGTTCTAGGTTGCTTCTCTCCTTGTTTAGTTTCCACCCGTTGCTTCTTGTCCTGCCTTTCATTCATTTCAGATGGGTTTCTCTGTCCTTTGAGGATGCAAAGAAGAACGAACTGGGGTTTTCTCTTCCAAGACTTGAGAATTTTACTCCGGTGATGTAATGCTGAAAGGCACATCATTGAAGACCCAATAAACAAATTAGCCACGTCCCCATGGAAAGGGATATTGGCTGCATGGCATTATTGCATTATTCACATCCAACGGGACGTGCCTGTGTCTTGCTCTGCAGAACATGCACCGAGAAGTGGCTCTCTCACCTTCTCCTCATGCCCCTGTCCAACCCTTCGTGCTTTGTCACCTTGTTTTCCTTCCCCCTCCTCTTCCTCCCCATTGGATCTGTCCTCCCCATCCTACACACACTACCATTATATCTGTCACTCAGGCAACAGCCAGCGCTTCCCCGAGTGTCACCGTGGAGATGTGTCATGTGCTTGATAAGAGTAACCATGGCAACTGAGGGAGGCGGACACAGATGAACAATTCACTCTGCCAGCTGATCATAGTTTGGGGGAGGTTGAGGGAAAGAGTTGAAGCGAGCAAGGGCGGTCTCCGAAGAGCCTGCTCTGGAAAGTGGTGGAAAGACGGGGAGGCGTGAAAACACCACCCAACATAGGCCAATCTCCGCTCTCTGCATGTGCCAATGAGCAAGGAGATAACATCCCTCCCTTAGTAGCAAATTTGCAGACTAGAAGTGTGCAAGGGAGCTGCGCTTTGAAGCCTCACCCAACAGTTCCACGATGCCAGAGGTTTCTCTCCAGATGCAGAAATCTCTCCCAGGGCTTTCCATGGCTGACAAAAGAGCCAGGAGAGACTTCCGTGCAAGCAGAATGCATGCGTGGAAGCCTCGGTTGGAGCCTGGTACTGCCGGAGGAACCAGTTGGGAGCCCACGGAGAGAAGCAGTGGGGTGGCTTTGCTTCACATGGCTTTTAGAAGGGGTGCTTTGCTCAAAGCGGCGTTGATGGAAGGATCCCCACGGAGCCTTGGAAGTGCACACATCAAGGAAGCCCGCACACTTTCCTCCCTGGGTGGAAAAAAGGTGTAGGAGCTGTGGTTCTAGAAGGCCTGCTTTGTACGCAGGAGAACTCCACGTTTCAGGTCAACATTTTTGGTGGGGCTGGCAAAACTCCTGACTGAAAGCGTTGAGTGTTGCTACTATCAGAGAAGATGATTTGGCACCAATGGGCTGTCCAGGGAGAAGGTACCATCCAGGGGTGGTATTCACTTACCTTCCCTACCGGTTCGCAAATGTGGGCGCGTGCATGCGCTCACTTCACTCGCATGCATCGCCTCTGCGCATGAGCTTTGCTCGCTCGCGAGCCTTCCGCGCAAGCGCCCGGCCTCAAAAACGTCCCTAAATAGGATGGCATAGAGCCGGGGTGGGTCCACCCACGATTTCCGCTACCAGTTCGGGCGAACCGGCTGAATACTACCTCTGGTACCATCCTATGTTCTCCGATGGTGCTGTGCTTGGTGTCCCATTGGCTTCATCTGAACTGCATAAGAACAAGCGAAGCACGGATAGTCTGCCTAGGTAGACGCCTACAGCTTCTTCTGATGACAGAACGGTGGGGGTTCTCGAAACATAACCCTCCCCACCAGGGGTGGGTTCTGACGTACCTCGCTGCCGGTTCACTTCCTCATGCGCCACGTGGGTGCGCGCGCCTTGCGCAGTGCTAAAAACCCAGCTTCTGCACATGCGCAGAAGCAAAAAACAAGATGGCGCCGCCTATGGTGCCACCGAGAGAGCCGGTTTGGGGGCATGTCCAGCCAGCCATTGCTGCCGGTTCGGCGAGCGGAGGGAAATTCCTGCTACCGGTTCTATAGAGTCGGTCCGAACCGGCAGGAACCCACCTCTGCTCCCCACCCCCGGTGACCATGAGTGTTAGATGAAGCTTTACTGAACAAGTTTAGAATGTCTAGCGTTTTTCAACCTATCTGATCTTGGAAGGTGAGTGTGAGCTTAGAAGAAAACAAAGAAGAAATGTAAATACTTTCTCAAGCTCTCTGTTGAACAATCGGGATAAGTATGACATAATTACAACAAAGAGAAAAGTCCTTGTAGATAGATGTCAATGGCAAAAGGAAGCTTGGGACCTAAAGCAAAACAGATGTTTGATTACTGCTGTTGTAGGAATGGAGAAGAAATAGAATCTATTGGGATCTGATCTAATTCAGGATATTTTCAGAACAGTGGCGTTCTTGGTGCTCTCTGAGCTTGGTTGTTTTTTTTTTTTTTTTCAGATTTTTTATTACCTAACTTGGTAACATCATCAGTGCTATCATCTAACACTGACGATGTTCCCTAGTCGGGTAATGAAACATCAGCAAGAAAACAGCCAAGCTCAGGGAGTCCCAAGGACCCCACAATCCTCCTCCTCCAAGGACCCCACTCTCTACTAGCCCTGATGAGGTTACCTAGTTGGGTAATGAAACATCTGCAAGAAAAGAGCCAAGCTCAGGAAGCCCCAAGGTCTCCACAATTCAGCCCTGAGCTGCAAACATTCTCTTTTATTGGCACATAGTTTTTCCAGTGGCTCCTCTAAGAGACCTTAACACTGACAATGTTCCCTAGTCAGGTAATGAAACATCAGCAAGAAAACAGCCAAGCTCAGAGAGCACCAATGACCCCACAGTTCAACCCTCAACTACAAATATTCACTTCTACTGGCATTTTCAGAAGAACTGGATGAACAGTGGCCCCCAATCTTTTGGGCACCAGGGACCGGTTCCTTGGAGAGAGGTTTCACATGCTGCCTACATCCTGCAGACGGGGCTTTGCTTGTTTGCGGGGCCCGGTTTCTGGCATGCCATGGCCCGGTAACAGTCCACATATTGGGAGTTGGGGACCTCTGAACTCTGGAAGCTCTGGAAAAGCTGGATAGGGGAAAGGAGAAAGGGGAGACAACCTGACTAGATTTAATCCAGAGATCAGAATGCCCTAGAATGCTCGCCCACAATATTCAGTTTCTCTCCCTCTCTCTCTCTCTCTCTCTCTTTTTTTTTCTCTCTCTCTCTCTCTCTCCAGCCCCCCTCTCTTTTCTATTTCTTCCTCTCCTATAAGCTTGCTGAATTCCATTCCATTCCATTCCATTCCATTCCTCCCTCCCTCTCTCTCACTCTCTCCCTCTCTCTCTCTCCCCCCCCCCCCCTCCCTCCCTCCCTTCCTCTCTCTCGCTCTCTCTCTCTCTGCAGATTTTCACACCAGCATCACACAACATACATGAACTCCATTTTCCTTTGGCAAGTATTTGCTTTCCAAGGCACCTTTGCAGGGAGAAGATTGTTTTTCTCATTTTCCAAGCAAAATGTCTCTTCTGAAATGGTACGGCAACTGTCGCTAAGAGAAGAGGTGGAGTCTAAGTAAATATTTACTCACAGCTAATATTGGAACTAAAATGCTGAGTACGTTCGTACAAATCATGCTAACTCAGGTTTATTTTACATCCCAGTTTCCTGGCCTAAGCCACAAATGGGCTGATTTCGCACGCACTACTTGGGTAGAACCATTGCTGGGGAACTGCAATGCTTGGATTCCCACCAGAAACTATGGCACCATCAGGGGTGGGCAGTTAGCAGCTCATAATTCCACATCACCTTTGTGTTGCCTTTTTGGACCGTGGATGACAGGCCCCAAACAAACAAACAAACAAACAAACAAACAAAAAACACATGGAGATTCTTCCAAGCTGAGTTCTTCGTTGTTCCACACTTACAGACAAACCTTGTCAGTCTGAAACCTCTACTACCTGCATCTACAATATACTCTGGGAACTACTAAGGAGGAGCTGTCTTCACCCTATTTCTCTCACACATGATATCTGGGCTGAGTTGCCTCTTCTCCTTCCCTCCTGGGCATCCACCTCCTCGCTCCATTCCATCAAATCCTGTGTGGACTTCAACTCCCAGAATACCTCAGTCGCCATGTGTCAGGCCCCAAACCAAGAAAGACACATCGTGAATCTTCCAAGCTGAGATCTTTATTGTTTGCACACCTATAGACAGAATCTTGCCAGACTGAAAACTCTCCAATATGCTCTGGGAACTATTAAGGAGTGGCTGTCTTCACCCTCTTTCTCTCACACATGATATCTGGGCTGAGTTGCCTCTTCCTCCTCTGTAATTCCCTCCTTCCCTCCTGGGAATCCACCTCCTGATTACACTCCATCACACTGGAGCTTGAAAACCATGATGGCTTGTTTTCCTGTCATTTTCTCCAAGCAAAGGTCTACCTACAGAACTTGATAGAGTTCTATTCATATTGTAACACCCCACCCCACCCCAGCCTCTGAAAAATATGTTAAGAGTGACCTTCAACTATAAAAACATCCCTCACCCCCGAATGCTAGGGTAAACCCAAATCACATTTTGACTTCTATGGATGGAATCCAATCTTTAGAATGAGATTATGCTTTAGCTCAAGAGTTTCTAGCATCAGGGTTAAAAGGGGACAGAAAGGCTGTACCACTGCCCACAGAAGAGTATATGTGGGTGGCAACTGTAAAAAATTCGGAGGTATTTTTTAAATTTAATGTAATATAAGCAAATTAATGTAATGTAAATATTGATAAAGTAGAGAGGGTCAGGAAATTTATAAAGGGAAGTCTGGCATTTCAAATAAAAGCTGGAGAAAAAGATATTGTTTAATTGGAAAAGAAAAAGTACCCAGAAAAAAAATGAAGTTTGTTTAGTGAGAACTTTATAGATGAAGCTACATTTTAAGCACGTCAAGAGAGAAAGGAAGGAAGGAAGGAAGGAAGGAAGGAAGGAAGGAAGGAAGGAAGGAAGGAAGGAAGAAGAAATCGAAGGAAAAATGAAAGAAAGGGAGGAAGGGAGGAAGGAAGGAGAAATGGAAGGAAGGAAGAGGAAAGAAAGAAAGAAAGAGAGAGAGAGAGAGAGGGAGGGAGGGAGGGAGGGAGGGAGGAAGGAATGAGAAATGGAATGAAGGAAGGAAGGAGAAATTGAAGGAAGGAAGAGAAAAGAAAGAAAGAAAGAAAGAAAGAAAGAAAGGAAGGAAGGAAGGAAGGAAGGAAGGAAGGAAGGAAGGAAGGAAGGGTGTTTTTGCTAATGAAATTTCCAATGGGAGAAAAAATATACAACAGGCAATTTTAATGAACTCTCTACATCCCTAGGATCTTTCCCTATTGTTCTATGATGTAGACATTAATTAATATAGATAAACATAAAGTTGGTCCAGAAAAAGCCGTCCGTTCCATCAAAAATAAGTTTTAAATATTTGACTTAAAAAATTAAGTACATCAACAAGTCTAATCTTCCCATTTTCTTGACGTAAACCCAAGCCTCAACATTACGCAACACACCGATGTCCTTCAGGGAACTGGGAGTAGGTTGGCTGGAAAAACCTGGAGAGCCACGTTGATTCTCCTAGCATGGTGGAAACAAATAGTGGTCTCTCTCTCTCCCTCCCTCCCTCCCTCCCTGATTGGGAGGGTGTGTGAAACAGGTGGGGCCCCTCCGCCAAGCTGCCAATCACCTTTATGAGCAAAATGGCCTTTGATGGCATCCGTTTCCCCAGCTCCCATGCTATATGCTTAATGTAATAAAACTCCAGCGAGTATGATTTAGAATAACATTTACTGAACAGGCCAATGTCATTTTGATGTGTCTCTCTCTGCTTTGCTCGCCGGTTATTAAACTCTATTGATTCTCTGGGACTGTCTGATGTTTATAAATGTCAAACTGCCTGGCGTATGTTGAACTTCGGGAGCCGGCGAACTTTTTCGGTACGAGGGAGAAAACAGGCTGGGAGATGGGCTGGTTGGAGAGAGAAAGGGGGTGATCTTCTACGCCTCCAGCATCCCAGAATGCTCAGTGTCATTCCGGAGGGGTGGGTGTGTGACCCCACTCTCTAGGACAATGTTTCTAGCTTGGGAATTCTGGGAGTTGAAGTCCTCACATCTTTAAGTGGCCGAGGGTGAGAAACACAGCTCTAGAATCCTGAAGTAGGTCAACTCATTTTCTGCCCCTTGGGGATAGCTGAGGAAAAATAAGGAGGGGTTTTAAACAAAATAAATAAACAAGCAAGGTTTTGTTAGCAATCCTCTAGGACTTTCCTTAGTATATTTTTAGTCCATCAGCAAAGTTTGGCTTCTCCCTAATCTTATAGAATAGAATAACAGAGTTGGAAGGGACCTTGGCGGTCTTCTAGTCCAACCCCCTGCTTTGGCAGGAAACCCTACACCACTTCAGATAAATGGTTATCCAACATCTTCTTAAAAACTTCCAGTGTTGGAGCATTCACAACTTCTGGAGGCAAGCTGTTCCACTGATTAATTGTTCTGTCAGGAAATTTCTCCTTAGTTCTAAGTTGCTTCTCTCCTTGATTAGTTTCCACCCATTGCTTCTTGTTCTACCCTCAGGTGCTTTGGAGAATAGTTTGACTCCCTCTTCTTTGTGGCAACCCCTGAGATATTGGAAGACTGCTATCATGTCTCCCCTAGTCCTTCTTTT
>QLTV01003647.1:2539560-2560687 GCA_003457575.1 Thermophis baileyi
CGTAAGTGAATATGGACAAGACTCATCTATAGTTGAAAGCTGTGCCCAACCAACTCCCATCTTCTAGAAAATTGGATCAGATGTCTGAGATTTCTGGGAATCGTAGTCCTTCTAAGATTCAGGTTGGAGAAGAAGACTCTATTTACTTGTTCTTGTGTCAAGTCCATAGAGTCTTCTTCTCCAACCTGAATCTTAGAAGGACTACGATCTGAGAGTGATGGATGATGTTAGTTAGTGCACTAAGCCATGGACTGATTCAACCACAACTGACTTGGTTCAACCAACACCTGTGAATTTCAAACCACGATTGTTCTACATGGTGGCTTAATATGTGTGGTATGAACCAAGCAATGATTTTGGCCTGACCAATGTTTGTGTTCTGCCTGATACATATATGTACGGTGTACATTCTGAGATCAGAATGTCAACACTAGGCAAGTTGTCCTCAAGGATGCATTTCACATACACAGCTTCAACCTGGGCATTTATCAGATCTTTGCTGCAGGAAATTTCATTGTTTGAATGACTGGAATCTAGATCACTTAGTAGATTACTACTTATATCTATGAAGTTTAACAGACTTTAAAAGCAGTGCCTTGAGAGAACTTCAGCATTTATGCATCTCTACCATTGATATCCACAGCCTCTTCTGGAGACCACTGTCCCATCACAAGATGCTGACTACACCCAGTTTCCAGCAACCCCAACTTAGCTCACCTCCATGCACCCTCTTTCTGCTCATATGCCAGGCTCTACAACCAGTAGTAAAACCACCTCTTCTTGACACACGTCATCTGTCAATCTTCCTCTTGAGTCCAGTGCCCAAATCTGGATACAACGATCTTAGGTGGAATTTGACCAAACTAGAAGAAGCGCTACCATTCTCGGTTCCGCTCCCTTTTCTCATCTCTGCCTCACACTGCTGACTCATACTTTTGCTTGCAGTCGACCAAAGCCCCAAGGTTCTTCTCAGATGCAATGCCAGCAATTTGGAATCACCCATCTTGAATTTCTGCATCTGAGCTGGCCTGCCGAAATGCAAAACCCACCTGTTCTTCGTCCTGATGGAATTAGACTAGAAGAGCAATGGCTGCTTGCAGACCAGATATTTCTTCATCCTGTTTTACAGGAAGTCAAGACATCATTACCCTCTATTAGTAACCTCGCCCTTTTCCCCACGACTTATTCTACCACTATGTTTCTTTCTGGAGAATATATCCATGACGAAGACATGATGGACTCAGTCTTTTCATCGTGGGTCCCTCAAATCCTACCCCTATGTCGCTTATCTAGAAGGTCCAAATGTGATGGACCCAACGTCTTATCTCCAGATGTTCCTCTGCAGACACCTGGCTCATCTAGGCAGCCTCATCTTGGAGACATAATGAGTGGTGATGGGAGAGACTGAGCAGATGAGGAGACCTTGACCAAGACCATCCTTTCTCTTTCCGAAGCCATCTTTCTTTGACATCTCCAGAGCCAAGGACACAATAAAAACTGGATAGGCTAATTCCATATTTTATTCACTCCAGCCTTCCATTTGTCAGAAGGCTATCCAGCCCCATTGTCTCTGGGAATTTAAGTCACATGGTTTGCTTTGTACAAAGGCTGTTATTTCCATACCTCTCAAGGCTAAACGTTTGTGATGGCCCTGTGTGCTGTATGGATTTACTTTGCACATAAAACAGAAAAGAATGTCCACACGAACCAAAGAAAGAAAATATATGAACAGCTATCTATAAAGGAGAATATCTGTAGCTCACAGTTGAAATGAGGGGTCCTTGATGCTCTCTGAGCTTGGTTGGTTGAATAGTTATTCCCTATACACTTATTAAGCTAAGTTATACATAAAGTTGCTTCTTTGACCCACCCAATCCCATTCCTGAATCTTGCACCTCTCTAAAGACCACCCGAACTCTTCTTTCTTAGCTGACCTACCTGATCAGAAGGTCTCTACCTTGGAACTGGATTTCTAATCTTCCAACAATCTTTGGCAGTGATTAGAAGAGAGCAAGTGTCATGTAGGAGCCGCTGTACTCAAAATTGGCTCATAATAACGTGCGCGCGCGAGAGAAGTGATGTCTAGGACAGATCGACCTAAAATTTGACGCGAGGATCAGTAAAAAGAAGAAGCTATTGTTTGTGAAACGTGGTGCCAATTTTATATCAAAGCTTCACAAGGTTACGGACAAAGTAATGTCATCGTTTTATGAGGAATAGCTTATACAGTGCATGGCTTTCCTGGCCAATATTTGGACAAATGAAACCCGAGTAGTTTTCAGATCGATGGAATAGTTATAGGGACCACCAATACAAATGACGGCTGGACTATCTCATGTTGTTTTTTTATAAGCACATAAATCACGAACCGGAGGGACTCATCAAACCAATACGCCCAAACAAAACGTACAGGCAGTCCTCGACTTACAACCATTCATTTAGTGACCGTTCGAAGTTACAACGCCACTGGAAAAAGTGACTTATGACCCCTTTTTTTGCATTTGCAACTGTTGCAGTATCCCCAGAGTCACGTGATCAAAATTCAGATGCTTGGCAATCGACTCACATTTATGACGGTTGCAGCGTCACGGGGTCAGGTGATCCCCTTTTGTGACCTTCTGACGAGCAAAACCAATGGGGAAGCCAGATTCACTTAACGACCGTGTGGCTAACTTAACAACTGCAGTGATTCCCTTAAGAAACGCAGTAAGAAAGGCCCTAAAATGGGGCAAAGCTAATAAATGTCTTGTTTAGCAACGGAAA
Organism: Thermophis baileyi; assembly: GCA_003457575.1. Lineage (NCBI taxonomy): Eukaryota > Metazoa > Chordata > Lepidosauria > Squamata > Dipsadidae > Thermophis > Thermophis baileyi. The sequence goes on from QLTV01003647.1 coordinate 2,542,324, forward strand.
TTTTGGGCTCCACTGTGGTTGTAAGTCGAGGACTACCTGTATTTATATTCATAGCCGGGTTCACACAAGACCCAAATTCCTAAACACGGTCACTCTCTTCATAGGACACGAGGTACCCAGATGAATAAATCATATTATAGCTCAGCACAAAGACCCTTTTTCACGCCACCCACCAAGATTGGTACCAAAGACTCTGAAGTACCATCTACCCAACCTTCTGTTAGCCAGGTTTAGCATTTTGGACAACCTCAATGGAGATGTATGAAGGCATGGACCTCGGGGGCGACTGCGAAAATTAAGGGAGGTTCTAAACTAAATGGGAAGCAAATTTCAATCTTCCCGGTCTTTTCATTATTATTAATTTTGTGGGGATGATGGTGGGTACCAGGTTGGATCCAACACGGATGGACGTTAAGATGGTGAGAGAAAAGGAGTGACTTGGGGGGGTTGAAACAGGAGACATGGAAGGAAGGGAGAATTCCATTGTGAGAAATTAATTCCTCCCCCTACTCTTCCTTGCTATCACTCAGCCCCAAAGTTGTCCCTGTCCCCAAACCTTCTTCTTCTGATCCCACCCTACTGCTATGGATCAGATGCATGGGAGGGATTTCCTGTTCTGGAGCACCCACTTCCTGCCTGGCGTTTTCCTTTCCACCCTCCTAGTCACATCTTCCTCCCAGCTCCCAGCTCTTTCCTCCCAGTGGAACTGGCTGGCAGGGGGTGGGGCTGGCAGATGCCAGCTGATGAGGAGAAGGAGGTGTTCAGAGTGGTCCAGGGAAGCTGAGTGGCAGCTCTGGATCAACCATCTCAACTCCCAGGGCCTCCATTTTAACTCGGGAGGGATAGACCTGGCCTCAGCCACACCCACCCAGGAGGGGACTTGTCCCCTTGTGCCAGTCCTGGCCAGCCAAGCCCAAGGACCCTTCTTGCTCGCTTCACCACATGCCCTCCCCCTCCCCGAGCTGCTGCCACCGTCCACACCTGCCCGATCTCCACCTCTGTGCAAAAAATACTCAATGGCAAATCCAGCATGCATTCAAAAACATCTGTCCCTTCTCATGCGGGAGACAGACCCAGGGAAACATGTGGCCCACAATACAGCCAGACAACCCCTCCTCCCTCCCTCGCTCATGGAAGGTGAGTGAGGGGGCCAATACCAGCTAGCATCCTCCTTCCCCTGCATCCAAAGAAAAATCTCCTCCCCTCCTAAAAACCAGCCAATTTGCCAGGACTGGGTCGGGTCCCAACCTTTCATTTCGTGGGATCCTCCACCCCCTCACCCACCCATGAGAGGGTGGTTCTCGCCCCAATTGGACAAGGTTCTCTCCAGAGGGGCTGTGCCACCTGGCAGATTTCCTCCTGATGCCAGGTGGAGGGCAGGCGGCTCCAACAGCAGAGAGGAGAGCGATGGGGAAGGAAGGAAAGAAGGAAGGGAGGGAGGGAGGGAGGGAGGGAGGGAAGGAAGGAAGGAAGGAAGGAAGGAAGGAAGGAAGGAAGGAAGGAAGGGTTGGGTTGGGTTGGGTTGGCTGGGCTCGCCTTCCGATTCCAGACAAAGGCCACAACAGAGACAGACAAAGGCAGAGAGAAGGAGGAAGCCACAAAAAGCCTCAGCCTACCTCGACACAGAGGAAGTTGGAGCCGGCGGGCATCCAAACAAGGGGGACCCGGCTGGGAGGGGGGACCACGAGCTGGGGCAGCTGCATGGTCCCGAGCTCCTTCGGCTGCCACCGCTGCTTTTCGGAGTCAGCGAGAGGAGACAGAGGCACATAGGCGCCCACACACTCACTCGCTCGCTCGCTCACTTTCTCTCTCTCTCTCTCTCTCTCTCTCACACACACGCGCGCAGATACACAGACACACGCACGCACGCTCACACACACTTGCACACGCTCGCACACAGACCGAGACACTGAGCTGGCTGTGCTGCTGAATACATCACAGTGTCAGCTCCTGGCAGGGGTGGGGGAGGGGGGGAGTGGGCGTGGGGAAGAGCGCACCCGGCGTGGCCCAGCCGCGAGCAGCAGCTGGCTCCGTTGGAGGAAAGAAAGCCCCCCCCCTCTCATCCCCTCTCTCTCATCCCCCCCTCTCTCATACATTGTCTTTTTCTCCCTCTCATTCTCTTTCTTTCTTCTCACTTTCCCTTTCTCATTTCCTCTCTTTCTTTCTCTCTCTCTCTTTCTTTCTCGTTCTCTCTCTCTCTCTCTCTCTCTCTCTCATACTCACTCTCTCTTTTTCTCCCTCTCATTCTCTCTTTCTACCTTCCTCTCACTTTCCCTCTCTCTCATTTCCTCTCTCTCTCTTTCTTTCTCTCTTGTTCTCTCTCTCTCTCTCTCTCTCAGACTCACTCTCTTTCTCCTTTTCTCCCTCTCATTCTCTCTTCCTTCCTTCCTCTCTCTCTCACTCCTTCCCCCCCTCTCTCTCTCCTTCTCTTTCTTTCTCTCATTCTCACTCTCTGTTTCTCTTGGAAAGAATTCCAAAAGCCATGCCATGCCGACTTTCCCTGCAACAAAAGAGAGAGATTTCTCCCTCTCTCCTTCTTTCTGTCTTCCTCCTTCCCTCTCTTTCTCTCTTCATCCCTGGTTTTCTACATGATCTCCCAGTCACAGCCAACTTTCTAGCTAGACCTAAACCTAGCAGAGATGGCTCAGTCTAGATTAGAAGGACTGAGAACCACAGTTTGGTTCCTATCCCTAATCTTAAGATCTATTCCCATCTCCCAATTCTGGTTCCAGGAAATGCCCATTTGGGAAACGCAAGATGGGCTGGGCAGATGTTAAGCCTGCCTGTGCTTTGAGACTACCAAATGGAGATGACCATTTGGTCTTCTTTAGGGATTCTGGAGTTGGCAGAAGGGGAGGAGGAGGTTATGGGGATTGAGACCAGACCAGGAAGATGGGAACAGAGGGGGCATCCGAAGGGGCAGAAGCAGAACACAAGATTTCTGTGACCCTCAACCTTTGTCCTGGTTTCTGTGTTCCTTTGCATCATATTTTGAAGTGTGTACTGGCCAAAGAGACCTCATTCAACCACACACACTAAGCCACCCACATGCACAATAACGAACTCAACAAAACACGGTCTCAGGAATGCAGCTCTGAAGACTTTAACCAACGTTGTTGTGTGTGTGTTAGGCAAAGCTAATCATTCTTTTTCCAAGAGATCCAGATGTTTCCCATCCCCCTCTTTATATCCTCACGTTTCCATCACTCCTTTTGCATAATTTTTCTTCCTTCTTAAAAATCCATTAAAGATGAATCAACACACACACACACACACCCAGTTACTTTTGACAGACAGGAATTCATACCTGAAACCTTGGTGGCAAATTTAGAATTTCGCTGTTTTATTTTTCTACACTCCAGAACCATTTTCTTTCCTCTAGAGGCCACTTTATCTAAAGAGGGGAAAAAAAGTCTATTTGCTATTTGATTTAAATGCAGGCATCTGTTCATATTGTCGTTTGCCCAGCCACGAACTGGTGCAAATATAACGCTTTTAACCTTGGCTATAGGTCTCTGGCGTTGCTTAATGCAGGAATCGCAGCCTTCATTACAGTTGAGTTTCATCTTAACACTAACCCCAGTCCTTATTTTGATTTGCAACCAAGATGGGAAATCACTTTCAACTCCAAACGTGTTCCCAGTGAAAATACAGGTAGTCCTCAACTTTATTGAGCCCAAAATTAATGTTGTTTAAGTGAGAAATTTATTCAGTGAGTTTTGCCCCATTTTACGAGTTTTCTCGCCACGTGGATCACTGCGGTTCTTATATTAGTAACACGGTTGTTAAGCGAATCGGGTTTTCCCGTTCACTTTGCTTGTCAGAAGGTCGCAAAAGGGGATCACATGATTCCAGGAAACTGCAACCGTCATAAATGTGAGTCAGTTATCAAGCGTCCGAATGAAAATCACGTGCACATGGAGGTGCAACAATGGTCATAAGTGTGAAAAATTGTCATTCCAGTGCCATTGTAACTTCATATGGTCACTAAATGGACACTTGTAAGTCAAGGACTACCTGTAATGGAAAGGCTCTTCAGCTGAAGAAGCTTCTTGGATGAGAAGCGAAACATCTTCAAAGAAAAACCAGAAAGTCCAGTGGCCTCTTAAAAAAGCACCTTTGGGACAACCATGACCTGGATGACTGAGAATCTCCATAGACAACCAGCCTAGAGCCATCTTCATCTACCAGGAGGAATTGGACTTAGGCCATTCTTAGGCCAACATTACCTCTACCTGGCCTCCATCCACAGTTATTGAAATGGGAATCTGCAGTCAAGGAAATATTAATCAGGTAAAATCAACGAAGCAACCAAATCAGGATCTTGCTCTAAGTCCTACCTGCCTTCTCAAAGTCATGTAAATCAACTTGAGTTCAGCACCAAGCCTTGTCCCTCGAACAAACGTCTGAAGCTTCTTCTGATGTATGATATAAGCCTTGGGAAAGAACTCAAGAAACCTTGCCTTTCTCCTGGTCTATTTGCATTTTCTCCCAAGGCATGAAGGAAAACAAATCACAAAGTAAACTTCTGTCATCCAAACATTCCATCCGAAGAAATGGATCATCAGGAAAGCAAATTTAGCATCTCGGCATGAGGCTTCAGCTGCAGTAGAATTGCAGATGGGCAATGTTCCCATTGCAGATGGACCATGCTGGCTGGGGAAGTCTGGGAGTAGAAGTCCACCCATCTTAAAGTTGCTGAGGTTGAGAGACACTGCTCTGATCTGTTATACCGCAACGTTCACTTCTATAGCTTTAGAAAAACGGATTTAGGAAAAAAAACAATCGAGAGTGATACATATGTGGCATAGATGGGCAGAAGGATGCCAGTCACCCAAAGGATGTAGAGCAGGGTTTCCCAACCTTGGCAATTGGAGTGGACTTCTATTCCCAGAATTATCAGCAATGGCCACGATGGCAGTGGAATTGTTTGGAGTTGAAGTCCATACACCTGGAAATGGTCAAAGCTGGGACATCCCAATCAAGAGCCTAAATCGAGAAAGGCAAGTTTTTGTAACTGCAAAACAGAACTGTTGATTGGACCGAGGATGACTAGTGGAAAGGCGTCTTATCGACTAATTCAACTTCAGAACTGAAGTTAGGAGAGGCACACAAATAATGAAATAGATGTCATTTGAATTAATGAATGAATGAATGGGATCCACCAGGTCTTCTCTGACACCTTGGGGAAATCTTAGCAATACCCTTAATAATAGCCAGTGTTGTTTTGTTTCCCCCCCCCACACACAAATTTGCGGAGGATTAACCCAAAAGCCAGACCGAAAATCCAGGTCCTGTTGTTAGACAAGCAGAAAGATGAAACCGCAGGAGCTACAGAGAGCATCCTGAAAGGAAGTGAAGGATCCAGTATGGAAAATTATCTCCTATACGCGCAGCCTTAGCAGGAAGTTCTGCAACAGAAGGCAGCTGTCTAAATACGCTTCCTGGCACGGAGCATATCTGGCTCGAATCTGGAGTACGTTCTGGTGGGGAGGAGGTAGAAACCGTGTTTCCCATCGCTGTCTCTTCATATGCCCTGTAATGTGTTGGTAAGGAGAGCTGGAACGTGAGAGACACGGTGATTTTCAAACCATCGTCAGGCCAAGTGGTAGAAACTCAGATCTTGACATTGCAAGAATTTCAATTTGAAACTGCTAGTGGCTGAAGACACCTCAAGGAACTTCAGCTTCTGGTTTACACATGCGTGGAAGTCATCACGGCACATATCCGGATTTAATCTCTGCTGATGTTCTCTGCCTTTACCATAAAGGACAATTCTATTCATTGGCTCAAAAAACATAACTCACAGAACTGTTGCTAGCAACATGGGTTTAGCATCAGGGGCCTAAGGCTATATGGTTTGATAATGCCATCGTATCTTCGAACAGTCACTAAAGGAACTGTTGTAAGTCGAGGACTACCTGTATTCTTCAAACAGCAGACGGGGTCACCAGCCCCAGACATTGCTGAAGCCGCTCCAAACCCCCTGAGCCCCACCTGAAAGGCCTCGGATGGAGAGAGTGTGTTTTAGAAACGTGGCCAAAAAAAAAAAAAAAACACCACCACCACCAACAACAACAACCAGGGGAAACTTCATGCCACCAGGCGGGTTTCTAAAATAAAGATTAAAATGAAATTCCTCCCCAGTATCCTAGGAAACGGAGAACATGCATAATCACTGCCTGCCTCCCTTCCTTCCCAAATTAATCATGATGTTAAGCATTTTCGGGGATTGGTTCTCTGCCAAAAAAGAAAAACTGGGCTACCGAGTGCCAGCTCCATTTATTTTTATTTTTCCCCCCCCTTTATCCTCCATAAGGTCTCAAAACACAGTGTCTCTATTGGGCAGAATAGGCATTTTGTGTGTGTGACTTTAAGCTGCATTGTCATCCAAACGAAAGGCCTGGAATTTTTAACCAGCAGGAGAAGACCGAGGAGCGCCCGCGTTATGAAAAACGGTGCTAAGCCAAACAATGATCTTTCCCCCACTATCCTTTCTCATTCAGTCGGAGGCAAGAGAATTGGTGCTTCAGTTTCAGGAAAACCAGCCTACTGGGGAGGGGCGCTTTTGTGCTTAATAAGGGATGAAAGGAGGGGGGCAGGGGGTTATATGTGAATAACCCATCCTTCGTAGTCCAATCTTCTCTTTTAGGAAGGTTCCCCCCCCCCCCCCGATGCATAAGGAGGCTTCTGAAGGATGGAAAGATACCAAGGAAATATTTTTAGCTCAGGGTTGAACTGTGGGGTCCTTGGTGCTCTCTGAGCTGCGTTGTTTTCTTGCAGACGTTTCATGACCCAACTAGGTAACATCATCAGTGCTAGAAGGGAGTAGGGTTTGCGGAGTGGAGGAGGAGGACTATGGGGTCCTTGGTGCTCTCGGAGCTTGGTTGTTTTCTTGCAGACGTTTCGTGACCCAACAAACAATAACAATAGCTCTTAGACTTATATACCGCTTCACAGTGCTTTACAGCCCTGACAGGGCTGTAAAGTCGTTTATGATGTCACCATATTGCCCCCAACAATCTGGGTCCTTATTTTACCGACCTCAGAAGGATGGAAGGCTGAGTCAACTTTGAGCCGGTCAGAATCGAACTGCTGGCAGTCGACAGTCAGCCTGCAATACTGCATTCTAACCACTGCTCCCCCATGGTGCAGTGGTTACTAGGGTAACATCATCAGCTCTGACGATGTTACCTAATTGGGTAATGAAACATCTGCAAGAAAACAGCCAAGCTCAGAGAATGCTAAGGAGCCTTTCGAAGCCAAAGCTAAACAAACCACGTTACAAAGCTAGCAGAGTGAAACATTGGTGGAGTTTCGCCACAGTTGTTAAGTGAATCGCTGCAACTGATAAGTTAGTAATCCAGTTGTTAAGTGAATCTGGCTTAACCCCTAACCCCATTTATTTTGCTTGTCAGGAGGTGGCAAAAGGGGGATCACGTGACTTTGAGACACACCCACGGTCAGATGTATGAACCCATTGAGAAGCACCACGGAGGGGAGAGGGGGTTGGAAGTAAGATTTAGTATTTCTAAGTCAATTTAAGGTCTTCTACTGCCCACCCTGTACGATCTGGAGGAGACCTGGAGGAGACGAGTCAAAAAGAGGGCTGTGAAAATATTTACAGACCCCTCACATCCTGGACATAAATTGTTTCAACTCCTACCCTCAAAACGAAGCTATAGAGCACTGCACACCAGCACAACACAACAAACTATTTACTAAGTCTGCACTACTATTAATCTTCTCATCATTCCCATCACCCATCTCCTCCCACAAATGACTGTAACTTTGTTGCTTGTATCCTTACAATTTATATTGACTGGTTCCTACTATGACTTGATTGCTTATTTGTACCCTATGACTATCATTAAGTGTTGTACCTTATGATTCTTGACGAATGTATCTTGTCTTTTTATGTACACTGAGAGCATATGCACCAAAGACAAATTCCTTGTGTGTCCAATCACACTTGGCCAATAAAGAATTCTATTCTGTTCTATTCTATAAAAACTCAGAAGTGCATCTGACTTTCCTTGCTGAATTCCAGGGAATCACTTTGCCATTTTTATTCCCGATCAGGAAATAGAGCAACTGAAGGACTGGTTTTATTTTGATTTTGATTTTGCTTGAGCTGCCCTGTCCTGTCTCCTCTGCGCCCGTCAGGGGGTGCAGGCAGGGTCTGGCGGCTTCGTCTGTAAGAGGAAGATGGATGGGAGAGGAAGTCGTTGCGGGAAGTAAGGCCATTACATAAACAGAGAGGTCGGGGCAGGGCAAATGCCAGGGTTTTCGGCGTCACCCAGCAACGGAGGCATCCAGCAGGACCTCGAAAGACAGCTTCTGCTCAAGGCAACTCTCGGCCACGTGTGTACTTGTGTGCAGACAATCGCACACATCGGGACAGCCTCTTATATAAGCTCTTTCCGCCGATTTTTCAGAGGGATGAGAAGCATGGCTACTCTGACCAGGGTTTGCCATGAAGGAAAGAGTAGCCAGGCTCGACTCTTGGAGGAATAGCCTCAGGATGGGTCAGCTGCAGCCCTCAGCTTCCATGGGGAAAGGCCTCTACATTCAGGCGGTCAGTTCGAAGACGAAGAGAAAAAGGCATGAGAAATAGGGGAGAGAGAGAGAGAGAGAGGGAGGGAGGGAGGGAGGGAGAGAGAGAGGGAGAGAGAGAGAGAGGGAGGGAGAGGGAGAGGGAGAGAGAGAGAGAGAGAGAGAGAGGGAGAGAGAGAGGGGGGGAGAGGGAGAAGGCTGGCCTGCCCCACTCACTTTGGGTTTGGTCCTGCCCATCAATAGCTTCAGCTCCTCCCACTGGACAATCCATGGCAGGCTGGTCTATGGTTTCTTAACCTCAGGACCTTTAAGATGTGTGGACTTCAGCTCCCAGAATTCCCTCAGCCAGCCATGAATTCTGGGAATTGAAGTCCACAACATGTTAAAGTTGCCAAATTCGAGAAACACTGATCTATAGGCATTGCACCAGGGGTGAAATTCAATTTTTTTCCCTACTGGTTCTGTGTGCGTGGCTTGGTGGGCATGGCAGGGGAAGGATACTGCAAAATCTCCATTCCCGCCCCATTCCTGGGGCCAGCCAGAGGTGGTATTTGCCAGTTCTCCGAACTACTCAAAATTTCCGCTACCGGTTCTCCAGAACCTGTCAGAACCTGTTGAATTTCACCCCTGCATTGCACGCAGTTAAAAGGATCGGTAATCGATTCGTATACGGAGAGGAGATCACCATGAGTTCCTTTTTTTTCAACATTTCAAATCACCTACTAGCATTGATGATGTTATCTAGTTGGGTCATGAAACGTCTGCAAGAAAACCACCAAACACACAATCTGGAAGGAGGGTACGACAAAAGAGGGGATGACTTCAACGGGAGGTTTCTCCAGGAAATAAAACCATGCTTGCAGAAGTGGCTAATAGTTCCTATTTGGTATAAATAAAATGTATAACTTTCTTAGGTACCTTACTGGACTGTGGGGGGGGGGAATGGAAACTATTGTTTTTTTTGTTTCTTTTTTAACTTCTTTTTCTCTCTTTCCTCACTTTATTCCCTCTCCTTCCCTTTTTTCCTATTGTCTTTATTTTTCTTTCTATTTTATATTAAAAAAAACTTTTAATAAAAACATATTTCACAAAAAAATAAAATAAAAACATCACTGCTTTCATACAGTACTAGCAAGCACATAGATCCGGAGCAGCCAAAATAACGACTTATCAAAAAAATTAAAACAAAACAGTTTAAGTCTCCTGAAAAACCAAAGAGGAAACGAAGAGGCCACAGGAAAAGAGGCGAAATTCTTTCCTTGTCCAAAGTTGGAACACAACACCTTGTTTGCCCCCAACCTCAAGCAAGACAAATAAAGGTAGTCCTTGACTTACAACAGTTCAATTAGTGACTGTTCAAAGTTACAACGGCACTGAAAAAAGAGACTTATGACCGTTTTTCACACTTATGACTGTTGCAGCATCCCCATGGTGATGTGATTAAAAATTCAGGCGCTTGGCAACTGACTCACATTTATGACGGTTGCAGTGTCCCAGGGTCACACGATCCCCTTTTGCGACCTTCTGACAAGCAAATTCACTTAGCAACCGTGTTACTAACTTAACAACGGCAGTGATTCACTTAACAACCGTTACGAGACAGATCGTCAAATGGGGCAAAACTCCCTTAATGAAAGGTCTCGCTTAGCAACAGAAAATTTTGGGCTCGGTTGCGGTCGTAAGTCGTATTACAACCCGTAATAGCCAACCTTTCCTTCTTCTTATAAATCGTGTTAAATATTTTGCATATGTAATCAGCAAATGATTGCAAGAGAGGCAGAATGTAACCGCTGCTCTAATTGCCTCTTTGAACTGTCTAGTCAATTAAAGGCCTTCCTTGCCTTGCAAGAGAGGGAGCAATTGCTGGGTTTGATCTATCTCAAGTGATTTCTGAACAGGGCTGGATTTGCATTGCTTAAAACTGTTTTATGGGAGAAAGCTTTGGGATCGCTCCTCCCAAGAACACTTCTCAAAGTTGCTTCCAAATTGTGATTTCTGAACCGTCTGGAAGAGGAAGGGAGCTGGCTAGATGAATTCAATCAGAATAGAGCCGGAAGGGACCTTGGAGGTCTTCTAGTCCAACCCCCTGCTCAGGAAGGAGACCCTATGCAATTTGAGACCAGTGGCTGTCCAGTCTCTTCTTAAAAACCTCCAGTGATAAAGCACCCACAACTCCTGAATGCAAGGGTGGGGGGGGTGTCCTCTGTGCTTATAAGGAAAACGTGACCATTGCCCCCCCCCCAAAGTCATGAATCTCTGCTTTAAAAAAATGAAAAGAAGAACCAGGGGTGACAGGATAGCAGCCTTCCAATATCTGAAGGGCTGCCATAAAGAAGAGGGGGTCAACCTATTCTCCAAAGCACCTGAAAGCAGGACAAGAAACAACGGGTGGAAACTCATCAAGGAGAGAAGCAACCTGGAATTAAGGAGAAAATTCCTGACAGCTAGAACAATTAATCAGCAGAACGGCTTGTCTCCAGAAATTGTAGGTGCTCCATCACTGGAAATTTTTAAGAAGAGATTGGACAACCATTTGTCTGAAATGGTAGAGGATTTCCTGCTTGAGCAGGGGGTTGGACTAGAACAGGGGTAAGCAACCCACGGCTCTGGAGCCGCATGTGGCTCTTTCATCCCTCTGCTGCGGCTCCCTGTCGCTGGTCGGCTCCACAATTGATAGGGCTTTCGGTTAGGACAGGTAGAGGAAAAAGGATGCCGCGCTAGGAGGAGACTCTATGGTGGGGGAACCGACCTCCGGTCAGCAAAGGAAAAAGGACGCTGCACTAGGAGGAGACTATGATGGGGGAACCGGACTTCCGGTCGGCTCCAGAATTGAACGGGGGGCTTCTGGTTAGGACCTTTGTGGCTCTTTGAGTGTTTAAGGTTGCCGACCCCGGCACTACAAAGTCCCTTCCAGTGCTGTCATTTTGTTATTCTGAAAAGGGCAGGCAATGGATCTCCAATGCATCTGACAACCTATGTATTTATTTTTTTTATTAAATGTATATGCCGCCCACCTGTCACAGCAACTCTCTTTCCCGCTGAGCAAAGTGTCTCTGTGTTGACTTTATAGTGCAACTGAGAACGGCCTAGTAGCTTGAGTTACTCAGCCGTTGTCAGAGTGTAGTGGTTAGAGAACAGAAGAGATATGGGTTTAAATCCCCATTCAGTCATAAGTCTGATTGGTCCCCTTCACACAATAGATTTAAACCAGGAAGCTATTAACCTGGTGAAATCCTCTTACAGTTAATTTTAGCAGCCCACGGAAGTCAAACTTCACACCCAACAAATGACAGTAAATGACAGATTGCCAGATGTTTAAGCCATAGTTCAGTTCTTGGACAGACCAGGGAGAAGACTGCTAGTCATGATTTGGCTGGATTAGTGTCTTTACTACGGACAAGAATTAAACCTAACACACAACCATTGATCGCTCACAGCAGTGCATAGAAATCAGAGACCTGTTTACCTGTTCTCTGGGGCTTAAACTCTCGGTATCTTCTTCCCATCCTTTCAAATGAACTGATGGGTAACTTGGTGGCCTTGGGCTGGTTACCGAATAGTCTTCTATAGCCAGAGATCTGCTGGTTTCCATCTCACCTGCCCTCACATAGGTACTAGGTGGGTCAAAAGAACGTGCCAGTTTCTCATCGGAGATAGCTTTTAGCCTTGCCCCTATTCCTGCCATCCTGATGCTCTTCACTGTAGGGCACTTAGAACGACACCCAATACTGCAAATATAGATTGACTGTTAGAGAAGAGGTGGAACAGACGTTCCCAGTAAATGGAAGCTTTGTATCTTTACTAATGCCTCTTAAGATTGCGTTTGCCAGTTTGGTCCAGTGGTTAAGGCACTGGGCTAGTAACCAGGAAACTGTGAGTTCTAGTCCCACTGAAACGGGGCTAGGATGAAAGTCAGTTGGGTGACTTTGGGCCAATCACCGGGAGACAAGGAGTTCTAGTCCTGCCTTAGGATGAAAGTCAGTTGGATGACTTTGGGCCAATCACCGGGAGAAGATGAGTTCTAATTCTGCCTTAGAATGAAAGTCAGCTGGGTGACTTTGGGCCAATCCCCAGGTGACTGTGAGTTCTAGTCCCGCCTTAGGCATAATAGCCAGCTGGGTGACATTGGGCCGATCACAATCTCTCAGCCCAGCCCACCTCAAAGGGTTATTGTCGTGGGGAAAATAAGAAGAGGAAGGAGTATTAGGTATGTTCACAGTTTTGAGCGGTTTATAAAAATAATACATGTGGGGAAAAATTAAGCAAATAAAAAAATAACAGTAGAATTCTACACATGGCTCTTCCGAAATAGAACAACTCTAAAGCAGGTGAATAGATTTAAGCCTAAGCCTATCTTGCCACAGCTCTTTCCAAACCTCATGATTGATTATTGATTTTAGGCTATTCTGTCTATTTTTTTTTTTACAGTGGACGAGATTAGAGAATAAGGACAGCCACATCCAAGGAAGTTGGCCTCTAGACGTAACATTCATAAATCCTCCTTCTCTTCCTTTTTGGCAAAGCCCATCTCTCATCTGATCCGGTTGCCAGGAAGGCCTAAGTTCCTGGCTGGAATTTGGGTACATTTAAACAAAACAAAACAAAAATGACTGGAAGATGTAGATTCGGATAGCCAGGATTCTGCCATCTATAAGATGTGATGAAGAGCTTGCATTTAAGGCTGTTATATAAACAAATGAACAATCATTCTAATTAGTGGAAGCCTTGGATATGCTACAGTAAAAACAAGCACTTTTGCAAGTCCTAATGAGACACACAGTTGTCCCCTTTGGCAGAGCTACGAAATCTCCATTGTAGTTAATCATCAGCAGACAAGGTTTACAGTCGCCGTCTTTTCATAATCCCCGACTAACAAGACATGTTTTAATCAGGAGCTAGAAGGCCATCCTATTACTGCTTCCAACTGGGGATGGCCTTTGTCCATGTTGCATCTGAATTTTTTTTTTTAAAAAAAATTAAAATCACTTGCCCTTTTTTCATTCTGTCTTTTTTTTTAAGGGCCCTTAGAAAGAGAGAAGCATTTATTTTTTACTTACTGTATGTGTATTTAAAAAAATAAATAAATCCTAACCCTCAATGCTTATGCATCACTCAAATTGAGGTATCCCCAGGCTGAATTTTGTTTCCAGAAATGATTGCTTGAGTCACTTCATGGTACAGCAAGTCCCCTTTCCAATTCATTAGCATGGCCAGGGTAGAATTGTTCGCCGCTGTAATTAGTGTAAGGGTGACTAGATCCACACAACGTTCAGCGGCCTGACATTTCCTTAATCCAGGAACAATCCCGTGGCATCTTAGAGACTAACCACAAAACAAGGGTCTTTGTTGTTGATGAAAACAAGGCACAGATTCTCCTTTGGAAGTCTCGCGTTAAATTAACTCTTAGCTTCCATGGACAAACGGGTGACCAACTCGTGGCTCTTCCCACCAACCTGGTGGATTCCTAAAATCAGTTGCCAAGCTACGCATCCACTACAGTACGCACAGCCGCTATGTTGCACCAGATTCCTAGCTGAAACCATCAAACAAACCGATCCGTCCATGGTGTGCCTTGAAATTGGCCAAACGTGGTTTCTGAAAAGGGCTTGGAAATAAGGCTGCTGTCCGCGGTGCTGAAAACAAGTTTCTGCCTGAGCTCATGGCCAGCCTTTTAGCATTAGAATGACGTTACTAACACAAATATATAGCGAACCAAATCCATGGATGAAGATGGATTACGCTGTACTGCCCAGCATTTTTTTCAATTATCTCTTTGTCTTTTAACCCTGGCTACCATTTGAAAGACCATATGTTTTAAAGCAAAAATCTGAACCGCGTAAAAATGTCAGGCTGGCATTACTGAATCAAATCAAAACTCCATCTTCTTGGTCGTCCTGCGACCTCACATCAGCTGTCCTGAAGACAAGAGAAAAGGCAGGAAATAAAATTCATGAATGAGCAGGCTGTGAGACCTGGTCCATTAGGGCTTGTTCAACCCAATTCTTTTAAACCTCCCTGGTTTTGTGATGCTTGAACACACAATTACTCTGAATATGGTTTCCAGATAATTGAAAAGAATAGCAGCATCCGTCCATTAAATGCCATAAATGCATGGAGTGAGAAGCTCTAATTTTGTATGTGTCTGCAGTGTATCTACAGCCTCAGTTGAGTCATGCCAAATTCTATTCTGAAAGGATGGAAGAAATATGTTCTCTATCCACTTTAATAAAATATAGCTATTATTGGTCCCACTTTCCCCACAACATTAATGAAAACTAGTTTTTTTGATATGTTCCCTAGGATGGAGATAGGTGTACAGCTTTTCTTAACTTCAGAGTTAAGTCAGGCTTTGCACATATGTCCATATTTAGATGAACAGAAGTCTTAAAATGGGTCTGAGTGCTAGGCTTAAGACACCATCTTTGCTTTTTTTAAAAAAATGGAAAGAAGGGACATTTTTTGATCTTGTAGATAAGAGAAGGATGTTTGGAAAGATACCCCAACAACTACTATCTCTTCTGCATAGCTTGGGTGACCAACAAAATTAGTGAGGGTGACCACACCTTTCATATTATTTTCTTTTTCAATGTCAGACTCTTGGTACCCAAATACCCATCAAAGAAAGTTTCATCACTGGTTCAAAGGCATTAATCAAACCATTCATAGAACCACCTGAACAAAAAGGTTATTTTTTTTTTCACGCAATGGATAGAAAGCTCCCTTTTGCAAACAATGTAATTCATTCCATCCATTTTTACACTCTCTGCTCTAACTTGCAACAGGTCATAGAACCCATTCTCTACTACTTGATTCTTTAATTTAGAGATTAGTAGCATTTCATTTTTCGTCCTCTGCAAACTCCGAGATGCATGGCTCCAGTCACTACTTTAACTTCAAATGCTGGGGATAAAAAAAAAATAGCTATAGCAATAGCACTTAGACTTATATACCACTTCACAGTGCTTTACTGCCCTCTCTAAGTGGTTTACAGACTCAGCCTATGCCCCCACCCCACCCCCAACAATCTTGGTCCTCATTTTACCCACCTAGGAAGGATGGCAGGCTGAGTCAACTTTGAGCCGGTCAGGATCGAACTGCTAACAGTCAGTAGAATTAGCCTGCAATACTGCGCCACCACGGTTCTTTGGCACCTTCTTCTCAGACAAGGACCCTAATACTGAGTTTGGGGTCTTCCCTCATACATATAGAATACATACAGCAGGGGTGGGTTCCTCCCGGTTCGTACTGGGTCGCCCGAACCGGTAGCGAGGCGCTGGTGACGTCATGATGGCATCGTGGACCCGCCTTGGTCAGTGCCGGTCCGTGGGCGCTGCCATTTTTTTCCGGGAAGTTTTGGCGGCTTTTTTATGTTTTGGGCCATTTGTGCTCTGCTGCTGCTTTGGAAAGGGCCCTCCCACCCGCCCCCGGGTTAAGGCTGTCCTTTATTCTTCGCCCGAAGCACAGCTGATCAGCTCCTCAGCTGTGTTTCGGGCAGATTATAGTCACTGAGCATGCGCGGACACAGAATTGCACCGCGGGAGCGCACGCGCGCGTAACCCTAAGCCACGCCCACAGAGTGGTAGCGGAAATTTTCGGAACCCACCCCTGACATACAGTACATGTCATATTTAGAATGATAACTTCTGTTGTCTCAAGCCCAACTCATCATTTTCCTTTCACCCAAAGGAAAGGGAACTTGCTTGGATATTTGATTGTGAAACCTGACACATGGCCAAGTGGCCCACGGTTTTCCAAACGATGCAGCAATCCAGCTGTTCACTAAACATCTGTAATCACACACTCGGTTGGGGGTGGGTGGGTGAAGCTTTCTAGAACAGTTGATCTTTCTTCACACTTGGATGTGAGGCGTGTGTCAGGAAGCTGTTTTCCTTCCATTTCAGCTCCCTTTCGTTAGCTGAACTCCGGCTAACAAGCAGGAGAAGGCAATGCTGGCAGGGTGGCCTTGAGGTCATAAAATCTTCCACTAACCGCACAGTGGGAGCAGCTGTGTAGGAATGACAGTGAGAATAAAGAGGGTGGCGGAGTTTGCAAATAAATTTCCCACGCATCCCCAAGTCTTGGGGAAACTTTGTGGATGCCGCTGCTTGGAACTTAGAGGTGAGCAAATGTTGGAGGTGGTTGTGTCAAGCATAAATCATGACTGGAAAAAAAATCTCTTTAAAAAAAAAAAGACTAAGGAAATATTTCAGAGTGGGGGAATAGCTTTTCAAGGACTTTTATTTGGTGTAGATCAAGAACCAAAATAAGAGTCGGTAGGGGAAGGGAGAGGCAATGTTGCTATCAGGCAGGAAGTGAAAGTTCTATGGAAGAGAATAGCAATGGCACTTATATACTGCTTCACAAGGCTTCACAGCCCTCTCTAAGCGGTTTACAGAGTCAGCCTATTGCCCCAAACAATCTGGGTCCTCATTTTACCCACCTCGGAAGGATGGAAGGCTGAGTCAAACTTGAGCCTGTGAGGATCGAACTCATGGCAGTGGGTAGAGTTAGCTTGCAATACTGCATTTTAACCACAGGGAGGGAGGGAGGGAGGGAGGGAGGGAGGAAATAGCGATAGCACTTATATACCGCTTCACAGGGCTTTTACAACCCTCTCTAAGCGGTTTGCAGAGTCAGCCTCTTGCCCCCAACAATCTGGGTCCTCATTTTACCGACCTCAGAAGGATGGAAGGCTGAGTCAACCTTGAGCCTGTGAGGATCGAACTCATGGCAGTGGGCAGAGTTAGCGTGCAATACTGCATTCTAACCACTGGGAGGGAGGGATGGAGGGAGGAAGGAAGGAAGATAGCAAGATAGCAATAGCAGACTTATATACCGCTTCAGAGTGCTTTACAGCCCCCTCTAAGTGGTTTACAGAGTCAGCCTCTTGCCCCCAACAATCTGGGTCCTCCTTTTACCGACCTCGGAAGGATGGAAAGTTGAGTCCACCTTGAGCCGGTGAGACTTGAACTGCTGGCAGTCAGCAGAATTCACCTGCAATACTGCATTCTGACCACTGCGCCACCATGAAGATCTCAAGATCCATCAAAGGAAACTAAAAAAAAAAACCCCTCATCACTTCATGTTAGAGCATTTACAGGGCACAGAAAAGGCCATGGGTCTGATTGCCAGGGACCCAGATGTTAGAAGATATGGGTGTTCTCTCCTAAGAGCGTAGATTAGTTCAAAAGTGATGGTGCTAATTGGAAGTTCTCCAAATTCCAACATGAAGAAATCCAGCAAGAAGATGCCAAACCAAGGAAGACTGTAAGTAGAACAAGAGTGCACAACATTCTCTAGGTCAGGGGACGCACTCAGATCAAGAACAGTTCTGTTCTATATTTCAAAATATAGTGGGTGGCACCAGGATTAAATTAACTCTGCTTTAATTGACCTTGAAAGTTAATAAAAATCAAATATAGCTAATAGGGAGACACTTCAGTCATGTGCTTAAAAATTGACACTTGGACATGACTTTTGAAGCTCTTGGAGAACTGCGAGGAAGCCTTTTTGAAATCCCAAGAGACCTTGGAGGCCCAGGTTTTGAGTTATGGGCTAGATGGACAAACCTGGCACTGTACACCTTTTGCCAACTTAAGGTGGTAGGAAACATCTCCCAGTCTTCGTAGCTATGAAACTGAAATATCCAGATCTAATATAACAGTAATACCTTTGAGATAAAAACTCATAAATCATAAACCCATATGGAATAGAATAGAATAGAATAGAATAGAATAGAATAGAATAGAATAGAATAGAATGGAATGGAATGGAATGGAATGGAATGGAATGGAATGGAATGGAATGG
>QLTV01003648.1:1189-37212 GCA_003457575.1 Thermophis baileyi
CGTTGTCAAGTGAGTTTCACCATACTTTACAGGTTGGCCAGGCCCACCCGGTCACCTGACCACCAAGCCACGCCCACCTGAAGGGGGTGGGGGTGGGGGCACTGAGGATGAGTTTGTAGCACCAAGGGGGCGGTGGACTGAAAAAGTTTGGGAACCACTGCACTAGACCAAACTGGCTCTGCAGGGTTAGAACGAAAATCAACTAATAACTATTAAACCACTAGGTATTTTTTTTTAGGCAGGAATTAGAAATAAAGTTTCCAAAGTAAAGCTAATTTACACGTTTATGAATTGAAAAAGATAAGAAAATAAATAAACAGAATACCATAACATAGCAGTAAACAAATAATACTTACATCTTTTTGAAATCCTGTACAAGACATATGAACTATTCCACAATTCAGCAAACAAGTGACATCTATGGAACAGAGTTCTTCATTAGAATAATGAGGGGCAAATGACTGGTATTATAACCGCGGGGGGGGGGGGGAGCTTTCCAGCAATTTTATTTCAACATTGCTGGCATACATTGGGGCACTGATGCAGAGAGGATAATTGTATAAGATGAAGAGTTAAATTCCCTCACATCCAGGTCTCTGTCCAAATCAATGGACTATAATTTAATTCTATGAATCAGTCTGGCTCTTGAAATATATATTCGATCATTTTAAAACCAAGCTAGGGATAATGACGGCTCCCCAGTATGCTACTACTGTTACAGTATTGATCTAGTATATCAACTTCTTGCTCCTCTACAATAGAAGCAGGAGGAAGGTTTGCAAAAAAAAGTTATGTACACAACACAAACAAAATACAAGGAGAAAGTGCACTGGCTTAAAGAGAAAGGGAGAGAGTAGCCTTTCCAGTACTAATGTCTGCCCACACCCAAATTCCAATATTTAATTCTAAAATTAAATGCTACTCCCTGGGGCAGAGCATAACAAATAATACAGTTGACATTAAACATTGTTTAATGAATCATACTTTTTATCACTAGCACTACCCAAAGGAAACCCTAGGATGTTAATATTGTATATCAAAATGCAGCAATGTGCATTTCATATACAAGTAGTCCTTGACTTACAACCAGTTGAGCCCAAAATTTCAGTTGTTAAGCAAGACAGTTAAGTGAGTTTTTAACCCTTTTATGATCTTTCTTGCCACAGTTGTCAAATGAATCGTTGCAATTGTTAAGTGAATCTGGCTTCCCCATTGACTTTGTTTGTCAGAAGGTCGCCAAAGATGGCCACATGACTCCAGAACACTGTCACTGTCAAGACTCCAAATTTTGATCATGTGACCATGGAGTTGCTGCAACAGTTGTGTGACAAATGATCATATGTCACTTTTTTCAGGGCCGTTGTAACTTCAAACTGTCACTAAACAAATGGTTGTAAGTTGAGGACTATCTGTATTAAGAATAAATCTGAGCTTTACACGGCACTTTTCCTGCAGCTGACATACAAATTAATGGCACTATTTGATCTACTGCAGCAGAACGTGCATTATTCTTATTAGATTTTTATCCCACTTTTCGTGCCTGGAAAGGCCATCACAGCAATATTTCAAAATTGTTGTGGATGCAATAACTTCAGAATGCTCCCATAAAAGCAGTTGATAATACACTTACCAAAATTGTAAGTGCTTGGATTAAAAAACTGTTCAGGTGGAGGATAAGAAGGAGGCACTCCCCGAGTAAAGCTTCGTTCATGTACCAAGACATCCAAAATATGATTAGGAGAGGTGATGCTCACCACCGCATCCAAAGACCATAATGCAAAATATGGACAATTGTGTAACAATTCCCCTGGCCTTAAGAAAACAGACAAAGAAGAAGTAAATCTGACAGCATTAAAATCTATTATTTCTGAAATGTTGTGATAAGAAGAAACTACCACTTACCTTAATGAATCTGGCATCTGAGCATGATACCAGCGATTTATATCAAAAATACCTAAGTAGGTAGATGGCTTGCCTTGACCATAGGTATTCACTTGCCAGCTAAAGACAGATACACTTGTATCAGGTGATGTGACTGGATCAAAAAGAAAAGGGGATGGAATTACTATAAAAGGCAGCTACAAATTATATCAATACAATTCTATGGAATAGATTTACATTCTTTTACATCTCAAGAGGTACCCATGCAACATAATAAAATACTTGGCTATGTACAATCTCTGAATGTCATGCAGTCCTAATTTATTAAGCGACTTAGTCCAATCCAAGCTAAGAGTCCATGAATATAAGTGCATGTGACATTTGTTCTCAGCTACCTTTCTTTGCTAAAGGTAAAAAACCCAACCCAACCCAACCCAACCCAACTAGTTTTATAACCCTTCACCAAAAATCTACATATCCATAAATATTTTTTTTAAAGATCGTTATTCATTTAAGGTGGCAGAAAGTGATAGAAAGTTTCATTTTTTTTCTTTAAAAAAAAAGATGACTGATATTTGCAGCAAAAAGCCTCACATCAATGTCCAGTTACCTTTTCATGTGAGAAGCAGTGGTTATACAGACTATAATTTATTTAATCTTTGCCAAATATTAGTCTATCCTTATAAAATAAACTTAAAGATTAATGCTTGAAAGCAAACAACTATCAAAACTGAATGATAAAGTGCTATTGAATCAGTGTAAAACATGAAAAATTGCTCTAAATATTACTTCTGAAATGTATACAGCTGTGATCATCTGAAGCTTTTTGATAATAGAATAACATAGTTGGAAGGGACCTTGGAGGTCTTCTAGTCCAACCCCCTACTCAGGCAGGAAACCCTATACCACTTCAGACAAATGGTTATCCAACATCTTCTTAAAAACTTCCAGTGTTGGAGCATTCACAACTTCTGGAGGAAAGTTGTTCCACTGATTAATTGCTCTAACTGTCAGGAAATCTCCTCTCTCCTTAATTAGTTTCCATCCATTGCTTCTTGTCCTGCCTTCAGGTGCTTTGGAGAATAGCTTGACTCCCTCTTCTTTGTGGCAATCCCTTAGATATTGGAACACTGCTATCATGTCCCCCCTAGTCCTTCTTTTCATTAAATAGACATACCAGCAACCGTTCTTTATGTTTTAGCCTCCAGTTCCCTAATCATGTTTGCTGCTCTTCTCTGCACTTTCTAGAGTCTCAACATCTTTTTTACATCGTGGCGATCCAAAACTGGATGCAGTATTCCAAGAGTGGCCTTACCAAGGCATTATAAAGTGATATTAACACTTCACGTGATCTTGATTCTATCCCTCTGTTAATGCAAGAACTGTGTTGGCTTTTTTGACAGCTGCAGCACACTGCTGGCTCATATTTAAGTTATCGTCCACTAGGACTCCAAGATCCCTCTCACAGTTACTATTATTGAGCCAGGTAGCACCTATACCATACCTGTGCATTTAGTTTTTCTTGCCTAAATGTAGAACCATACTTTTTTCACCATTGAATTTCATTTTATTAGACAGTGCCCAATGTTAAACTCTGTCAAGCTCCTTCTGTATCTTAAGCCTATCTTCTGGAGTGTTGGCTATTCCTGCCAGCTTGGTGTTGTCTGCAAATTTGATGAGTTCCCCATCTATCCCCTCGTCCAAATCATTGAAGATGATGTTGAAGAGTACTGAGCCTAAAACAGAGCCTTGGGGTACCCCACTGCATGCTTCCCTCCATGTAGATGCAGTTCCATTGAGGACTACACATTGAGTGTGGTTGGTCAGCCAGATTGTTCAATGATTACCATGGGCAAGTAGATTTTGGCTCATAGACCATATACTGTACATCATGCAAGGCCTCTATAATTGGGAAGCATCCTGTATCCTTGAAGACCATTTTATACCTCAGATTATGTCGCCCCAATCTTTTGATGGTTGAAAAGACCTGATCCATCTAATAATAATATAGTCTAATCTAATAATAATCTAATATAGACTATTTCCAGACTAGTGCACAAAAGGACATGGGTAAATGTGATGACACAAGCAGAGAGTGAAAGGGAAAATGTTGTACCATCCATCATATCTCACACTGCTGGAAAGCACTCCCCCAAGGCATTAATGCAATTCTCAAGCCCATTGCACTGATGTTCCTGTGTCTAAAAAATGTAACAAAACTCTTCTAAGTATTCTTGGCAAATATAGAGTTATGTGACATTGATCTGTTCAGAAAGTGCAGCTATGTCTGTCATTCTATTCTCTAACTGCCAACGCCAGAAATAGCTCCTTTAGTTGTTCTCAGTCAGATCTAAATACAGTATGTCATTCTGCTTGATAATGCAATAATTCTGTTCCTCTCCCCATTCTCCACCCCAGATCTGGGGGTTTAACATTGGAACACAATGCCCATACAGGAAGAACAATAGGAAGCTCAACTGCGCAAGCAGAAGGGCACTCTTTTATATTAGATATAAATTTGTATGTCTTTGTGGATGCATACATACTTTTCAGTGATTTTTTTGTCAAAGTACTGATTCTAATGTAGATTTATAGGATTTCACAAAATGTATCTAGGTTGTTCATAACTGAAATATATACCACAAATTATTACTAAGAATTAAACAGGACATAAAAAATTAATCAACATTTATGCAGTAACAAATTGTATAGTTCTGGCTTGAGTCTGACATAACAAGTTCTCATTATTAGCTGTGATGTTTAAAATACTAACCTTCATTAATACTATCTTCTCTGTCAACATGGCTTCGAAATTTTTCTATAGTTTGACAACCGATTAATTTGGTATTGCTAGGCTGTCCTCTCAAAGAGGAAACCCCCCCTGTAAGGTCCAGACTGTACCTTTCTTCACAGTATTCCAAACCCTGGAAAAATATTATATCAAATCAGTGTATCTGATCAAGAACATGAGAACTTCAATTCTTAATAACAAATGCTTAACAACTTGGGTGCTTGAAAAACATTTTTCAATTATGATAAAATTATTTTGGTCTTAAAAGTATTACCTGAATGGCAACTTTCCATCAATGGCGTTGACAGTTTTAAGACATCATTAATCAATGGTGTTGACAATTTTTAAGAATGAAGTGAAAGATAAAGAACAACTGTTTCCACTAAGAGCAGGAAGCATATTGAACCCTGCCTAATTGTCATGAATGTTCAGTAGTAGAGAAGTGGCAATGCTTCTTTAAATAAAAATGTAAAAACCTGTTAGAACTACTTTGAGAATATATGTGTGTTTTCTCCCAGGATGCAAAACTTTTGATTCTAAATTACTTTCCACAAAATTAGAACAATCAAATGGCAGGTTATATATTCCCAGTAGTTCATAGATCAATATACCTCTTGATATTAACTAACCAAAGTTATTTTAAATGAGGAAATACTGTTGGATTTTTTAAAATCAGAAACCATTTTATTGTTTAATAGCACAGTAAGTATTTTAAAATAAGAGCAATTTATTTTGGTTTTCTAATAATTTAAAATGCTTTAAAACATAATTACTGCACAAATACAATTACACTTAGCTTAAACTATACTTAAAGAAACTTTTATGACCCTCTGTGTTTATTGTAAAAGTAAATAACCAAGCTGAAAAAAGTGCAAACCAGTAGGCAGTTCACATATCAGAGTTAGTAAGCAAAAAGGTGGCTATGACATTTAAGCGCCTATGATGAATCTAGTTCAATGTTAGGCAACTTATACATGAGCTATTGATTCAGTATATGAATATAATTCAAAATCAGGTGTGTGTTTCTGTTTAAATTAAACAACTTTTGAAGGGGAAAGGCGGGAAACTGAATTTATGAAAAAATGTAATGGTTAAGTATGCAGTTAAACTATGGAAAATTAACCCTGGAAGGAAGTGTATATGTGAATTTTTTTCTAAGCTTCTCAGAATGTTTGAGGCTTGTTCTTTCTAAAACAGCTGAAAGATATATAAATTATTACTCATAAGCCATTAAAAATATCTGCTTAAAAATATAACTTAAAACGAAGTTCAAGTGGTTTTGTGGTGTTGCATTAAGCACCAGAGACTAAAATAAATGCTTTGAAACTTATATAAGGATAATTTCATTATTATAGTTCTTATGAACAACCACTATTTCCTTCTCACATGACCTCAGGTTTGAGAGCTCCTCATTTAGTCCCACTTTCAAGTTTCCATGCTAAAGATTCCCAGAAAAATGCTGTGAAAGGTTAACAGAATCTATCAGAGATTGGGCAATTACAACTGCTGCTCCTAGTTGCTTTCTCTGTATCTCATTAAGATTATGGAACATCTTGATGAAATCTGGATGTATAAAAAATATGAAGATGATGGCTGAACTGCACAACTGAAATCACACCCCCTTTTATTTGTTGCATGTATAGGGCCATGGTTTCTATCACACAACCATGGCAATCACTCTTTTTTTGGACACTCTCCCAATTGATGCCTCGGATTCTGAATCCTATTTACATTCAAATACTACATTGTTATTTACCTTCTTATAAAATCAACAATTTTAAATCTGTGGCAGGAAATGGCCCATAATTAAATTATATCCTATTATTAATATTTTTCTCATGTTTAACAATGAATAATGTAAATGGCTGAATAAGTACAAAACTCAATATGTATAACATGTTAACAATTGAGAAGAAACTGCTGAATACAAACATATGCGCACGTGAAATTAAAAATGTTAATACTGTCTAAAATGTGTAGAATTATCTCAATAGCCATAGTATTAAAAACAAGTTGAGCATATATTTTTCACACAGCAAGAAACCAAATTATCTTAAAATCTAAATTAACATAATTGCAAGCAAACTAGCAGCCTGCTTACAGTGGTGAAATTAATGCCTTGTCAAACAATGCTGTAATAGGTTCTAATACACTTCACTTTAGTACTTAAAATTTAAAAATATTTTACCTCATACATGATTTGTCCTGATGCCAACCGCCTTCTGTCACTGAAAGCCAACTGCAGCAGATGTAAACTAAGAATATCTCCTTCACTAAAATGAAATATCAAGACTATAATAAATACAAGCATCTCAATTATTTGCTATGTAATATAAAGTAGATAGTAAATCACAGAAAGGATACCTTGTGACTCTAGGGAACTTTTATTATGGCTCTAGGTTCACATGGGAGGCCTTATTTTACAACTGTTTGAGGTGTGAAGCCAATGAAAACATTACTATAAGCTCTAAAGCAGTCTTATACAGTTGAAAGATAAAGGAAGCTCTAACTCAACTGGAAAAAAAACACCCTGGCAAAATAAATACAAAATTTCAGCCCTGTGCATGACACAACTATACTACTGTGCAAGACTCCTTTGCCAACAGTTCAAAATACTTCCCCCATCCCTCATCTAACAGATATCACTGATGGTGGTGCAGTGGTTAGAATGCAGTACTGCAGGCTAATTCAACTGACTGCAGTTTGATCCTCACTAGCTCAAGGTTGACTCAGCCTTCCATCCTTCCAAGGTCGGTAAAATGAGGATTGTTGGGGGCAATATGCTCACTCTGTAAACCACTTAGAAGGGGCTGTACAGCACTGTGAAGTGGTATATAAGTCTAAGTGCTACTGCTATTGCTATCACTACAGCAAAGGTTGTTATTCCTATTTCAAATGTAGAAGCTCCCTCAATTGCACAAAAATCAAATTGTCTATTAATTTCATGCTTAATTACCAGGATCCATGCCATTGAAATTATCATGAAATTATATTCATATATGAACAAGAACTGCAGGCATCTTCATGTTTCTATGGAATAGAAGTCTAGTCTTTAGTATGCAAGAATAATAAATACTAAAACTACCGGGGACCTCAAACCTAAGAAAGTTTTAAGGGACACATGTTTAATACAGAACAAATCCATGTTTCCTAGATGAAATGAAATTCTCAATAAGAATGAAGGTTCTCCAGTCTAAAAGTATCTATCAATAGGATCAGAGTGTAGAACTGGCCTTCTTCATTCCTTCAACTCTTCATACTGCTTCCCAACACAGGAAGGGAGAAGCAAAAGGGAAGAGAATTCCTGAAATTATCCCCTTTTTTATTCTCCTGTTACTTATTTTCTATTAGTACACATATACTATTTAAACACATAAGTAGGAAAAATAAAGATTTTATAGGGGTAGATAATTGCCCCTAAAGATCCTAATTTTGGATTTCCATTTCAGATTATTGGTTTTGAAACAGATACAGCTGCATACCTAGAGTCTGGTAAAACAACTCTCTCCAATGAACCAATTTCTTATTAGAGAGTAGCAACACAGGTAAACACAAATTAAATCATGATTTGAATACATTTTTAGAATCTAGTATCATCAGAATGGCCAAACTGCTTCACCCACCTTTCTTGTGTTGATTGGACAGCCCACAAGTAGCAACAATTGCGAGGATCATTTTCAGGTTCTTGAAAAGTAACAGCATATACAGGAACTCTCCCTCCCTCTAACTGGAAATGGTATCTGAATATTAGGGGTAGGATGGAAGACATGGGAAATGGATACATTTAAAAATAATTGTCTAGTTTACAGGACACTCTGTATTATTTTGGCATATTTACTAAATATTTATTGTTTTATAATGGATGGAAATTCAGTACCGGTAGTCATATTTTAATTCAATATTCAATTATACAATCAACACAGAAATGAGAGGATATATGGTATTTTGGGTAATGTATAATCTACATTGCAGCATTCTACAATATAGACTACTAAGATTATGCTGTCTGAATTAAAAGACGGATCACATGGAACTGTTTCAAAACTTACAGAAACAAAAGTATTAAATAGGTAACCATATCATTAATCCTAATTATAATATATGCATAATAAAATGGCATATGTTGGATGCATTTTTCATATGAGGAACTTTATTTATTTTCTCCTAAACTATAAGCAAGTAATCGGAGCTATTTGATTCACTGAACATACTGGAATTAATTCAAGGAACCATTCTATTGTGAAAAGGCTTGAACTTCACAATGAAATATGGTTTTTGCAAATGTCTCCTTTTATCTGCAGTATCAGGCATAATGTTCTGAATGCAGGATTTTAATTCTCCAAGACAAAACTTCAAGGCTCCAGAGGATGGAAGAATCAATAGCAATTGCTTCATCCCACTCTTTCTCTAGAAAGCGAATCTCATAAATGGATCTACACTTGTGAGAACTTTCATGCTAAGTTAACATCACTTTTCACTTATCTCTTCCAAATTGTTGCACATGTGTTATGTAATACATTAAGGTAAGTTTGAGTAATACATTAATTCACACTAGTTCTAGCTGACAGGACCAATAGTGAGAACCTGTGGAAATGCAATCCAACATCTGGAGAGCTATATGTTGGTCCTTTTAGTAAGGGGACAAAATGAACGTTGTCTTACCTGAACGTTCCTTCTATGTGCGCTGCGGGAGAGTCCAAGCATGGGTTAACTTCCGTCTGTTAGCCAGGGACTGAGTAAGAAATATCCGGCCACGCCTCCTCCTTGGCTCTACTGAGGCAATTGTTTTACGAAGGCGTAGACGTGCAGGGAGTCCAAAAACGGAAATCCAAAAACAAAAAAATGTCCATACCCTGGACCAGAACAGGCCTCAGGATGGATTTGGACGTTCAGGTAAGACAACGTTCATTCTCCTGTGCGCTGCTTGGAGAGTCCAAGCATGGGATGTACCCAAGCTTAATATCTCAAGGGTGGGAAGAAGGCTGGTCCAGGGTCCCCAAAGTGGAATGAATCCTTTGCAGTACCCTCCTGCCAAACGAGGCCTCTGCAGAAGCAAAGGAATCCAGCCGATAGTGTCTAATGAACGGTGATGGTGACGTCCAGGTCACTGCCCTGAAAATGTCCTCAATGGAGGCTTGCGTGGCCCATGCCGCTGTAGTGGCTGCACTCCTTGTTGAATGAGCGGTTATGCGGCCCGGTAGCCTTGATCTCATAAGCCTTTACGATGCACGCTTTCAGCCAGCGGCCCACTGTTGAAGGTGAAACTTTTTTCCCCATCGATGTTGGTTGAAAGGACACGAATAAAGATTCGGATCTCCGAAAAGCGGCCATCTGTTTAATATATCTGTGAAGGGCCCTCCTGACATCCAAGGTATGCCATTGTTTCTCCTGAGGATGAACAGGATTTGGGCAGAAGTCAGGTAGAATAAGTTCTTGGGCCCTATGAAACCATGAATTGACTTTCGGAAGAAAGGATGGATCCAATCTCAGAACCACCCTATTAGGATGGAAAATACACAAGTCGGAGCGAACCGATAACGCGGCCAGCTCTGAGATTCTCCTGGCGGAGGTGATTGCCACCAGGAAAATTACCTTAAACGTCAGAAACCGGAGATGGGCAGATTGTAACGGCTCAAACGGAGGGCCCGTGAGAGCCTGTAAGACTAGAGTAAGATCCCAGGATGGATAACGGTGAACTGTTGGTGGTTTCAGACTAAAAGCTCCCTTGAGGAAGCTACGGACTCGAGGATGATGAGATAGAGATTGAAGACCTTCATATACTAATACAGTTGACAAGGCAGCTGCCTGCCTTCGAAGGGTGTTGGGAGCTAATCCTCTGCCCAACCCCTCCTGCAGAAAGTCCAAAACTTGTGGTACTGAAGCTGAAATCGGAATGATATTGTGTGAGGTACAGAAACGATAAAATGCCAACCAGGTAGCATTATAGAGGCGATTGGTGGATGCTCGTCTGGAAGCTTGGATGGTGTGGATCACCTTCCCGGAGAACTGATCCTTCCTCAGGATATCCCTTTCAAGTACCATACGGTTAATTGCAACCACTGGGGTCCGGATGGAGCACTGCCCCCTGGCTGAGAGATATCCTGTGGTCGGGAATCCTCCAGGGACGGGTCACTGACAGACTGACCAGGTCTGCGTACCAAAAACGTCGGGGCCAATGAGGGGCGACGAGAAGAATTTCCGCCCTCTCTGCCAGCAGCTTCCTTATCACTCTCGGAATTAGAGGGAGAGGGGGGAATGCATACAACAGCCCCTGTGGCCACGGGTTGCGTAGAGCATTTACTCCTTCTGCCCCCAGCACTGCGAACCTGGAGAAGAACCTGGGGAGATGAGTGTTGGATGGATGGGTGAACAGGTCCACAACTGGTTGACCGAATCTCAGGGACAGAGTTTCGAACAGATCTAGGTGCAGGCGCCACTCTGAGTGATCTATCGTGGTCCTGCTTAGCCAATCCGCTTGCAAGTTCGAAGTCCCGGAAATGTGTTCTGCCCTGATGGATCGGACGTGATGTTCCGTCCAGAGAGCCAGCTTCTGTGCCTCCTGCATGAGGCTGTTGGACCGAGTGCCTCCCTGGCGACTGGTGTGTGCCCGGGTGGCCACATTGTCCGTTAGGATTAGGACATGTTGGTCTGACACTAGATGAAGTGACGAAGAGCTAGATAAACCGCTCGCACCTCCAACCAATTGATGTTTCTTGATACGTCTGATGTGCTCCAACGCCCGAGCCACCTGGGACTGGACGTGAGCTCCCCACCCGAAGAGACTGGCATCTGTTGTAATCGTGATGCGGGTGGGATCTCTGAAAAGGCAGCCCTTTGACATGGCTCTGGATGTCCACCAATTGAGGGATCTGAGAACGGTCGAAGAGACCCAAACTTTGACCTTGGAGTTGCTGCGTTTCGCCCTCTGATGCGGTAATAAGAACCATTGAAGTGGTCGAACATGTAGTCTCGCCCAAGGAACAATATCGATACAGGAGATCATCTTTCCCAGCAGCTGAGAGAGCACAGCCAGTGTGTAGACGGTCCTGCGACAAAAACACCTCGCAAGCCTGTGTTGATCACCGCTCCGAGATGAAGAAGGCTGGTGGTCGGGACCAGATGACTCTTGGCAAAGTTCACGGAGAAACCATGGTCCTGCAGGGTTTGAATAGTGATCCGAAGGTGTTCTTGAGCTTGCAGAGGCGAAGACGACTGGATGATGATGTCGTCCAGGTAACACTGCAGTCTTATTGGCCTCGCCCTGAGGGAGGCCAACACTGCTGCCAAAAGCTTGGTGAAGGTGCAAGGGGCGGAGGATAGACCGAACGGCATGGCCTTGTAATGGTAATGCACCCCTGCGAAACTGAATCCTAGGAACCTTCTGTGCGATGGACGAATGAGCACATGAAGGTAGGCTTCTTTTAGATCTATGGAAGTCAGAAGATCGTTTTGTCTGATGCAACTCAGGATCGATTTGAGAGATTGTATCTTGAACTTTTTGTATGCCACATGAGAGTTGAGCCGTTTTAAATCCAGGATA
Organism: Thermophis baileyi; assembly: GCA_003457575.1. NCBI lineage: Eukaryota > Metazoa > Chordata > Lepidosauria > Squamata > Dipsadidae > Thermophis > Thermophis baileyi. The sequence continues at coordinate 13,402 of QLTV01003648.1, forward strand.
GCTCTCCATCCCCCCGAACTTTTGGGAACCAGGAAAAGAATGAAGCCTAGACCTTCCTGTCCCGGGGGAACCGTCTCTATGGCGGCTATATCCAACAAATGTTGAATTTCGATTTCCATGAGACTTCTTTTGGTGGGATTGATGGGAACAGGACACAGAATAAAGCGCCTTGGTGGATTGGAGGTGAACTCCAGTCCAGAGAATCAGAGTGAGACTGATTCTTACTATCTGAAGTGCCCAGGCATCCGAGATAGTAACCTCCCATTGGTGGATGAATCAATGCAGCCGACCACCAATGGGGGCGTCTGATTGGGAGTCACTTGGACTTACGAAAGGGCCGGTTGCCGGGCCCTCGAAATGGCCTCCTAGTCTGGGAATACTGCCTGCCCCTGTCTCTACCTCCTGACCTGTCCAGTGGGCGATTCGAGCCCTGGTAGTAAGGTCGTTGATATTGGGAGCCACTAGGGCCGGGGTCTTGGCGAAATGTCTGCCATCTAAAGTATGGTGTCGTACAGTGATCTGCTCGCCTATACGTATAGGGCAACACCTTTCTCTTGTCCCTACTCTCCACCAGGACGGGGTCTAATGATTCTTCAAAGTGACTACCCCCTTTAAAGGGGGCAGCTGCCAAACACCACTTTGATTTCATATCCGCCTGCCAATGGCGGAGCCACAGGAGCCTGGGGGATGTTACATTGGCTACCATGGCTCTAGATGCAAATTTTGCTGCATTAAGTGTTGCATCTGCAGAGAATTCAGCTGCTGCCAGAAGTTTGTTCAAATCTTGGCGTAGGTGCGTGTCTTCGGGAGACACTCTAGCCAGCATTTGCCTAATCCATAAAATGGAATTCCTGTTAAAAAAGGATGCAGCTGTGGTTGCCCTAATCGACCAAGCAGAAGCCAAATGCACCTTACAAGCCGCCATCTCAGCCTTGCGGTTCTCCAACTTCAATCCCTCAGAAAAATTGGGAGTACAGATGAAGAGACCAGATTAGCTACTGGGGTGTCAACCACTGGGAGCTGAAGAAGATCCTCCAGTTCCGACCCCATACTGTAGAGCCTTTTGTCATTATTACTGGAAGTGTTGAGTGAAGCAGGTTGACTCCATTGACGTTGAATAATGTCCACAAACATCTTTGGAGCCAGAATGGTCTCTTTCTCCAGAACCAGCTCTGAAAACACTCCTTCCGTAGGATCAAGACCCAGCTCCGGTTCTGTTGGAGTGTCTACCAATCCCATATTAGATGTCATCTTAGCCTTCTATAAGAGAGACTTGAACAAGGCAGGCTTAAAGAGGCCAGAAAACAAAGGCTGATCTGGAACCAGACCTTCATCCTCAGAGAGGTCCTGGTCTACCAGGCTGTCCTCTGCTATGCTTGAATGATCGCTAGGAATGGAAGAATGCGATGAACACTGACCCTGCTGGGAAGGCCAGACGGACTGGTCCTGCAAGCCAGGGGAAAAACCTCTGTGTTGCAATTCCTCTGTAACCCTTTGGGAAATGGCAGATGCAATAAGATCCCTAATTTCCTGAGGTAGTGATAATTCCTGGGACCCCCCAGAACGGAGACCCGCTGCTGTTGGGGTGAATGTGGCAGACGGGGGTGTCCGACTAAGTGGACGTGGCGGTCCCAAGTCAGCTGTCCCTTGGCCTGTAAAAGGCTCAGATGGGGCCTTGCAAGTGGCTTCTTCCAGCTCCAGAGGCTCGATGGCCATGTCAGGAGACAAATCCCTATTAGAATCAATGGGTCCAGGAGATCCTTCCTGAAGAGAAAGAGACTCCTCCTGCACAGGAGATAGATGCCTACTGGCTGCAGACTGCTGACATGCTTTAGCAAATTGTTTTTCTAGGGATCTCAAGACACCTCTGAGCGTCCCTATCCTCAGCTGAAGAAGACCTTCTAGATAATTCCTTCTGAGTCTTACCCTGTTCAGGGGTCCCTTTGCCAGATTTGGAGGTCTTATCCAGAATCCTGGCTTCTGGAAGGGGTCTCCCTCACTGTAGACCTACCCTTCCTGGTCCTGTCTGCCATAGTAACAATCAGACACTAAACGAGACAATTAAATCAATGAGCAAATATAAAATGAAGGTATCACCAAACTTCTGCCAGGTCAGGCCTATTTTGCCGGAAATCCCAATCCTGGAACAATTCCTTTGTTAATGGGTCCTTCCCTAATAGGAAGAGATCTCCAGGCCGCTTGCCTTAGCAGACAAAGAAAAAAATGGTGGTGGTCCTACTGGCGAGCCAGGATTGACCAGATCACACCACTGGCGGCCAGGGAGCCAGAGGCACAAAATGGCAACTGAGGGAGCGAACCCACTCAGCGCCCACTCACTGCGATCCTGGAATCCACGTGGTCAAAATGGCGCCCGATCGGGGAGTGAACTCTCCCAGCGCCAGGTCCTCCGCTGCTGTTCCTTTCCCCAGCCGCTTGGGTGAGCGATCTCCGACTCTCAGCTGATCGCTTCGCCGCGGCTGTATCAGAGCCCTGCCGGAGCCCCAGACAGTGACTCTTTCTCTGTTTTGGCCACGAGGTGGAGGCTAGCCAAATACCAGCTCTCCCCTCAGCAGCGCGACCTTGTTGCACTAGCCACGTGAGCGGGTTGCCCCGACTCACAGTTGATCGCCTCGCCGCAATAATCAGAGCCTCGCCGGAGCACCGGACAAGAACTCCTGCTGCTTCCAACTACTTGAGAGAAATAAGAAAAGGTGGAGGCGGTTATAGCCGGCTAGCTGACAAACCAGCCCTCCCCTCAGCAGCAATCACAAGCCTCAGGGCAGCAAGGAAACTTCCCTGTGCTCACCCGCTCCCAAATTAGTATAAATTGAAACCTTTAAATCGAAGGAGTCCAATAGTAGTTTCTGTTTGTTAGCTCAGAAAATTGAGAAGAGAAATATTTTTTGCATCCCTCTAGGCTAGACTGAATAAAACAACTGCCTCAGTAGAGCCAAGGAGGAGGCGTGGCCGGATATTTCTTACTCAGTCCCTGGCTAACAGACGGAAGTTAACCCATGCTTGGACTCTCCAAGCAGCGCACAGGAGAATATCCAGAATATGCATCTCAAAAATATATATGGATTTCAATTATCAGCATATTAACGTTTCCTTTTCAATTTATTTCATTAAATGACATACTACTTTTCATACACTTACTCTTTCTTCAAGCTTTTCATATTCCACAGTGAAAGATAGCCATCAGAAAATCCCACAACTAATTGGTTGCTTCTCTGTATATATGAGAGTGTTGTCACAGCAGTTCCTGATGGGTTCAGTAACTGGAAACAGAGATGTCGGCCTTTCCTTGTTACAGCTTCCCTTACTTGTGGGATTTCAGAAGGGATTCCAGTGATAACTTCTAGATCTGTATATATGGCAGTATATAACAAATTCTTATTGCCTTATTTAAAAGCTGCTTACTTAAAGAAATTGCTTACAGAATAAAGTAGCTTATGCACACAATTAAGTAAGACTGACTAATGATACAGATCGGTTTTGTTCATCTCTTTTCATTTTAACTATTTTGTATCAATAGAAGAGTTCTCTCTGAGCTTGACTGTTTGCTTCAGATGTTTCATTACCTGTCCAGGTAACATCATCATGGTGTTATCTAGTCCAGTAATAAAATGTCTGCAATTAAACAAACAAGCTCAGAGAGTACCAAGGACTCCACAACTATTCTTGAACTGTGTGCATTCATTAGTTCATTCCTTTCTCTAAAAAATGAAGAGGAAATGCAAACATGTGATTTTGTTAACATTATAGATAATCCAATTAAATACCTGCACAATCCAATATTTAACCTAAATAAAGCTTTGAAATGATAACTTCACTGTTCTGTTTCTTTTCTGCATGTAATTTTTCAGTAATCTGTTGAGGCTAACTAGGGCTTTCCAATAGGTTGTTTCACTGTTCTTTTTCCCCATCAATGCCATGTACACATTAGACTATTTCTTGAGTACAGTTTAATGCCTCCGGTGCCAAACAGCTAAAAATGAACAGATCAATAAATGCCTGTTTGTTTCATTTTATTACAAAGCCAAATTAACAGTTGCTTTCATTTTTAGTTGATTTTAAAATTTCCTGAACATGGATGGTCCTGAAAAAATGACTACAGGAATCAACATAGTTTTATATTCTAATTTTTATACAAATACATATCACAACCTGGAGGTTCATAATAAAGAAAATAAGAGTGTTTTGCCTTTTGGACATTATTTTGGGCATGTGAGAAAGAACAAGAGCACTCCAGATTTTGGTCCATAATATTAGCAGTTTTCTATTTAATAAATCCATATATGGATTCAGTCACTTCACCCAAGTGTAGGCTGGTGAGGCAAGATATTCAGAAGCAGTAAGAAATAACAGCTACTTAGTCAGATGAAAGTTTCTAGATTTCTAAGTATTTGTTCCTAGCCCATTTTCATATGATTTAATACCATACACAGGTTAGAGGTACATCACATCTATAATCTACATCACCACTCTATTGCAGATAAATCTGAAAGCCCAGTATTTCTAGCTCAGGGAATTACTGCAGAAAAAAATATTGCTCTATTTTATCTTCTCCTGCTGCTGTCAACTTGTATTTCTCTATCTTAATCAAATATACATATTATGGGTTAATAGACCAATGGCAGTCATCCTCCCAAAGATCAGTGATGAGAATTTCAATTAGTATTGATCTTAATTTTGTAAATTATACTCCCATATAATCTAGAAAACCTAACTCCTCTAGAAATAAGTATTACAGATGAAAAGGAATGTCATTTACCAGAAGCTTCTATTTCATTCTGGTTACATGAGAAGTCATCCAAGCAAAGATCTATCAAGAGGACATGACCAACATCAGTAACCACCACAGCCACACCAAACAGCCATCTGAGACACTGATGCAAGTGCTGAGTTGTCAAGCTGGCTCCTCCATGGTTTATAATTGGTTCAATGGCAGTGACCTAAAAAAGTGTAACATTAGTTAAGCAGTTGGACAACCTATAGGATAAACACATAGTCAATGTCACTTTGGGATTTATATCTGTAATTTTTGAATTACTGAAATCCAGTCAAAATGTCCAAAAAACTTCTACCACACTCAGTTTAATATAGTAATTCAGAAAAGCTATTTTTGCTGGTTAAGTACTAATACTGATACGATCAATTCCTCTTTAAATGCAAAGTGCAATTTTGTTACATGGCCACTAAAAGTTATTAGAAAACTTTCATTAATTTTTCATATATTTGGCACACTAATTATTGTTCCAAAATAGTTACATAGAAGCCTTTCATCTATCATTTATTTCTTTAAGTGCTCATAAGAAAACCATTAATTTATCCTCGGAATGTTATGAATCATGCAATATAGTTTTTTCCAGGATGACAAGCAGCAAAGAAATTTGCTTAGAATACCCTAACTTAATTTTGAAATTAATGAGATTCGATGCATTGCCAAAAGAAATCACTAAGCTTCCTAAACAGAACACAAATGTTCATTGAAAAAAAACACTCTTCATATGCCATCCAAACCCTGTTTGAATTTGAACAACCGGATTCATCTCTTTTGGCAATTATTTGTTCAAGTACCGGAATACTGAACTCCCTTTAAGGATTGTGTTTGCTCTCTCACAAAATATTTTTAGTCAGGATACCTCTGTACACACTGCTTTCTAATATTACATAATATTAGAATTTATTTTCTTATCTAAATCAGAAATGAGTGATTTCTTATTCTTTTGCTGACCTCATCCACACCTTTAGCATTTTAAGAGTAAACACTGAAGTGTAGAAGACCTACTAAATCATCACACTTTATTTCTGATTTTAACTAAATATAACATTGAAGACAATTCTAGTCAAATTCAATATTTGTTTTAAATTCATATCTAAGTAAAGAGGGCAGAGAAAACTGAAAAAAAATCAGAAGAGTGTTTTCTGATTATCAGCATACACATAAGCTTATTTAAAATAAACAAATAAAGAAGCAGCATATTGGCTGCATCTACCCCAAAAGCCAGACAGAGAACTATCCACACAGTTCTCACTGAATTCTTAAAATGTTCTTCCTGAGAGTCAGGTTGCTCTCAAAAACAGCACAGATATTCCTAAAGAAAGGACTATTCCTACTTCCAATTTTGGCCAATTCTATACATCAGCAGATCAGCCGTGCTACTGCAGTCAGAAGCTGCCCAAGGTAGAAAAGAACAACAACAAAAATACAAGCATGATTGCTTATTATAATCTGTGCAAATCCAGATGCATTTGGCAATACATTTGAAACAAATAAGGTAGAAAGACAAACTAAAGGGTAACTTTAACCACATATGTATTATTTTACCATGACTAAAGTATAAATTTAGTTGTGGCAAAATGATAAAAAGTTCTTTCACAGATGAGAAGACAAATATATGCATTTTTGTTTCTCTTTATCTCTTCTTTTATATTACATAAAAATCCTTTACTGTTCATCAAGAGTTTATTTCTGCATTCACTAGTAGCTCAGCCTTCTTAGTATTCTCTTCCAGAATTCATGGCAAAATTCACCAACTCTAATAATTGAGAACATCTTACACTACAGAACACAACATCAATTAATTTACATGATTGTAAATCTGGAATATGAAAAGATGTGGTTGTAATTTTTAAAGGTCACAATTAATACTTGCGAGAATTCAAACTGCTGTAAGAGAAAGCATTAAAGCAGAAACAATAGCTGGAGCATATATCAGGACAAATAACTTATTTTTTAAATTAAGAAATAATGCATATACCCTTCCAGGAAGAACAACTGCTTTAACCACTCTGGATATTCCAAGATCATACAAACATAGAACACTTCCTTCTGTTTCTTCCAAACCAATTAACAGTCCATTTCTTTTCTGCCAGGAAAACTCTTTCACTGCAAGAATAGTGGGTAGCTGTTCATTCACCCCATTAAAACGATATGCTGACAGTCGTTCTCCTGTGATCGGGCTTACAATCTCAAGTTGTGGTCCACATGCAAGGCAAGCCAACCCACTTCGACCTAGAAGATAAGAAATATATATAAGAGGAAATTTTATCTGTGAAGAAATAATACTCATAGAGAGAATTGGAGAAACACTGGGGGGGGGAGTCTTGCATCAGGCACTAGGATTTATTAATTCCATATTTTAGTTACATATCATTTGAAACACACCCTAGACTAAGTAGTCCAGTAAATTTAATTGATGAGCTCAAAATAATTTATATACTGCCTCAGCAGTACCTCACATTTTTAAATTATTTACCAATGAGAACACTTCCTAAAAACTATGGTGTTCTACACAAAAGTGCTATTTCCTAAATACTCTTATTATCCCTGTTTAAGCAAATGCAAAGATGAACTAGAGTGGCAAAATATTTTCCAGTGGAACAATGATTCAGCCCTGTTAGTAACAGGATTAAGTCCAAGAGAAGAATGAACTCAGATAAAGATAACTGTAGCAAAGGCTTAGCAAACAAAGCACTTATTGCTTGGAGAATGGAGACATTGCTCCAGGATTATATTGCATCTAGTGCTGAGTAATAGGATGCATTTTTAACTTAACATCTCCAATGCATATATAATATAATATATATATAAAATCACCAATGAAAAGCACTCTTAATTTGTCTGCTCTAACGTAAATATGGCTTATGCTATATAATGCAAGATAATTTACGAATTTCATATTAATTCCTGAGAATCAAACCACCAGAAATTTATATGGATAATGCTGCTCCCACTGAAAGCAAAACATTATTCAAGAAATATAATGGAGCAAATATAATGAATAAGGTTAACTTTTAAAACTTCCCTTTATGTTAATATGGCATATACTTGCTACTGGATATTTAAGTCACAAAGGTATCTACAGGGTGAAAAATACAGCAATGTTATATTAGCACACTTTTAACAGTTTGTTGATGTTCTCAATTTATAAAATGACAGCCAATTATCAACAAACACTTTGAAAACTGAAACTGCTACACAGTAAAAAAGAATAAGAATCCAAAGCTATTTTTAAAGCTATTAACATTTGACTGATTAAACTTCAGAACTGGGCTACAGTTAAGCCAATGTAGATTGTCTAACACTGGACATATAATAAATTTTATCTTCTATACAGATAAACCTGCTGTAGTTCTACAATCAGATTTTGCATTTAAAGAAATATAAAAGGCAGTATGTCCAACAACAGAAGTGCTGATTCAAGAAAAGTCCTTCCTATACTAAATCGTGGAATCATGCAATTTACCAAATCCACCCCATCTTCCTTTGCCCTCACAGAAATATTTAATCATGCATATCATAATACATCTTTTGTAGTTTTAATAATTAAGAAGTGTAGGCTCAAATGTTTACCTCCTGTGAATTTCCCATAAAGTACACAATCTAGTGCCATCTCATCTTCTCCAAGTGCTTGTATAGTCACATCTGGAAACTGCAGTAGACAGCTGGTTACATGAGCAGTTAGGTCTCGCATGTTTCACTGTAAAAATGCAGTGGGAAGTTTATTCAAGTAAGCAGTTAGTGCCAGCAAGTAATTACAAATACTGTACTATAAAATATATGACCAAGGCTGTGGTATAGCACATTAAAAGAAATTCAGATTTTAATTATTTTCTTTTAAGTCTCTTTAATTTTAAAGAGTATATGACTAGTAAGGCTAAAGGGGGAAAAGAGAGCTAATTTTTTTCTGTTTGTTTCCTTCCCCCCCCCCTTACTCTATCTCCTGCATTAAAAAAAAACACTTCCAGCAATTCTGACAGGTATAAACAAATGACAGCTAAATAAATGGTGCAAGGGTTAGGGTCTGGGTAATTGCAGGGGCATTTTTTTTTTCTAAATTCCCTGCCAAAGTGCAGAAAGAGGAGGTGTTGACTGCTCTCTCACCTCACCCCCTCTCTAAACAATTCAGAGGATGATGATTAGGAAGTAGAACAGCTGCTCCTTTTCTGAATTTCAGAAAAGGTTGAAAAGTTGGAGGGACCAGGAATACTACAGTTCTAGGAAAAGTTGGACTATTTCAGACAATTTTGAACAGCCATATTATACTGTCTCTCCCTAAGGCCTGACTTAGCAGGGGGAAATATATGAAATAATTTTTCCTACCTTCAGCAGACAGTATTGCGTATCACTGAAGCAGAGAGGGCCTCTTACACAAAATATGTCCACTTTATCTAAGACCTTAAGCTTTTCCTACTAATAGATTAGACTGAGGGGAGGTTTCCTGCTGCAGCAGCCAATACCTTCAGTCTGCACCTAAGCACTGTTGGGTGCTGCTCTATGCCCAGGAGCTAGATCTGATTCACTCAGCAGACAAGGTAAGTACAGCCATTGTGTGTAGAGCTCAGATGTTACAGATAGGGCAGGGGTACATCAACATGCATAAGGCAATGGAGGCTATTAGACAAAATTTACCAGAATCAGTCACATGCTTACAAATAATATCTGATATGAGGTGCTCTCTGAGTTTGCTTGTTTTCTTGCAGATGTTTCATTACCTAAACTAGGTAACATAAGTGCAGCACTGATGATGTTACCTAGTTAGGGTAATGAAACGTCTGCAAGAAAACAAGCAAGCCAAGAGCACCAAGGACCCCTCATGTCAACCCTAAGCTACAAATATTTTTTTATTAATATCTGACATTGCCTAATGGGCTCAGGATAGACAAGGCCAGCACCAAAATCACCTCACCTGGCTTCACAATTTATCAGCAGCACTCTTATAGGCAAGTAGCATAAGAGTGCTACATATTGCAAGTCAAGGTAACGCAAATGCTTGACCCTAACAAGAGACATATGTGTGCCAGTTGTTGTCCATTCTTTCTATGAATTATCACATTGATGGCAATGAAGGGTTATGATTTAGTTGGCTAAGGGAGGGGAAGATTATGAACAACTGAATCTGTTTCAGATTAATTAACATAATGTCAATGGTCTTTTCAAAGGTGAAAAAGCATATATATTTAAACTTCAGAGTTTGGGATACTATCTTGATTAGTGAAATGAAATAATAGTACAAGTGACTATATTATTGTACTACAAATACCTGCTTTTATACTAGAAAATTCCATAGAAAATGTTTTTATTTAGAAATATATAGCCCTTTATTATATTATTTTAATTTTTAATTTTAAAATGCAACCTTAACAATATAAGAACAGTTTTGCTTATTTACTTTAAATCAGTTTTAAGAAATTACACTGTGCAAAAAGCAAATTAATGAAGACTTGGAAATATGGCTCAGGCCAGCAACATTTTCAATATAATTCCATGAACAATTTTAAATAAGTCAAACTATAAATGTTAATAGTTCCAGTATACCTTTAACCCCCGTTTCTCCCAGAAAAGTCTATAAACATGTAAAGGTTTATCTACAAGTGCACAGCATGACTGTGAATAGTCCCTTTGAGCTTGCTTTAACTGTTTACTTGGTAGAATGCCCTCAACTGGCTATGCTTTTACTGGATTAAGCTATGGGATCTATGTCCTTAATTCACCGCCACTGAAGTTAAGGAGCTCTTTGTTACCAGCTTCACTGAATGCCAAAAACTGCCCAGACCATTTGGGATAGCCCAATTGTCATTTCTGGATTTATTTCCTTTAAAGGTTTTTATAGTGGACATCTAGATTATTTGTAGAAGAAAAAAAATAATGTGCTTAATTTTTAAAAATGCACTAATGTCTTCAGAAATCAGGAAAGGCAGCTTCATTTTGGGAAAATGCTATTAATAACAAGGTCAGTACTGAAGACAATACTAATATGATGTTCTACACACGGTTTAGCCCTCTTTTGTTCAACATTATAATATCTTAAAAATATTCTAAGCTACAATATATTGTGCTGACAGGAAGCTAGTATATGTAACAGAAAAGAAATTGTAAATTACATATCTTATACACAATAGAAGATAATAAAATTGTACATTGATTCCTTCAGTGAACTTTTATAACAATACTTTCCTTAAGTCTTAAATACAATTCTTCAAAGGCCACAAAACATTTTTGTAATAATACTTTGTGATAGTTGTTTTGTCTTGATTTAATTAACTATCAGAATGTAAAAATACTGGGTTGTTGGGTTCTACATTTAACAATAAAAAATCCAGTTATTTTAGAATATTTACCAGAGGAATTTTTATTCACAACAATGAAGATACTTCAGCTTACAACTTATTTATTATTCATGTCCCATGCCACTGTGTGGCAATCAATCAACTAAAACATCAACAAATATAGCAATTAAAATATATTGCACCAGACAGCTTATGTATCCACAACTAATAAATCCTGTATTTAACTAGCCACATAAAACACTTAAAATGGATTCAACTAATCACCTGGCTCAATGCTGGGAGAATCAGGTATTCTGCACCTTGTAAAGGCAAGCAAGGACAGGACCATTTGGATCTTAGGATAGAAACAGCGGAATAGAAAGTATGCCCCCCTGGGTCGTTTCAGAAGGTACATCAATATAAGTGACCTGTAGCAAGCCAACCTTATCTTGTGGGACAGCCAAAAGAATTGGAGACAAAAGAGTCCTTGTTATAGGGAAAGAATTGGAGCTTGTTGATCCCAAGGATATGGAAACCGTGAGCATGGTTGCCTGAATTAGTTCCAGGTCCTTTCTAGTTGGCTAAGTCCTGTCAGGAAATACTTTATGGTTTCATCCAAAATTCATTCTTCAGTGATAGGGTGGACTGTACTCAATAAGCTATTCTGGACCCAATGGTGTTGGATAATTTCCATCTGTTTCCAACCTTTATTTTGAGGAGAAAGTTGTAGAGAAGATGATCAAGCTGCAGCTTAAGAGGGCTCTAGAGGAAACAATTATCTTAGTCAACTTCCAGGAGTTTCAGGCCTGTATATAGCATTGAGATGGCATTAAAGTCACTTTTGAGTGATCTCTGATGGGATCACATTGGAGGTAGTACATCCACATTGGTCCTCCTTTTTTGTCTGTGTTGTTCAATACAACTGATCATAGTATTCTTCTGGACTGGCTCAAATGGTTAAAAGCAGGGGCACATTGTTGTGATGGGTCTCCTCCTTCCCTGGTTTTAGTTGGCATTGGTAAGAGGGAGAGGTCTAGTCCTAATGACCTATTTTGAAGGGTTCGGCAAGACTCTGATTTTTCCCATTTTATTTAATGCTAGATGAAGCTGCTGGTTATAGTCTTGCTGGAATAAGTTTAGGTATCATCAATATGCTGCTGACATGCAATTTTATATATTTACTGAAAGCCAATCAGGTAACGCTATCAAATTTGGGAAGGATCAAATTTAGGGTTAGGCTCAACCCTAATCAGACCAAGTAGCTATGGGTTATAGGATTGCTTAGAACTGGGGATTTTCCATTGGTGCTTCTGGATAGGGTAGTCCTCTCCCAGGCAGAACTCCAGATCTGAGTGATTTTATCTGCCACATACTTCAAATAATCCTTCACACTATCCTGCAGATGATTATTTTGCCCTTCCCTCCCACCTCACTTTAAATAGGGTCATCAAATACCAATCCAGAGTGACAATAAGGAGAAAAATACATTTTGCAGTTCTTATTACCACAAAGTATATGCAGCTACGTGTGTTGAGATAATGTGATTGTTTAACCAAACTAGCAAAAAAGAATGTTTAGCTTCAGAGATCACTTGAAAAATCTCTTTCTTCACAGGGGACCCCAATAGATAGTTTTGTTCATGTGTTCAACTTTCCTAATCTAGAACAGCCAACTATGCAGCAGTCTCTGGATACAGATTAACTTCAAGACAAAGGCTGCTGATATGGCAACAATTTGATTATTTGTACATTTTACCAACATTTATGAATTAGTTGGAAATCAGGATACTCCAATACATTCTGTGACTGTATTTCCTCTTACTGAAGCATACTTTTCCTTTCCTGTCATTCCTAAAGCATACACCGACAATAGTCTTCATGTTCATTAATTACTTCGACTCTGGAAAGGCAGATCAAACTCAAATGCAATCCTGATAATTGTCTACATGTTTAAAATACAGATGCATTAAGAGCTCAGCTTGTTTATATCTGTCCTCAGCTTAAAGCTGAGGAACCAGGAGCTTCCTACCTAGCTGTCAGATCTGCTGGTCTAAGCAGGTTTCACACTTCAAGGATAGGGATATTTTCAAATGCACAAAACAGCTCAGTCTTATTACTTTTAGGATAATTTCGTTCTTACAAAATTTGCAAGAACCGGGGTGCATTTTAAAACTGTCACCTGCCACCCAAAGCCTTGAAGCGATCAATACAGTCTGTCAGTTCAAATTCTACAAAGTCGTTGGGCAGCATTTCATGATCGCTGCCTTATTCTATCAGGTGAAGTAACAATTAAGCACAAAGTATTACACTGGGCCCTGTAAACGGAAAAGTCTTGTTGGTTTCGTGAAATAACTTGCACACTTGTTGAAAGGAAGCACCGATTAACCAATCCCAGCCTCCTCCGCAGTCACAAAACCAAAAATATGGCTGTTTCATCTCGTTTTAGCGATTACGCCTCCAAGAAGGGAGACGCATGGCCAGGAACGAGGGCCTGCGAACAAAAAGGCTGCCTTCGCTAGAGTAGATCAGAGGCACCGGGGCAGGGCCTCAGGAGAGAGCACGCCGCAAGGCAAGGCAAGCGCTCTCCTCGGCTTCCCTCAGTCCGGTAGCGCGAAGCACGTTTTCCCCTCCTCCCCCACCCACCCCGGTCTGAAACTGCCGCCAGGCATGGACCCGCTCGACCCGGCCAGAGCGGCTCTCCCGGCAGCAGCGAGGAGAGGCCGGGGCGGCGGGACTGGAAGGGGGGAAGGCCGCCCCCTGCCCCTCCCCCTCAGCCTGGCGGGGTTCCGAAGCTGCAACGCAACGAGGGCAGCCCCGGATCTCCTCGGGTGTCTCCAACAGGCGGTTACATAACAAGCCCGACGACGGCCCTCCTCTTGCCCGCCGAACGGAGCCTTGTAGAGAAGCCCCGCCAGCCGAACGGAGCCGGCCGCCCAGCCCTTTGCTCCTTCGGCCAAGCGCCTCTTGTTCCCCACTCCCCCGCCCTCCACCGTACCTGTTTCGGAGGCGGGTGTTGCCGCCTGGGCCGCGCCGCTCGCGTTATTACCCTCAGAAGAGCAGCATCTTTCCCGCTTCCGCAGCAGCAGTTTTAAAGAAAGCTGGCGGGCTCCCTGGGCCAGGCCTACTCAGCCGCCCGTCACCGCGATCGCCCGCTCTCTGCCTGCGCAGCAACCTCCTCTTCCTTCTCCCCCCCCCCTCCCCGCGATCACTCACCGGCAGCAGGAGGAGGAGGAGGATCAGACGGTGGAGGGATGAGGTCTCGCGAGAGCAAATCACAGCCGTCGCGGGAATTTTCAAATCCTTAACCCTGTTCTCTTGCGGTTGGTTTAGGAAGTGGATGTTCTAGAGAGAGCACCGTAGGAAGTCCTCGGACGCAGTTTCCGCAAAACTACAATTCCCGGCATGCGTTGCTTCGAAGTTGAACGCGCTTTGGCCACGGCAGGGCAATTTAACAAAAAAAAAGTCACACTTTGTTTTCGGAGTGAGGGTGGTAAAAGGACATGGTGGTCGATCTGCTGCTGGTGCGTCTTACCCATAAATAACAATAACAACAACAACAACAACAACAACAACAAATGCCAAACCCAGACTGAACATCTGGCTAACTGCGATGATCAATAACAACAACAATAATAGACAAAAAATCCAAGAGCCAATAAATTCAATTGTGCCCAAAAGAGGCACAAAAGAAAAAAAGCTTTTTTTTTTAAACGCTTGCGCCTGAATTGTCCTTATAAACTGTGGCGGCTGATCTCCAGTCAGTCACCAGCATATGACTGACTGGGGAAAGCAAATCTCCCCTCTCTTGGGATTGAATCCTCTCCATAGAAAAATATGCTTTTTCTGTCTCACACCCAGGATAGTAAAGTAATACATGCTTTCAGTGTTGTCAGCATGTGATTCTTGGAGTGAGCACTGTTCTTATGATGGGTCTTTGACCCACTGGTCTGACCAGAGACACATCATACTTGTCAGAAACATCAGTGTTACACTTTTAGGCTGTCTTTGCACTGTTTTGCAGTTTCAAAACAGTCTCCCTAAAATCAGATGCATGGGCAAAACAGTGAAAAAAAATTATAAATGACAACTTGACAACCACAAATGCATTATCTAGGAAGGTAGGGCAAGTAAATTCAATTATACTGAACCAGGAGAGCCAATGAATATTATCTTAAATTATATATACACATATTTCTTGTCTTAAAAATTATGTCAAGTTCAATTTTGCCTGAATGCAAAAAGATGTTATACCCATCTGAATTTTAATATATTTCCATTTCCTATATTGTGTACTTTGACATTTTGATTCCCACCCCCCTTTCAAAGTTGCAGAATGACCTTCTCTAAGTAGAACTGAACGGCCCAATAAGCTTGTTCTGATTCAAGATGTTGAAATTCCCTACATTCATGAGGTAAGAGACACTCCTTCTCGACCGCCATTATTCCTGGTGGAGACCTCTGCTCCATAGAATAAATTCCTTGCAGATATTAGATTGGTACTAATCTTGGCATTTTTCCACACAGCTGTTAAAATAGACATTTCCTCCCAGAATTTTCAAAAGTTAATATTGTCCATGTTTGAGGTGGATACCTATGATAACTGTATTGAACTGATTATATATTTATTTTAACTATTGATTGGATTTATTTATTTATTTATTTATTTATTTATTTATTTATTTGCATTCCAACTGACCAATCCTAAGGAGTTTGCAACTCCCCCATTTGGATTAAAATAAATACAGGAGATAACACATTTTAAAACTGAAACCATATATTATAAATAGCCATGTGAAAGACAGGAGGAAAAACTGGAGGAACTATATTCCAACAATCCTGTCCACAAGACATGATGGAGTACAATCGAGTCTTCATCAGATTACTGAAAATCAGGAGAGATGATATCCTTTGAACCAGAGGTGGGTTCCTCCCGGTTCGCATTGGTTCTATAGAACCGGTAGTAAACCGGTGGTGACATCACGGAGCCGGTTCTGTCGGTGCCGGTCCGTGGACGCCGCCATTTTTTTTTGGGAAAAAATGGTTTTTTTTATTTTTTGCTATTTTTTGCTTCTGCGCATGTGCAGAAGCCTAGTTTTCAGCACTGTGCATGCGCCGCCATCTTGTTTTTGGCTTTTTTTGGCTTTTTTGCTATTTTTGCTTCTGCGCATGTGTGCTGGCTTAACAAGGGTTTAGCCTAGAATTAAGAACTGTCTCTTTAAGACATAGCATTCTGGGGAATTTATTCCATTCCATGTAGTCCATGCCATGTGATCATAGCTTTGTACTCTTATTGTTCATTGAAGTATGCCTGGGGGGCGGGAGTAATTGAAGTACGCTATCCCAAAGGAAGTATTTTCAAGCTAGCTACCGGGAAAGGATGCCTGAATAGGGAGATGGGGAAGCATTAATCCTTTTTTACAGTATTTGTGATGGTTCCGGATTATGACTAGTCATAATCTGGAACCATCACGAATATCGTAAAAAAGGATTAATGCTTCCCCATCTCCTCCTTGCTACATCTTTTCCCGGTAGCATGCTTGGAATGACTTCCTTTGGGATAGCGTACTTCAATTACTCCCGCCCCCCAGGCATACTTCAATGACCAGTAAGAGTACACAGTTATGATCACATGGCATGGACTACATGGCATGGACTACATTCCCCAGAATGCTATGTCTTAAAGAGACAGTTCTTAATTCTAGGCTAAACCCTTGTTAAGCCAGCACAGCATGTGCAGAAGCTGAGTTTTTGGCACTGCGCATGCGTGGCCACGCACACAAAGTGTGCACCTGTGCGCTGCAGCCACGCAGCATGCAATGCGCATGCAACCACGCAGCGTGGGAGGAAGCGAACTGGCGGCGAGGTAAGTTAGAACCCACCCCTGCTTTGAACACCTGATACCAGTAGAGAGACGGTGGCTCCTGCATAGGCATGTTTCTGTAATCCAGGTGACATGCAAACAGCCCACCCCTGCCAGATGTTATTGGGAGAATGCAATTCTGTAGATATTGAAGCCTTGAACTATGAAAGTTTTATTCTCTAGTTTAATTGTGCTGTGGCTTTTATATTTTTATTTTGTGTAAACCACGGTGTGATGCAAGATTTGATGTATAATAAATCAAATGTGATAATAAAATTGTATAATAGAATCTCTACAGAGACTGCACCTTTCTGCCCAAACCAGTTCATACAATACTTAATGTTTGATTTTTCTGAATACAATGTAGATTTTTAGCTCAAACATCTGCCCTCTGTGCTAGTCCTCCTCTGCTTAGCAGACGAATAGTTCTGGTGAATTCAAAAGCTTATATTCTTAAACATGATATCATCTAATAATATATTGCCCTGATATTGTTGTACTGCTTGTAAATCTCATCTCTTGTGTAATGCAATATTCTATTGTGACCTAAAGAAAAAAGCCTGTATCTTAATATGAAGGCATCTCTGGATACTTCTCATGGTTGCTTTTTAAGTTCTCCTGAAGGCTTTCATAATTTATTCTTCCAGATTTTAAGTACAGTTGCTATACAATTACTATCCAGCAGGGATCATTATGCAAGCAAAATCTTTAAATGAAAGAGTATTTAAAACCTATGCATCCCGAGGTGGCGCAGTGGTTAGAGTGCAGTACTGCAGGCTACTTCAGCTGACTGCTAGCTGCAGTTCGGCGGTTCAAATCTCACCGGCTCAAGGTTGACTCAGCCTTCCATCCTTCCGAGGTGGGTAAAATGAGGACCCAGATTGTTGGGGGCAATATGCTGTGAACCGCTTAGAGAGGGCTGTAAAGCACTATGAAGCGGTATATAAGTCTAACTGCTATTGCTAACTGCTATCCCATAACTATGGATAGCATCAAAAATGGCAATCACATATGACACAGAGAAAAAGACTGTCATTTTAATGAGTATACAATGAAAGCAACACAGAGGAGAGTGAGAATCAATTGAGTAAATAACATTTAAGCAGCACTAAGGAAATAACAGCAAATAGTCCCTGGAGGCAAGTGATGGGACAGCATGGCTCATCATTTGAGCTATTTCTGAACATGGGTCTGTTGGTCTTCTGAAAGTCTGGCAGACCTTTGTCCAAAAATAACTCAGCTCAATGGGGTGAAGGAGGAGTGTCAAGGAGTATGCCGGAGGGAGCTCTACAGACTTAGTAGGTCATGCAGCACATTGAAGCTGTGGGAAGCCCCCACCCCACCCCGAGAATTAAATATTTTGAAGAATATTAAAAGAGGCAGAATATTATATTCCTCCAAAGGAGAAATGGAGAAAAAATCTTAATAAAAGCAGAAAGCAGCCCCAGTCTTCCTGCCATAGGAAAACACCTTCAAACTAAGAAGTTTGAAGAGGCTGACCTTTAGGAATGCAGATTTTGTATCCATTCAGAAAGACTAGGCCAGGGGTCGGCAACCTTAAAAACTCAAAGAGCCATTTGGACCCGTTTCCCAGAGAAAACAAAATACCCGGAGCCACAAAACCTGGGTGGGCGTGGCCAACTCGCCGTCACTGCCACCGAGTCACATGACACACACCACCAGCTGCTCCTACCCAGGTTTTGTGGCTCTATGTTTTCTTTTCTATGAGAAACAGGTATCTCTCTCTCTTTTCCCTCTCTTTCTCTCTTTCCATCTCTCTTTCTCCCTCTCCAATCTCTCTCCCTCCCTCTCATCTTTCTTTCACTCTTTCCCTCTCCCCATCTCTCTCTATCTCTCTCTCTCTCTCCCTTCCTCCCCACCCATCTCTCTCTCCCTCCCTCATCTATATCTTTCTCCCTCTCTCTCCTCATCTCTCTGTGTGTTGAGGAACAATCGCCACCCCCAGTGAAGGCTTCTCTTCGGGTGACCCTCCTCCCCCTCTCGCGACTCCCTGGCTGGCTGTGGCGTGCGCGGGGAGACCCTCCTCAAGCGAGTGCCAAAGTGCAGCAAAGGCGCACGCGGCGCGCTTCTCTCCTGTCCTAAGGATCCGGCCATCGCCTTGCCGTGCCCCCCCCACCCCGCATGAGAGGAGAAGGAGGGGGAGGAGGGTCGCCGGAGCGAAGGTAGCCTTCGCTTCCTGCTGCTTCGGGCTGGAGCTTACGCCCACCCCGCTCGGCCGAAGAGCTGGGAGGGACGGGACATGGCAAGGCAATGGCCAGAGCCTTAGGGCAGGAGAGAAGCCGCGTCCAAAGACCCTCCGCGCGTGCTTTTGCTGCACTTTGGCACTCGCTTGAGGGACTCCCCGCGCATGTGCACCCTCCCGGCCCCGCCACAGCCAGCCAGGGAGTCGCGAGAGGGGGAGGAGGGTTCCCCGAAGGAAAGTCTCCGCCGGGGGTGGCTATGTTCCTCAACCAGCGCCAGAGAATCAGCCCCACCCGCTTCTCCATTCCCGCTGTCACCCTTACCTTCTCAGGCCAGGTGAGGGAGGGGAGGGTGAGGCTAGCCAGTGATGGGACAGGGAGCCACAGTAGGGCGCCCAAAGACCCACATGCGGCTCCGGAGCCGCAGGTTGCCGACCCCTGGACTAGGCCAATCTATTCATAAACAAAACGCCTTCAGCCACAGTTCACACCTAAGGCTGGAACTGATGGGATTAAGAATTTACATTCCCCCACCCAAATTCTATGGACAGGACATGACTTTAGGACATAGTAGGATTAACCCACCACCATTGAAATAGTAAAAAACACAAGGGTCACTACATTGCACAACCCCCTGGACCATCTCAATCACAAAACACCAGGACCCTATAAAGATCCATCCACTCACTCAGCCATTTTGTCAGCCACCCCAGAAACATGCTGCTGTCACTAAAGTTTCTGGCATCCAAATAAAGAGAGACCTTCTTTCCAACCAGCCAGCCTCCATTTTATTTCCAGTGTTTTTCTCCTGGCTTGGAACCAGACCGGATTTTTCTTCCTACAAAGCTTTACACTTCATCGTGGTTCATCCACTCCCACATTTCCCACCAAGTAGGAAATAATATGACCATGACTATACTTTCTGGCTTGAAAGAGGCAAGACTAGTTTCACACCTTTGGCTTCTGTTTGCATGTGTGCCCATGTGTGTGTGTGTGCGCGCACACACACACACACACACACACACAACCAGTGTACTGACCTTATGGATGTCTCATCATCATCAAAAATCATCAATCCCCAAAGAAAAACTTTTGGTCTCCATTGTATATTAATCTTTAAAATCCTCTGAGTTAGTGTATGTATTTGAATCCAGAATTTTCTAGCCTTTTACACTCCCACCAAACATGATAAAATGTCCCTTCTTGTTGTTCACATTTACAACATAAATTTGAAGTGTGCTTATGGTACATCATTTTATTTAAAAAAAACCATTCTTCAAGATGATAACAATGTTATCATTACTTTCAATTTCATTACTTTCAGTGCATATTTTCCCATTCTTCCATCTGTATGTTATCTCTCCTTTGCCTGATGCTTTCCTGTTGCCATCGCAATCGTGATTGCTTTCGATGTGTAGAAAAGCAAACAGCTTACTCTCTTGAAATCCCTCTCTAATCTCTTTGTTCTGGGCAGAGGGTACATTACACTTACTGACTGTAATGGTGATCATGTCATTGAGGGATGCTGCAAAGATTGTAAATGGGCTGTGAAATTATTTTTTCATTTTCCCCCCAGCATTGTTCTAACTTCAACCGGTCACTGAACAAACAGTTGATAAGTGAGGACTACCTGTATACCAGTCTTTCTTCACTTGAGATATACCATTTCCCCCAAAATAAGACATCCCCTGATAATAACCCCAATCGGGCTTTTGAGTGCATGGCAATAAGGCCAAGCGCTTATTTCAGGGTTCAAAGAAATATAAGACAGGGTCTTATTTTCAGGGAAACACAGTAAGAGGAAACGGGTCAATTTTACCGAGCTCCCTAATATCCCAATCAATAACTGCCGCATGAAAATAGCAATTCACTGCCAAAATTGCTTCCTTCCAAAGTATTAAAAATAGTAGAAAGCATTGCTGTGTAAAAAATCCCCTATCAGCAGAAAATCTTTAGCATGCTGATGTGAAGCAGAATCATCAATACATCTTTTCTCCTATTCAACAGAACTGGCTGCTCTACCCCCTGCTTAAAAAAAAAAACAGTTTTACTGGACTTTTGAAGACCATTGAATGTATGTTTAGTAACCGATCTAGTGGGCTTTTTTCTTATCTCATGTCCATAATTGATTTGCTTATTTCTAATTCCTTTCTGAATGTGCATACTATCTTTCACATTGTGGAGAGGATAAAGAGGATGGACTTGAAGGACACAGGGAAGCTCCGCTACCAAGATAATAATCAAATAAATAAGGATCAAGACCATGCCAAGAATGAGATTTACAAAAATGCCTTGGACAGCATCCTCTATTTATATGAAAATAATATAGTTTTTCTAATAAAAGTAATTTTCGGCCTACACATTATCTGTTTCATAGTTCGGTCTACCATTACATGGCTGACAGAGTGGGGAAAAAATAATATGATAGCTATCTATCTATACATACATGCATGGAATTTTATCACATATTTCTGAGAGCACATTTTTGAGATCTGTCAAAACAGACTTCTGTCAAGCATAGAGATCAACAATGAAGAGAATCAATCAGCTGAAATCCAAAAGCAGAACATCCCCCCCACCCCGCTCCAATCTTTTAAAATCTTACATTGCAGAAATTTATGTTCAGGAAAAAAAATGTGTTAGAAACTGAGTTCTTGGAGAAGAAACTAAAAAAGTTAACATTGCCCTACTAAGGTTTCAGTGGTGTGGGTATTCTTTTTCTGGGACTTTTTTTTGCATGATCTTTGTATTATTTTAAGTGCCTTGTGTACACCGTTCACAGGTGGAATGGATTACTCAGATTAATTAATTAATTAATTAATTAATTAATAATGAAGACAGCCAGTTTATTAACTAAATAAATCACTTTATTTAAATAACAAAACAATAAAATTAAATAAATAAAGCCAATTGCATTCCTTAGTGAAAGGAGAAATCTATGGGAACTGCATGATGGACAAGACTGATACAGGTGGAGGATGGAGGCAATGTCAAAGTGGGGGGGATATGTTATCTCTTTGACATCTCCTGTTTTTGCAAAACCTCTTAGGTCTATTAGCAAGCGACATTATATTTAGAAATAGAATAGAATAGAATAGAATAGAATAGAATAGAATAGAATAGAATAGAATAGAATAGAATAGAATATTTATTGTCACTTTAAATGTACACTAATCAGCATACATTAAAATGAAATTTCGTTGTATTCAGCTCTCAAAACATAACCAATATACATATACCCACATACACACACATATATGACACAGAGAAACATCACAGTCTAGTTTGGATGTATACAAACACATAGGGCTTATAAGCAGTATCCTGAATAACAGGAAGCGAGCTTCCTATAATCTTCTTAGCTGTCCTTACCAGGGGTGGGTTCTACCTTACCTTGCTGCCGGTTCGCTTCCTCCCACGCTGCGTGGCTGTGCTGGGTGGCCGCGCGCACACTTTGTGCGTGCGCACACATGCACAGTGCCGAAAAATAAAAAAAAATTTTTTTTTAAAAAGCCGAAAACAAGATGGTGACACATGTGCAGTGCTGGAAACTCGGCTCCTGCGCATGCGCAGAAAAAAAAAACCAGGAAAAAAAATCCCCCCCAAAAAAGCCGAAAACAAGATGGCGACACATGTGCAGTGCTGGAAACTCGGCTTCTGCGCATGCGCAGAAGGAAAAAAACCCGGGAAAAAATCCCCCCCCCAATAATTCCAAAATAAAGATGGTGGTGCCCACGGACCAGCACTGACAGAACTGGTTCCATGATGTCACCGTGATGTCACCAGCGGGTCGCTATCAGTTTGGGTGAACCGGTCCAAATCGGGAGGAACCCACCTCTGGTCCTTACCACTCTCTGTATGGACTTTCTATCTGAGGCACTACTACTACCAAACCAAACAGTGATGCAGTTTGTTAAAACGCTCTCAATCATGCCTCTGTAAAAAGTGGCCAGGACAGGAGAAAGATGTGCTCTTCTCATCCAACGCAGAAAATGCTTCCCTAAAGATAACATATGAAGAGACCAAGTCAGATTGTTAGTTATCTACACCCCCAGATATGTAATACTGTTGACCACCTCCACAGCTGCAGCTTTGATACAAAGTGGTGTATGACTATGTCGGCTTTTTCTAAAATCAACAATTTATTTATTTTATTTTATTTATTTATTTTGTTTGTCAAACATGTACAAGATAGCAGGTATAGGTATAAACATAAACATAATCAAAGTGAATACAGATAGATGAGGACAATAGGACAGTAGGACAGGGACGGTAGGCACGCTGGTGTGCTTATGCACGCCCCTTACAGACCTCTGAGGAATGGGGTGAGGTCGACAGTAGACAGTCTAAGGTTAAAGTTTTTTGGGTTTGGGGAAGAAACCACAGAGTCAGGTAGTGAATTCCAGGCATTGATCACTCTGTTGCTGAAGTCGTATTTTCTGCAGTCGAGTTTGGAGCGGTTTACATTAAGTTTGTATCTATTGTGTGCTCGTGTATTGTGGTGGGTGAAGCTGAAGTAGTAATTGAAAGGTAGGACATTGTGGCAGATAATTTTATGAACTACATTTAGATCGGTTCTAAGGCGACGTAGTTCTAAGTTGTCTAAGCCCAAAATTTCAAGTCTTGTGGAATAAGGTATTCTGTTGCAAGTGGAGGAGTGGAGGACTCTTCTCGTGAAATATTTTTGGACTCTCTC
>QLTV01003648.1:52032-67335 GCA_003457575.1 Thermophis baileyi
TTTTTGTTAGATAGTGGGTAGAGATGACAGGAGACAGACTTCCAAAGCAGCTCTTTATTTCAGCTCTTGTATCAGCAACCAGCAAAGAGCAGTCTGACAGCTTGCCCTTTTATAGGGAGCTGTCAGACAGACCAGCCAATAGCGTTTGAGCTTTTTCCCGCTCAAACGCTGGACCTGGTTGGAACCATGTAACACAGTTTAAACAGTTAGAACATAACAATTTTACTTCTGTTTATACGCCTTTTCAATTTTCTTCCATGAAAATTGTAAGCCTTATTATTGGAAGCCTCCCAGAGTAGCTCCATGGTGAGACAGGTGGCAAATAAATTTGACAAATAATAATAATAAATAATACTTCAGAAAACTATTGGCCCATGGTTTTACTCAACTTGAGAAAGAATAAAATCCTCAATTTTATTCTCTCTACATAGGACTATCGCCAGCAACTGCATTGTGTGAAGGTTGTTATTAAGTAATATATATAGCATTTTGTTTTACAACTGCTTGTAAAATATTTTGGGGGGATAAATAAGTATAATAATTAGCTTAGCTTAGCTTTATTGATTAGCCTATAGACCATATCAAAATACAAGGTTCAAACACGTTACTAATAAAATCCTATAAAAACAATTTAAAATAAGAATAGGGTAAAATACAATAATTATGGGATAAAATACAATAATTTAATATGTAAATGTGTAAAATAGAATAAAATAATATAAAATTATATTTCTGTATCACCCCTACAATCTACAATCAGGCCCTCATATGCCGATCTCAGTCAGACCATTTTAGTCAGAAATTGTGCTGTATTAAATATCGTTTTCAAATTCTGGCCACACATGAGGTATGTTGTTTTAATATGGGCCTCCCACTAGGCCATGCGTTTAATGTATGAATCAAGGTACTTATCTCTCGCCCCCTTATACAGACAGCAATCAAATAATATATGAGTCAGGTCTTCTACCTCTTCAGCTCCGCAAATACATGTACGGTCATTATATGGGATAGAATGGAATCTCCCATATCTAACCATTGTATCAAGCTGTTTGAATCTTGCTCGGGTAAATGTCTCCTTGAGATATTTTGGTAATTGTGACTTTAAATAGTTGTCCATTTGGAAGGTGCATTTATATTTGCTCAGCCATTTCAGGCTACCAGCCTTACTAAGTGTGGCTATGTCATTTTGAGCTTCTATGTCCGTGATTTTTTTGGGCAACTCTCTTTCCCCACCCCCCTCCTGTTATACAAGAAGCAGGGAGGCCACAGCTCTTTATGTAATTTGTCAATTTAGTAATCCAGAGGGTTTGTGATTGCAATTTAGTAGACATAATTAGGGAGTCTATAATAATTAAATGTGTGTGTGTGTGTATCAGGGGTGGGTTCTGGATCCTTTTGCTGCCGGTTTGCTCAGGGTCGCGCTGGGTGTGTGTGCGCGCCCCGGCAGCAATCAAAAAATAGCTTCTGCGCATGCGCAGAAGCAAAATCCACGATGGCGGCGCCCACGGAGACACCGACAGAACCGGCTCTGTGATGTCATCGCCGGTTTACTAATGGTTCTAAAGAACCAGATAGAACCAGTAGGAACCCACCTCTGGTGTGTATGTGTATATATATATAAACAAATGAGCATTCATCAGGAGATTTACCAAGCCTAGATGAGATTCCTAGAGAGAGTTCTTCATTCCTAATTGCTTTGCCTTAAACTGCCATTTTTTCTATGTCTTCTGATCTCATTATGCAACCTACAGATACGTTTTAACATGTTTGTTTGTTTTTTACTTTTCACAGACTATATTTCATTGATGTGCCAATCTGGACCCCAAGGCCATCAAGAAATACTACGTTTGTTTTATCTGATCTCAGACTGCATTCAGATGATTAGATAAAACAAATAGAAGTAGAACAAAAACCCACTAGAGGTTTCTGTGAGAGCAGATACTGAAAGCTCAACAAAATACATTCTATTGCAGCACAGCAAGTTTGAATGGAGTTCTGATAGCCTCCATCGTGCTTCAGTTAAAAATGCTGCACAACGCTAATTTGACAAAAATAAACGTATTTCTGCAGTAATTAGAAAAATGACATTAGAAAATGTGTGCTTAAAAAATATTTGAGAAATTTAATAACTATATGCACAATAAAAAGATTTATATAAAAGCTCTGTGTTTTAGAATTAGAATTAAGTTAGAATAAAGTTAACATTTGTATTTTTTTTTAAAGCTCACTTAAAACATTGGGAAGAAGAACATGATGGACCAGAATTGGACAGTAAAACAGAACAGATTTATATTGATCCATGCATGACTCATTCCAGGTTATTCACAAACTATAATATCAACCTGTTCTAAAGGAAGCTGATTAGATAACTCCAGCATAAATACAGCAAAGGCCATTTGCATCTTATCATACATATTAAGTAACAACTTAAACAAATGCTTGCTGTTTTCATTAACTTATCAATCAGGACAAAAAGCCCGATTTTAAGCAATTATGCAGGCCTTTCAGGGACAAGGAAAGCACATTGTGCATTTAAAGTTAACAGCCAACAAGTACATTCGAGCAGAGTTTCAGATGTGATTGCCGATTCAATTCTCTGATCAGATATAGAATATTTATGAACACCAGCACTAACCTGATCCTTTTCACCAACTAATTAAAAAACCCCTACTTTAACAATTATTGTAGCACTTCATTTATTTAATTATTAATCAGATTTCCACTGATTTTGTCATTGTTGCCTGTACATTTTCGGAACTTTTTTTTCTCTGAAACCTGGGATAAGTAGCTCCTCTAGTGTTGTTTCTGCCTAACTACTGTCATGTAAAAAAAAGGAAGTACACCTCATGAAAGTTTTTTTTTCTTTTTTAACATACACTGTGGATATATCAACAAATTAGTTTCATTCACACAGTAAATAAAAATAAAGATGACTGAACAAAGAAAATCCTGTGAACATTTGCAATCATTTATTCAATAAAAAGTGAACAAGCTGTTTCTTTCTATTGGAAAAGTAAGCATGCCGTTGGCTGTAATATTTGGTCGTCTTCTTTGGCAAAAACAACTTGAAGCAGGCATTCTTATAACTGTCTGGGGACTGGGAGGAATTTTTTCCTACTCTTCCACGCAGAATGTTTTCAGGGGGGCCCTCTGAGGTTGCTTGTTTTCTTGCAGACCTTTCATTACCCTAACTAGGTAACATCATCAGTGCTAGTAAGGAGTACTGTTTGCTGCCGGTTTATATTCTGGTGTTTTGCCTGTCTGTGTGGGAGGAGGCAGTCTTAGGGATTCTTTGTTTGGGCTGTTTACTAATGGCTCTTTGGCAGTTTCTTGATTGGGGTATTGCTTACTTGATTGTTGGTCTGAAGGTGACCTTGGAGTTAATCTATACCCGTGATGGCGAACCTATGCCAGAGGTGGCACGCAGACCCCTCTCTGTGGGCATGCGCGCCATCGCCAGCTGCTCTCCTGGTTTCCAGTGCGCCAGCTGGTCTTCGCATGTGCCGGAGTGCCGGAAACCTGAAGACCAGCTGGCAGGTGCACATGCGTGCGCTGGCCACTGGTCTTCGGGTTTCCAGCACTCCGGCGCATGCGAAGACCACCTGGTCTGAGCGCATGTGCACGCCGGAAACCCAAAGACCAGGTGGCCAGTGCACGCATGCGCACCCGCCAGCTGGTCTTCGGGTTTCCGGCGCTCCAGCGTGTGCACTCTGTTTTGGGCACTCGGTGCCGAAAAGGTTTGCCATCACTGATCTATACTGATCTGAGTGCTGATTACTGGTGGAGAGGTGCTGGAGTCTTTTTTTCTCTTTGGGGCTGGTTGGTCGTCTCTTTTGCATAGTCTATAGATGTTGTTAATGTCTATTGATGGCTGATTTGTCAGAGTGCCAGGCTTCTAGAATTTCCCGAGCATTTTTTATTTGGCCTGGTCTAGGATTGTCACATTTTCCCAATTGAAACTATGGTTAAATCTGTCTATATGTTGTGAAATTAAAGAATTTTCTTCATGCCTTCTGACTGCCAGTTGGTGTTCGTGGATGCATTCTGCCAGTCTTCTGCCTGTTTGTCCTGCATAGTGGTTGTTGCAGTTCTTATATTGTATGTTGTAGATGACTCCTGTTTTTTCTTCTTTCTTCTTCTTCTTTTGGTTTGCTTAGGATGTTTTGAAGGGCTGTAGTTGGCTTGGGTTGTTTGTCAGCTGTGCAATATTTGAAGGATTTCTTGCATGCACAGCCCATTTCAGATCACCTCACAGCATCATGACAGGGTTTAGATCTGGGCTTTAACCTGGCCATTCTAGAATCCTCCCCCATCCCCCCATTCCTTCTTTCTTTTCTTTTCCATGGTGTATTTACTAGAAAGTTTAGGGTTGCTGTCATGTTGCAGGGTCCAATTGCAGTTGAGCTTCAATCTTCTGACAGATGCTCAATGACCCTCGGGTACAATGAAGAATTCATAGTTAATTCTGGGATGCTGAGGTGCCCAGGCCCTGATGCAGCAAAGCAGACCCAAGTTATAACATTTTACCACCATGCTTTACAGCGGGTATCAGGTTCGTCTGGTGAAATGCTGTTTTTGCTTTTCATCTAACATGTTTTCTGGTACTATGGCCAAAAAATTCTATCTTTGCCTTGTCTGTCAGAGCACATTGATCCAGAAGTGCTGGTCTTTGCTTAGCTATTCAGGAACAAACTTAAAAGAAAAAAACTTTTAGTTGCAGGTAGTCCTCACTTTACAACCATCGTTTAGTGACTGTTCAAACGTATAACAGCACTGAAAATGGGCTTATGCCCGTTTTTCACATTTATGATCATTGCAGCATCCCCATGGTCACATGATGAAAATTCAGCCACTGGGCAACTGACTCATATTTATGATGGCTGCAATGTCCTGTGGTGGTGTGATCACCTTTTGCAGCCTTCTGACAAACAAATTCCCAATGAGTCATCTGCTGATTGTCTTTCCTCAGTTCAACCGTTCTCATGTGAAATTCATTAGTTGCTGTCATAGTCCATCCACTTTTTCCTTGTTCACACCAATCAGCTCTTCCCAATTCACCATTTTCCTGTGCTAACAATCATGTTAGAGCTTCTAGCACATCTGTGCTGTTATCTGTTGGTGACTGATAATGCTGGTGGCACTGTTTTTCATTCAATCTTTCAATTTTTTTCATAAATATTTTAAGCATAGCAATTGTTTACATTTTCTTGTGCCAAATCTGAATAGAATTTTCAGTGCTACTGTATGTACTGACCAATAATTTAGTTAGCTGCCAGTAGCAGGAATATGACCAATTTCTTTTATGATTTTATTCTGATCATTGAATGTATATAAAAGATATGAAAGATCTAAACTTGGAGAATACACCTTTCTTTCTTTCTTTCTTTCTTTCTTTCTTTCTTTCTTTCTTTCTTTCTTTCTTTCTTTCTCTCTTCCTCTTTTTGTCTAACACTATCCTCAATAACACTGCAAGTGAAAAGAGATAACTTTCAGTGTGAGATGTAAAATGTGCCCTTTAGAGAAAATAAGTTTTCATCATACAATTATTAATAAAGGAGTACTGCCACCTAGCTTTCTCTATTCCTAGTGATTTTTCCATGAAGAGAAAAATTTTGATGCTTAGGAATATGTATTTTATTACAATAAACTGATAATTTTCCTTTTAGCCATTCATAATTATTATTAGAGCAAATATTTTATTAATTCTGGTTCAATGTTTTAATAGTCTGCAATGGACTCATCAAGGAGAGAGCTCTTAGAACTCAACAGTCACATATGTTTGGCTAATATATTGTAGCCATTTCCAACTTGGTGGCTTTCTCATGGCTTTAACTACAAGCTTGCCATGATGACTAGGAAAGACAGAAGCTGTAATAAAAACATATCAGGTTTAGGAAGGTTGCAAATATAGGTCACATTCAATGTTTTTATTTTATTTTCACAACTCTAAAAATAGAGTCTTGTGGAGTGAATTGGTTTATAAATCTTGAAATCTCAACGCCTTTAGAATAGAAGTTTCTTCAGAAAAAGTAACTGAAAGCTTAGAATTGCTTCCTACTAAAGTTCTCACACTGAAGATCCATCAACTGAGTGTCAGAATACATGTATTTATGGCATTATTTCAAACTTCACATTTACTGTAATTTTATATATTGGAAAGTAGTTAAGATTGATGGAGAGGACCAGTGGGCCACATAGCAGACATACAGACCAGCTACAAATATCTTGGTATCCCACAGTTTCATTGGAACCATAAGGAGGAGGCAGGGAAGACAGCAATGCCCAAGTACCATCAAAGGATAATGCATGTCCTGAAAAGACAGCTTAATAGAAAGACAAGATCCATGCCATCAACACATATGCCCTGCCAGTCATCAGATATCCTGCCAGTATAGTGAGCTAGCCAAACGAGGGCATGGAGGATGCCTATTTAAAGACCTGGAAACTCCTCACAATTTTAAGGAGGTTTCCATCCCAGGTCCAACACCAAAAGATTGTACACCAGCTGGAAAGAGTGCATGTGTAGTCTGGCGAGTGTGAAAGCCACTGTCCTGGACAAAACCCAGAATATCCAAAAGTACATCAGTAAGAAGGCCCTTTTGTATTGGGCCTTCAGACCTGCCACATTTACTACTCTGGGAAATTGGGAGGGGGGATTGTATAGCGCATGGGAGATATATAGTCATAATAACATTCCTTACTCAGAGGTTCAAGGACATCTTGCCCTGCACCTGGGGGGCTGGAGCTGGGAGGCACCTCCAGTTGGCACGGTGCTCTGATTGGACCATGTGATTGGACTTGTGGGTGTTGGGCAGGGACTTGAACTTTCCTTTGGGTGGGAGAAACCCTGGAAGCCTTCAGATTCGGGTTTCCCCAGATGTGCCAATATGACATCTCTAATAAAATCTAGCTTTGAGGAAATCCAAGTTTCGGAGTTTTCTTTCGTTAGTTGGAACCCTGACAAAGATAGTACCTAAAGATTAATTTCTGAGAGAATGCCCGGGGCAGCAACAAACGTGGGAAAATCAAGCAGGGGAACTGCAGATACCTGAGGAGGCTGACATTGGGAAATCCTACCAGTGGTTGGAAAGGGCTGGATTAAAAGAGAGCACTGAAGCACTGATCAGAACAGCACAAGAATGGGTACTAAGCACCAGATCCATAGAAGCAGGGGTCTACTACACTAGACAGGACCCTAGGTGCAGACTATGCAGAGAGGCCCCACAGACAATCCAACACATAGTGATAGGGTGAAAGATGCAGGCAAGAACACTACAGCATACACTGAATAGCACAACCATGTAGGTGGCATTGTGTACAGGAACATTTGCCCACTGCATGGGCTAGACCTCCCCATAGGAGATTCCACATGAGAATAACAGGGTTGAATCTTGTAGGACTTCCAGGTCTGGACAGACATGCAGTAATGATCGATCAACCAGACATTATGGTAGTAGATAAGATCCACAATTCAGCAGTTGTGGGTAGATGTAGCAATGACAAGTGACAGCAACATCAGGAAGGAGGAGAAGCTGGAGAAGTACTGGACCACAAAGGAGAAACTAGAAGGAATATGGAAAATAAAGTGCTCCCATTGGTGGTAGAAGCACTTTGGTCTGTGACTCCTAAGCTGGGAGACTGGCTCCAATAGAGCCCAGGAACACCACCAGAGCTCTCTGTCCAGAAGAGTGCAATATTAGGAACAGCTAAGATACTGCACAGAGCCCTCAAACTCCCAAGCCCCTGATAGAGGACCCAAGATTAAAGAAGACACATACCACTGATGGGGTGAAAAGGGATTTTTTTTTCCTCTGAAAGAATGCTGCAGGAGGGTAACAACAGACTTTTGTTAACTATTTAACTTTCTTAAATATAAGATTTTGTTGTCAGGAACACATGTCATTGTGATATGTCTATTATGTTATATAGTCAGAGCCCTTTCTATAATTGCAACTTAAATAAGACATTTTTACTGCCACAGCTTGTTTCTATAGAAGAAGTGATAAGTATGTGCTGTTGGGCTATCTGCTTATAACTTATACATGGGAATGTTCATTCTTGGAAAGTTCTACCAAACTTTCTCCCCCACATCTACTTTCCAGCTAGACTTATTCTACTAGTCTTTTTCTATCTATTAGTTTGAGAGATATATTAGTTTACAACCTGGCAGATAATTGAAAATTGCCCTTCTTTTCTTGCCACAAAATATCCCTTACTATTTTTCTAGAAAATAAGCACATGAAATTTTATGAAGATAGATCAGTTTGTTCCTGTTGCTTTAATGTGTCTCATATATCAGCTCAAAGGATGAAAGATGTGCCAGAATAACTTAGCCAGACTAGATACTTCAAAAAGCTAGTTGCTGGAATAGTGCAGAAAGTTCTAAGATTTATTATGTGGTTTTAATTATGAGGAGAACAGAAAGGACTTCTTGCATATTAAAATGGAACATAAATGCCATGGCTACATATTAGTTGAGTTTTAATCCTCATGCAACAGGACTCACAATTAAAGTTTGTGACATTCCTACACAATATATAACAAGAAAGACTACATGTAATTTATGAACATATACTGTATATTAAAATGTTTACAAATGGGCAAATGAAAAGAATGTAGAAATGAAGACCAACTTTTAAGAAACAGAATCTTTGCATTCTGGGTCTTTAATTCGTTTAATTCATTACTAATTATTTTACATTTTGAAGATTTCTTCTGCAAACATGAAGCAGGATATATGAGGAAACGTTTCTTGATTTTAAAATCCTACTATTGTGAGATATGGAATAAAATTGACTCATGTAGATCCTATGATCTTATCTGTTTTTAGAATTCTTTACTGGTAAACTGTGTACAGGTGAGATGTACAGTTTCATCACTGATGATTTCAAGAAGGCACCCAAACCACTAATAGATAGTGATATACTATCACTTGTATTTTAAACCTGGTACTATAGGGAACTCTGTACCCATTCAGATATTAAAAGTACACTAGCCAAGTTGTTTGCTCATGGCTCCCATTTAGAGTGAATGTCATGAAACAATATTTTCTAACTTAGTGCACTTCAGATGTATTGAAGTGCTCCAAAGTCCAATCAATCAGCTTCAAATTTCTTTCTGTTGAAGAAGAGTGCAACAAATGTGAATTTTCTTTTAAAATTTCACTTTCTTATTTTCACGTAAACATGAAAAGAATTGGTTTGTTATCTTAGGTGTCCCTTGAGGTCACTTAGCCTTGAGTATGCACTTATTTTCTTTCATTTTGGAAACAATTTTGGGAGATTTATACCAACCTAACAAGCTGACAAATAGGGAGTGCATTAGTATCCATTCTGATACTTGCACAATTCTGATGCTTGCCAAAATAAAGTATCCTGTCCTATCCTATCCTATTCCATGATGCTGCAAGATATGGTGAATATATGACTGTTTTGTAATCATATATTTCATTGTCCATTCCTATATTTATCTTATTTATATTTATCCTTATTACTTGGTGATTTACCTCAGAAGGAACTGCAGAAAATATGTGAGAATTTTAAATATTCTATTATGGGGTATGGAAATTGGCAATTTGCAAATAACACTATTTTAACAGAACCCTAATCCCACCCCCACCCCCACCCCCATATTAGAATGGACTTCTAAAGAATGTTGAGAAAGTCATAGTAACCTAGTTAAAGTAGTCATAATAATAAACATAGGAAAGCTATCATTGTTAGAATATTATTCTCACTGGGGTTTGTACATTCTTAATAACATTAAGCCATAACATAGCTTAGTTCAGTTTAGCTTCTTATGAGTCCTAAATAAAGCTCTTCTTTGCTTGGGATTCTGGACACTAAATTCAG
This sequence comes from Thermophis baileyi, assembly GCA_003457575.1. Lineage (NCBI taxonomy): Eukaryota > Metazoa > Chordata > Lepidosauria > Squamata > Dipsadidae > Thermophis > Thermophis baileyi. Next base: position 61,884 of record QLTV01003648.1, read on the forward strand.
CTTAACAGTACAAGTGAGACTGCCAGGACAATGCACAGAATGCAAATTAACAAGAGAGGGAAAACAAATACTGTAACATGGGACTCTAGTGACTAACTTCCATGCCACTGATACATGAATCTCATTTTAATTATTGGGCACGAATACTCTTCTCTCTGTTCGAAAGCACTGCGCAGGGTGTCCTACTCACAGAGGCAGCGAGCCCCATATACTGTATTACGTGACTCTTCTCTATAATGTGAATGTCAAAATAGAGCCCTCTAGGAAGGGAAGCCAGAAATGCAGAGAGACTGGGTAGAAATGTATAAACAGAGGCATAGAATCAAACTCACGTGAAGTATTAGTACCACTTTATAAAGCCTTAATAAAACCACATCCGGAATACTGCATCCAGGTTTGGTCACTACATTACAAAAAAAGACGTTGAGACTTGGGAAAAAGTGCAAAGAAGAGCAACTAAGATGATTAAAGGCCTGGAGACTAAAACATATGAAGAACGATTGCAGGATTTGGGTATGGCTAGTCTAGAGAAAAGAAGGACCAGGGAGGACATGATAGCAGTATTCCAGTATTTGAGAGGCTGCCACAAAGAGGAGGGGGTCAATTTATTTTCCAAAGCACCAGATGGCAGGACAAGAAACAATGGATGGAAACTAATTAGGGAGAGAAGCACTTGTCTGAAATGATATAGGACAGTGATGGCTAACCTTTTTGGCACTGAGTGCCGAAAGCGCGCACGCGTGCATGCAAAAGCGCGTGCACACACCCATAATGCAATGCGCGCATGACACCCCCTGTGCCATGCCACTTGCGCACACACACACCACGTGCACCCCACCCCCACGCATGCGTGCACCCCCTGTGCACCCCCCGTGCATGCGCGCACAACTCCCATGTGTGCCCTGCCCCCGCGCATACACGTGCAACCCCTGCACGTGCCCCCATCCCCCGCGCATGCACATGCATTCCTCGCATGTGCCTCACTCCCACGCTTGCACGGCAGAGACCCGAAAGCCAGCTGGTCAGAGGGAGGCACGCGCACATGCGCGGCGGAGCTGAGCTGGGCTGACGGCTCACGTGCCCTCAGAAAGGGCTCTGCGTGCCACCTGTGGTATGCGTGCCATAGGTTCGCCATCACGGGTATAGGATCTCCTGGTTGAGCAGGGGGCTCAACCTCCAAGGTCCCTTCCAGCTCTATTCTGATTCATTAATTTATAACGTACGATTGTAAATGGGATCATGAATATATTGCCAGGAGTATCTACAAAGTAGAGCAAATTGCCACAACACAATATTCAGTGCCAGCTTGATTAATCATGCTACCTTCTGTCAATGCAGACTTGCATTTTTCAAATGCTTTGGAAGGAGGTGCAGCACTGGCGGTGGCAATCAAGCAATTAGCAACATTCTCCAGCACAAGCATGAAGCCAAAACAAAAGATGTATCGGCGTCTCTAGGCTGGCCAGTAGGGTGGCTGAGAAATAATGAGAGCATAGCTGGCTGGAGCATAGCTGGCTGGAGAATTCTGGGAGTTGAAGTCCACAAGTCTTAAAGTTGCCAAGTTTGGGGACCCCTGCTGTAGACTGACAAAGGCACAAAAACTCTACAGTGAGTGTACTAGTTGGCCAACATCTGTATTTGTCTTTTAATACAGGTAGTCCTTGACTTACAACAGTTTGCTTAGTGGCTGTTCAAAGTTACAATGGCACTGAAAAAGTGACTTATCACCTTTTTTCACACTTATGACCGTTGCAGCATCCCCATGGACACATGATCAAAATTCAGATGCTTGGCTACTGACTCACATTTATGACGGTGGCAGTGTCCCGGGGTCATGTGATCCCCTTTTGCAACCTTCTGACAAGCAAAGTCAATGGGGAGGCCAGATTCACTTAACAACTGTGTTACTAATGTAACAATTGCAGTGATTCACTTAACAAACATGGCAAGAAAGGTCATAAAATGGGGCAAAACGTCTGACTCAGCAACATCAATTTTGGGCTCAATTGTGGTTGTAAGTCGAGGACTACCTGTATTTATCCCGGTTTAGGTAGCATGTAAGAAATACTTTCAGTGTTCTCCTCCCTGGGAGCTGTAGATTGAAATATGACTCTTTCTCACATCTGCAGGCAAACAAGTTTATGGCAAACAATGGGATAATAGCAGAGAAATGGACAATAGACGAGGAAGCCTGCAGTTAAACCACAAAGGGAAGGAGAATGGGGCTTGAACATCAGGAAGCCCAAAGGCAGGCTTTGGAAAAAAAAATGGAGTGGAAAAGGTTGGAAAGAGAATTCTACTGTTGTGGTTATTCCAGTACACAATGTATCTTCAACCCAAAGAATAAAGTATACATACCAACTAATAAATAAAATAATACTATGCAGTAAAATCTGTCTCAAAAAAAATCTTACTCTGAGAAGTTTGCTATTGAGCAATATCTGGCTAACCCTCACCAAATTTCCAAAGCCTTAACACGGAAAAATGACTGATATTTGCTAAGTCCATATTCCTTTCCACAAAAGAAATTTTGTCTAAGCAGAAAAGACATACCCACCCCATTTGGCAGATTGTTTCTGTGGATGGCATTGCAGTTTGAGATTACAGGGAGGGTAATTGCCTATCACCGTGATGGTGAACCTATAGTACGCGTGCCACAGGTGGCACGCAGCGTCCTCTCTGTGGGCACGCGAGCCGTCACCCCAGTTCAGCTCCGCCGCGCATGTGTGCATGCCTCCCGCCAGCCAGCTAGTCGTTGGGTCTCTGCCGTGCATGAGCAGGGGCAAGGCGCATGCAGGGGGCACATGCACATGCGTGGGGGCACATGCACAGGGGGTGGGGTGCATGCAGGGGTCGCAGGCGCATGTGTGGGGGTGGGTGCGTGCTGGGGCCCCCGTGCGCATGCACAGGGGGGGACGTGTGGGGAGCGCGCACATGCGGGGGGGCTCATTGTTGGGGGCAATATGCTAACTCTGTAAACCGCTTAGAGAGGGCTGTAAAGCACTGTAAAGCGGTATATAAGTCTGCTATTGCTATTGCTACCAACAGTAATCCAGTACAGCTGGATGCCAGAGGCAGGGTTAAGTACATACTGTGAGGCAATTTTGTGTGTTGGCATATTCTGTTCCTGGTCCTGGGACAGAGGAAAGAAAGGAAATAATAATAATAATAATAATAATAATAATAATAATAATAATAATAATAATAAACATTGTAGACGATAACCCACCCTGGCCACAGTTCAGCAGTACTAGTGGCACACGCAATGTGTACAGAATTACGGCATCAACTTGCTTCTGACCTTCAATGATTTTAATAATAATAGTAATAATAATAATAATAGCCTTTATTGTTATTGTACATCATGTATACAACGAAATTGGTTTAGCCTCTACTGGTGCAATCCATAACAGAAAATACAAGACAACATGCATAGTATAGAGAATAATCCTTATACAAGTAATTGGGGGGTGGGGAACTAGTCATACATTTCCATATGTAAGTGGAGTGATTGTGATTGTGTGTAGGAGTCTGACAGCCCATGGGTAGAAGCTGTTTTTAAACCAGTTTGTCCGGCTGGCTATGCTTCGATGTCTTCTGCCCGATGGTAAAAGTGAAAAGAGACACTGGCCAGGGTGTGAATCAACCCTAAGTATCTTCCTTACTCTGCTGAAACAGCGAGACCTGGCAATATCACTGCTGCTGGTTGACTCAGCCTTCCATCCTTCCGAGGTGGGTAAAATGAGGACCCAGATTGTTGGGGGCAATATGCTGACTCTGTGAACCGCTTAGAGAGGGCTGTAAAGCACTGTAAAGCGGTATATAAGTCTAAGTGCTATTGCTATTGCTATTGCTGTGTGGATGAGCCCCAGAAGAACCTCTAAAAAACAATGTTTCTTTTCCTTGAGATGTATGGATTTCAACTCCCCAAATTCCCCAGCCAACAAAGGGAAGTCCACACATCTTAAAGTTACCAAGATTGAGAAGTGCTGCTCTAAAGAGACTTCACTCCCGTTCTCAATCACGTTCAGCTCCCAGAGAATTGGTTGAAAGAGAACCGGCACACCACAAATCAACTTGCATTGTAGAGAGTCATTCTTGTGAAATTAACCCTTTAGCATTCTTTGATTTTATCCCTTCTTACACTAGGCCATTTTTGTTAAATGTATATTTTACACAACTTTATACATTGAATCCTGTATCTGTCAATACCATACTTTTATTTTAACCTTAAAAAGCCGGCACAAATATCATATTTTTATATAGCTGAATATAAGCCGTATCTTCCAAAACCAATTTTAAAGGATAGTTAGAAACATTCATTTTAATATTTTTATCAAGATTAAAGTGTTAATAACAAAAATTTAAATCGCCTTTAATCTCCTTTTAATGAAATTATGTAACATGACATTTACACAGTGCCTTTGGCACACACACGGTAAAGATTTTACTTTACTTGCCCTTTCAAAGTAACTATATCGGAGATGCAACGCCAAGCCAATCACTTGTCTTTCAAGAGAGGCAACTTCCAAGCGAGTGTTATAACAATATAGCCTTAAAATGGCAGTTACAATTCTTCTGCAAGGCTATTACAACTGCTGCTGTACATAGACAGAATTTTGGAAGCAGGTGCCGCTGAATCAGACAGTGTAAGGATTGGAATGGCCCTTCAAGATCATCTAGTCCAGTGATGGCTAACCTTTTTGTTGTCGCGTGCCGAAAGCGCGTGCGCGGCAGCGCGCTCGCCCTCACCCATAATGCAATGCGCCCACGCCCCCACACCCCTCTGTGCATGCGCATGCGCGGTGGAGCTGAGCTGGGGCAACAGCTCGCGTGCCCGCAGAGAGGACTCTGCGTGCCACCTGTGGCACGCATGCCATAGGTTCGCCATCATGGATCTAGTCCCTCCTTCTGCCCATATGCAAGAATCCACTTTCACAACAGCAGCAGAACCAGTAGGATTTTGTGCACACAGACACTCATGGATAAATCTACAAATGGGGTTAACAAAAATCTTGGTAGTTCTGCCCCCCCACCCTTCAACTCCCACAAAACCTAGAGGCAATTGCTAGATGAGAATTGTGAGAATTGTGGTCTAAACTCACCCAGCCATTTAGAATTTAGAATAACAGAGTTGGAAGGGACCTTGGAGGTCTTCTAGTCCAACCCCCTGCTTAGGCAGGAAACCCTATACCACTTCAGACAAATGGTTATCCAACATCTTCTTAAAAACTTCCAGTGTTGGAGCATTCACAACTTCTGGAGGCAAGTTGTTCCACTGATTAATTGTTCTAACTGTCAGGAAATTTCTCCTTAGTTCTAAGTTGCTTCTCTCCTTGATTAGTTTCTACCCATTGCTTCTTATCCTGCCCTCAGGTGGTTTGGAGAATAGCTTGACTCCCTCTTCTTTGTGGCAGCCCCGCAAATATTGGAACACTGCTATCATGTGACG
>QLTV01003648.1:71541-87860 GCA_003457575.1 Thermophis baileyi
CCCCCACTTCTCGCTAAAACGGCTCAGATATAAAGTTAGCGGCTGGACGTCGCGCCCCTCGTTGGTAACCCGCTTTGTCCTGTGCGACGGTCTCCTAACAATGTGGTGCCTTCCTGATTCAGGCTTGAACTGCTGCCCGGTCTTCAGGTTTCCCAGCCCGGAGACTGAGTCAGCTGCGCTCGGGCAGCTTGTGAGCTGAATCATCGGAGGAGGCTGCGAGAAGGGAACGCTTACTGAATTTGGACGGTATGTTAAAGTTGTAATAATAAAGGCAAGTCACTCCCGAGTTTCGTTGCGGTTGTGTTTTCTGCTCCGTCCTTATCTCATTAGAGAGAATCCCTTTCGATTCAATCCCATTGATCTTGGCAGATTTAGGCATTTCAATCAATCAATCAATTAATCAATCAATCAATCAGAATAGAGCTGGAAGGGACCTTAGAGGTCTTCTAGTCCAACCCCCCCCCTCAAGCAGGAGACCCAATACCATTTCAGACAAGTGGCTGTCCACTCTACAGATCCTTTCATATTTGCCTTTTCTTTTGACAGATTGATTATGTACCATCAAGTCTTCCTAACATATAATGACCAGTATCTAGATTTTCTCCGCGATGATTTGTCCCCAGCCTGGTTTTTCAGGTCTTCTCAACTCATCACTACTGTCCACCTTGCTTACTGGTCTTCTTCCTCTTCTCTTTCCTTCCACCTTTCCCAGCATAAACTAAAATGTGGAGATATCACAGCATCTTCCAAAGGGATACTGGGACTTGAGGGCTGAGTTTTGTGTCTCCTTGGTGTAAGTGGTTTTCCAGCCCAGGTGGTCCAGAGACTACTTTTTGTTACTTGGTTCGTGCGGACAGAAGTCACCTACCGGTAGAGTTGCAGATGGACTCTCAGCACTCGTAGAAGCAAAGTACAGTAGTTGCCATCATGCATCTGCCGGTTATGTGGCAACCACATCTCTGAACCCAATTTAATAAAGATAAAAGGGTGGCCTGCAAATGTTTATTCTGAAATCAGTCTCTTCCAAGGTTATGTGCAATAAATCATGTTTCACAATCTCCTGGAGTCCAGAGTATATTAAGCCGAAGGTAAACTAGTCATATAATGGTAGGGGGTGTGGCATTTTTTCTTCTCTGTGTGATCTTGCAAGAGAGAGACACAGAGAGAGAGACACACACACACAGAGATGGGGGGGGGAGGGAAGGAGATTAGGAATGCTATTTAAAGGTTTCATGTTTTTTAGAACTTTAAAGTTTTTCACTGTGTCCCATCTCTAAATGATGGAGAAGTGTAATAAATAAAATATTGATCATTATCATCAGAAAAGCTTCTGGGAAATATGGAAGTCCACATGCAATCCTGAAGGTTGAGGTTTCCCCCTCCGACAAGACTGCAGTCAAGCCATTCTACTATATTGTTTGCTCCCACTTGATTCATTCTGATAATGTGAGAACTTAAATAATTCAGTTTTATAGTATATTGCCTAAACTCATGGTTCTAGCTAATTCTAAAATAAATTAATAGTAGGTGTAGGACTGTAAAGGGAGTCTAAGTAAGAAACCAGATGGAAATCATTGTCACCTCTAAATGGCCCATAATTCAGAGATCCCACATGTTTTATTGAACCCGTTTAGTGATTGTTTCATTGAACAATGCTCCTGCTGCTGCTGCTGCTGCACAGCATTTAAAGATACTGATCAGACTTCCAGAAATACTCTTGAAGTTTCTTGTTGCCTGCATCCAGGGGTGGGTTCCTCCTGGTTCGGACCGGTTCTCCCGAACCGGTAGTGACCTGCTGGTGATGTCACGATGACATCACCGATCCGATTCGGTCGGTGCCGGTCCTTGGGCACCATCATCTTTTTTTTGAATTTTTTTTGAATTTTTTTTTCGATTTTTTTTTCCTTCTGAGCATGCGCAGAAGCCAAGTTCCGGCACTGTGCATGCAGTCGCCATCTTGTTTTCAGCTTTTTTAAAATTATTATTTTTTCGGATTTTTCGTTACTGCGCATGCACGTGCACATGAAGCACACGTGCACCCTCGAGGCGCGCCCATGAGGCATGCCCACGAAGCGCACCCACGAGGTGCGCCCACACGGCGCGGGAGGGAGCGAACCGGCAGCGAGGTAAGTTGGAACCCACCCCTGCCTGCAACTAATACAAACTGGAATAAGTCTCTTGTGTGATTTTACCAGAAGCCAGGTTACCATTTATTTCAAATTGTTTGGGGTTAGTGGCTAAGATGCTGACCTAGAAACCAGGAGACAGAGAGTTCTAGTCCCTCCTTGGCCATGAAAGCCATCTGGGTGACCGACCCAGTCGCTTTCTCTGAGCCCATCCTTACAGGGATGTTGGTGAAGGGAATATAGAAGGAAGAAAGACTGTTGGGCATGTTCTCTACCTTGAGTTATTTATAAAGTAACAAAAATGGGATTAAGAATCTAATAAATAAATAAATACATTTTTGAAAGAGTTTTGTGATGCCTTTGGATTTCCTAGGCAAACATCTTGTTCTTGCACTAGGGGAATTTGTTTTTTCTGCCCGTAAAGTTGTGCATTGTATGTGAAAGATTTATATGTAGCCATTATTTTAAAACATAAAGACTCTTCTCTCCAAATTAGGTTGGCACAAAATCCATAACAAAGTGCTTCAATCGGCAAACAAGCTATTAAATATTTCTTCACTTGTTGAAAGGGAAAGCTGAATTATTTCTGTTTTCTTAAACTTCTGCAAAGCTGGAATGATCTGGCTCTTCCCCCAGGCACTGCTGTCAGGGAGCTATTGGAGTTCTGATATGGGTGCAGGTCTGCCTGTTATGGTTTAAGATTTTTTTAAAAGGGGTTTTGACTATTTTTGTTATGCCATTTGTTTAATGTCATGGATTGTCTTGTTGCTTTTATTTGTTTGCCACCCAGAGTTTTTTGGTAGATGGGCAGCCATATAAATATGTTAAATAAATACATTTTGCCCACATTTTTGAACTTGTAAATAAGGTTTCAACCCATGAGGAAAGAATCGGATTATTCCACCTGACTTAGAGCACATGATCTTCAAAGTGAGACCATGTCAAATTGACCAATACATGTATGACAAAACACTATTATTATGAACATGAACGATCAGAGGATAGGATCCCTTTTGAAATTGTTTTCTCTGCCAGCAGGGTTTTTCCTAAATAGAGATAGAAGATTATCTTTCCGGCTCCACCTGCATCTCCATCGAAAACCATAAAGGATATGATGGCAAGAACTGAAGAAGGAATTATGCGGAGTGCTATTCTCTTCAAAAATGGGGTTGCTCTACCAAAACAGAAAGTTTCTGCAAATAGAAAGAGTCATCTTAATTGTGAGTTGCAGGTTTTGGACCAGTCATTTTACAATAGACTCATGCTTGATTTGGCAACTCTCTGGTAGGGTCTATGACAATTCACCACGGCTAACTCGCCACAGACAACTTGCCACGGCCAACTCGCCACAGGACAACTCGTTGCGGGACAAGAGTTACACTAATATCAAAGAAATGGTGGAATAGAATCATTAAAGAAAGGATGCAAAAGGAGGAACAGAATAAAATGTGAATGGCAAAAATTAAAATATTTTTTATTTATTTTAAATAATTAAATAGAATTGTTACATTGTCCTGCAGCGAGTTGTCCCATGGCAAGTTGGCCATGGTGCGTTGTCCCGCAGCGAGTAGGCCACGACGAGTTGGCCTTGGCAAGTTGGCCATGGTGAGTTGGCCGCAGCAAGTTGGCTGTGGCAAGTTGTCCCATTCCCCTCTGTGGTAATGCCTGACTACTGGTTATGCCTCAACTGCTTTGTTGTGCTTTCATTCCACCGATGACAATTCAGTGTCCGTTCCTCCCACCAAAATGGACTCTTTTTCCACTAGCAAGCTTGAAAAAAGAATGCAAAGTAGGTTGTGGGTTCGGCATATGTCCTTGTAGTCAGAAATAGCCATCACAATATAATGTTCTTCATCAATCACAGAGGAAACAAGATTGATTATAGTTTAATCCAGGGCTGAAATCCAGCAGGTTCTGACAGGTTCTGGAGAACCAGTAGTGGAAATTTTGAGTAGTTCGGAGAACCGGCAAATACCACCTCTGGCTGGCCCCAGAGTGGGGTGGGAATGGAGATTTTGCAATATCCTTCCCCCAGGAGTGGGGAGGAAATGGGGATTTTGCAGTATCCTTCCCCTGGAGTGGGGTGGGAANAGCAGAATTGGGTGGGAATGGGGATTTTGTAGTATCCTTCCCCTTCCACGCCCACCCAGCCATGCCCACAGAACCGGTAGTAAAAAAATTTGGATTTCACCACTGGTTTAATCCTCAGTGAGAAAGCCATATTATGGAAGGATGGACACTTTTATGTACTTCACTGTTGCTTGATTATTTGAAAATCATAAATGTTAACAGTTTAAAATCACAGCATATACGTTAAAGTTAAAAACCCCTGGCAGTATACCAGTACCCATTGTTCTAAGCACTTGCCTACACTTGCCCAACATGTGCCCAACTTTGCTTTTTCTGCCAGAAGATGGAAAACAAAGCTAGGTAAATCCAACCAATCTCTCTCTCTTGACCTTGGCCCAGAAAAGGTATGTAAAAGCAGCACCAGGTCAGTTTCTGTTACAGTATGGTGTTAAACAATGGAGTCAATGCATAATATGCCAACATTTTTTTCAGCTGCTTTAAAAACTAATGGATGGTGTCTGCAAGAGCTGACTGTAAGAGCTCTAAATACTCACATTTCTATGTTAAGTTTAATGTAATGAGCACGAATATGTATATTAAAAAAACCCTGTGTGTATCACAGCATGGATATTAACGCAGCCTGTCATCATTCTAAGTGTAGCTGCTTGACTATAATAATGTTATTGGACTGAAATGAAGAAATTGGGGTGTGAATTATCTAGCCTGAGCACAGAAGTGTATGCAGAAAAGTGATTGATCAGATTTTATCAAGACAACTCTACTCGCAGATGTTAGGCAGTTACGCCATTAGAATGAGTTAAATCTAAGGATGGAACATTTATATGAGAATACACTTGCTGAAGTTTATCTGATACCTAGCCTGTTGGAGCACACCTTTCTATAAAAAGCTTCAATGCATATCCATGTGATTATGAACACATGGAACAAAAGGTATACTATAATTACTTTGTTATCTCTTTATTGCCCAAAGTATGGAGCTCAACATGCAAAGGGTGAGTTAGCTTTTGCCTATAGAGAGGCCTCATTCAAACATCATACTAAGCCAGGATGGTTTTGATTTAATGCATTGTGTGAATCCAATCACTGTGCTTGTAAATCATGGTTTTAGATGTCAGAACCTAACAAGCCTACTGTGGTTATACAAAAAGAGATTATTAAGTAAATGATAGTTTTGTGCAATGTACTGAATGAACCTAGCATTGTTCGAAGGAAGGAACAGTAAAATGAGTTTATGTCTTTAAGAAGTCTCTTCAATCAACCAGATTATATGATCTGAACATTGGACTGAGATAATGCTGTCTAGAAATCTATATTCAGTGAAAAGATTTTCTGAGAAATCAGGGCCACACTTCATCCTAAAGGTATATCTTTAAAACCATGTGAACATTAAAGGTATTATGGAAAAACTAAAGAATTGATAGAGCAGTGTTGCCATTAGAGCATCTGGGAGTGTAGCTTTTGTAATGGCCTATTTTAAAAGGTTCTGTCCACCATGCTTCTGAAGGTGGACAAGATGCTTGGATTAAGTCTAAGGCATGCCTTTTCTATAGTTGTGCTTTCTCTCTGAAATATCATATCAATCATCATTAGACCTTGGAGGACTTCTAGTCCAATCCCGGCTCAAGCAGGAAACTCTGGCCTATACCATTTCAGACAAATGTTGTCCTATCTCTTCATAAAAACCTCCAGTGTTGGAGCACCCACAAGTTCTGAAGGCAAGTTGCTATCATGTCACCCTTGCTTTTCATTAAACTAGAAATACCCAATTCCTGCAACCATTCTTCATATGTTTTAGCCTTCAGACCCCTATTGTGAGAAATTGTGAGAAAAGATTTTGTGTTCTGGAACTCTGTATTTGTCACAAAAGACTAACATAAGTGGAAACAGATATTAGCAAATTATTATTGGAAAGCTAATTAAATATACATACGTAGAGGGTCTCCTGAGACAGTTTTTATCCATTTTGGTTCACAAATCTTATAAATCTATAATTTGTCACTCTTTCACTTGTGTTGTCTGGCTATAACTCTAGAATCTGGAAATTAGAACAGCTGATTAAAACAAATTTCACTTTAGATTTCATAGATGTGGGTAAGTATGTGCTTTGGAATGCTTGTTTTTCAATTATATCTAAATGGGGGTATTTTTTTTCTTCTTGGAAAAATCTACCATTGGTCCTCCAGAGCATGAACATTTTTGTGAGCAAGACCTGGATCAGAAGTCAAAATAGTCATCCTTTTATAAGGAATGGAAACCAGTTGTCCATTTTTTTAACAGAAATTTAATGCATTCATGAGTACTCTGTTACTATGAAAATTACGGTGAGGCAGATGTAAAACATAGTTTGGTGCTACCTGCTCACAAATCATTTGTGGGGGGGAGGGTGTTCATTCATTTTCATTATTGAAATGCCATCAATATTAAAGTAGTTACATTCTTGTGACTAAAAGAAACGGGGACCTTTGAACTGCAGAAAAGTAATATTGAACCAGAGACAAATCAGTGACAAAGGGTTGCACATTTCTTGGGGACAATACCTCTATTTATTCATTCATTTATTTGTGCTGGATCTCATTCAGAAGCTCAGCATTTCTCAGTCACACTCTTTCTCAGTGTGAAGGGCACAAATTTGAGGAAAACTAATATACAGAAGATGATGAGGGCTAATTAGATGGACAACTCTGAAAATAGTAGAAACCACTTCCGCTACTGAAAATAGAAGATGATATCACCTTGAATAGGGACATCAATGCACATGCTACTCAAGTTTGCAGCTTGCTAGGCTGGTTTTTAGTACAAAGATTTGCTTTATCTTTCTTTTTCATTTCCCCTAGGAAGAATGCTCACCTGAAAATTAGTTTGAATCTCCATAGTCAGAACCAGAGGTGGGTTCCTCCCGATTCGGACCAGTTCTATAGAACCGGTAGTAAACATAGGGAAGGGTTCGCCGAACTGGGAGTAATGGCAGCCTGGCCACGCCCCCGACCCGGTTCCGTTCACGCCCCCCTGCGCCGGTTCCGCTCGCTCCCCCCACGCGCCCGGTTGCCGCTCGCTCACTTGCCCCGCCTGTCCGCACCATGCTTGCCCCGCTTGCCTACCCGCCCACCGCTCACTGACTCGCTGGCTCGCTGATCGCCCCGCCTCTGAGAGCCCTATATATACCACGGTCACCATGCGGTCTGGCCTCTCGCCCTCGCGTCATCACTTCCTGAGTCTTGACTTCCCGGCTTGCCTACCTGAGTTACTGCTGCCTCCTCCTGCAGCTGCCTAAAGGTAAGTAAGCCTAAGGCTGCGACTTCATGGGGCGCGGACGGGAAAGCGGGCGGGAAGAAACTACTGAGAGCACCGCTGGGCTTCCCGGTCTACACGAGTCCCGGGGACTGGCTGAAGCTTCCTTGTCACCATTCCTGGGGCTCGTGTAGACTGGGAAGCCCAGCGGTGCTCAGAGGGCGACTTCGCGAGGCGCGTGGTGGCGGGAAGAAACTACCGAGCGCACCGCCGGGCTTCTTGGTCTATGCGAGCCCCGGGACTGGCTGAGGGCTTCCTCAGAAAGAAAGGTGTTCATGTTTCCAGAGAATGGAAAAATTTCAAGATCATGGCAGCAGGGACAAATAAGGAGGTGCAGCAAGCATCTCTCAAGAAAAAAATGAATGAACATTTTAAATCAAAATCACACGCCATTTGCAGAGAGAACGTTAAACAACGGGAGCAGGATGCTATTAAAAAAGCACTAGATAAGTCAAATGAACAACATGTACCTAATACTAAAACAGTATTTTTTACAGTCTACAATCTGGCACAAAGATGTACAGCATTCTCAGAGATTGAAGGACAGGTAGATTTGCTAACTGCAATTGGAGTAGATCTGGGAGTAGGCTTGCATTCATGGAGATCCATAGTGAAAATAGTTGATTTAATTGCAACAGACATTAAAACCACCATGTTTAAAAGCATTATTGCAAAGAATCTGAAAGTGTGTTTAATAATTGACGAAGCCTCAACGCTATCAATGAAAGCAGTTGTGATAGTTTTTGTAAAAGTTGAGGATCCAGAATGCCCAACAACCATTTTCGTTGAGCGGGTGGAATTGGACAAACAAGATGCGGAGACCATATGCTCTTCAGTGATGAGAAGCTTACATAAAGTTGGGTTTACCATGGAATATCTCCAAAAGCATTTAATAGCATTCTGTTCCAATGGTGCCAGTGTTATGCTTGGGAGAAAATCTGGAGTCAGCACCAGAATAGCTAAAGAGTTCCCAAACATTGTAATCTGGCACTGCTTGAACCATCGCCTCCAACTTGTGCTGGATGACTCCATAAAGGACATCAAACAACTGAACCACTTCAAAATATTCCTTGACAAGATACACACCACTTTCCATAAATCCTGCAAGAGCCAGGCGGAACTTTTCCAAATCTCTGAACAACTGGGCATTCAAATCGTGAAGATTGGCAGAGTTTTGGGACCAAGATGGGCTGCCTGTAGTTTAAGGTCAACCATAGCTGTGTGGCGTGCTTATCCAATGCTACATCAGTTTTTTCTGGGCAATGAAAAATACCCAGGCATGGCTGCCCATCTTGAAAATTTAAATTTTTTGACTGATTTGGCCCTCATGATTGACATTCTAAATGAGATTTCTCTTCTGTCAAATGCCCTGCAAGGGAGAAATGCAGACATCATCAAGGCCAAAAAATTGGTATTGCGATCAATTAAAGCATTTTAAATGCTTAGATGGGGAAAGGGCGCATATGAAAAAAAGGTTGACAGAATGATAACTTCAGAAGCCTTCCAAAATATAAAATTTGTTAACAATCAACGATTTGTTGCACTTCCTCGTGAAAAACTTCTGGAAAGCATCATCACCAATTTGAAGAAAAGGCTGATGGATTGCGAACACCTAAAAACAGGTAGCCAATTTGGACGCAAACAATTTACAATTTCTCACATATTTGGAGCCAGATTACGGGAACATTGCAGATGTAGTCGTTCCATGGGCAGAAGCTGAGGAAGGATTGCTTGAATTTGGCAAAAATTTTAATTACGAAATTGATTTGAATGATTACAGAGATTTTTTGGAAAACATACTCAAAGATCCACAGAACTATACAATTCCTGACAGTGTCAAAAAAGCTAGAGATGTTATCAGGACAATTGCTGTTAGTTCAGCAGAGGCGGAAAGGGGGTTCTCAAAAATGAACCTCATATGTTCAGAACAAAGAACCCGCCTAACTATTCAAAACCTTAGCAATTTGATGACAATAAGCGTCATTGGCATGCCTGTAACAAGATGGGACCCACTTCCTGCAGTCAGAAACTGGCTCAGAGAACATCGCGGGGCCAATGATCCACGAGTGAAGATGAAGAGAATTGCAACTGAGGAGGCCCCAAACGAAAGAACGATGTGGAAACATCTTCAACCACCAAAGGAATAACACAAGTAAGTACTTGAGTGTATCTCTTTGATTGTGTTATTCTTATGTAAGGTGTAAGTGCATGCAATTAAAGTCTTCCTTTCTGTGTCTCTTCTTTGTGCAGGTCATTGGAGCAAGGTGGTCAGTTGATGGTGTTGAAGACCGGCAGGACAGTCATCTTCCTTCTGTAAGTAGCTCTTTTATTGTTTTGTGTTGAGTGTATCTCTTTGATAGTGTGCCAAGCCATGCCCACAAAATTAAGCCACACCCACAAAATTAAGCCACGCCCACAAAATTAAGCCACGCCCACAGAACTGGTAGTAAGAATTTTTAGAACCCACTCCTGGACAGAACCAATATTACATATACAGGTAGTCCTTCACTTAAGACCACCATTGAACCCAAAATTTCTGTTGCTAAGTGAAACATTTATAAAGTGAACTTTGCCCCATTTTACGCCCTATCTTGCCACGGTTGTTAAGTGAATCACTGCAGTTGTTAAGTTAGTAACACGGTTGTTAAGTGAATGTGGCTTCCTCACTGACTTTGCTTATCAGAAGGTCGCAAAAGGGGATCTCACAACAGGGGCAGGTCAACCGTCATAAATATGAGTCAGTTGCCAAGTGCCTGAATTTTGATCACATGATCCCAGAGATGCTGCAATGGTCATAAGTGTGAAAAACAGTCATGAGTCACTTTTTTCAGTGCCGTTGTAACTTTGAACGGTCACTAAATGAATTATTGTAAGTAGAGGACTACCTGTATCTGAATTGTAGCCAAGGAACTCAGGGGGATGCATTCCTGAGATTTAAAGTTTAAAAGTCACTAACAGTTTCTCAAGGACAAGAATTCAGAGCTTTCCTCATCCACAGTCCACTGAAAAGGCATCTTCTGCCTGTCTTTTCATAAGATGACTCAAAACCAGTGTTTATCAGCTTGTGTCTGTCCAGTTAAACTTTTCTGCTTAATTCCATTGTAGGCAACCCCCTCCAATTCATTAATGTGCATCGTGGCAGGCCCCCTCCAATTCATTAATGTGCTCCCTTCCTCTCCAGTCACTGGTCGCAGTCCTGGTAGCAGGTCCTTCTTGGATTGCAGAAGTGATGAAACACTAGAATTTCTCTTTAACAGGTCTCTGCTATAAGGGTGATACAAGGAATGCCTTCTTTCTAACTAAACCACAAGTGGACAAACTAAGAAGGGAACATGTCAAGTATGAACAGAAGCCAGCAGCAGTGGGGCTTGTACAAAGTTTGATCGGTGGAAACCACAGGGAAAAACAGGTGAGGAAAAGCAAATGGTGTTTGTTTTCCCAGCATGGGTAGGGAGTCTAAAGAAAAAGAGATATTCAACAGCATTGTCTCAGCCAACCACTATGATTAAAGCAGAAGAAGGGGTTGAATGTTCAAAAGAGATATTGTAAGCCACCTTCATTTTTAGCCATTTACACAGAAAAGTCAAATAGCTTTTGGTTGCAATGTGGGAAAGTTATCCCAAAGGTGCTTTTTTCAGGAGGCAACTGGACTTTCTTGTTTTTACTTTGAAGACGTTTCGCTTCTCATCCAAGAAGCTTCTTCAGCTCTGATAGGATAATGGGGAATGGAAGTATTTATATTCCTTCCAATTCCCCACTAGCCTGTCAGAGCTGAAGAAGCTTCTTGGATGAGAAGCGAAACGTCTTCAAAGTAAAAACAAGAAAGTCCAGTTGCCTTCTGAAAAAAAGCACCTTTGGGAAAACCATGACCTGGATGACTGAGAATCTCTACAGACTTTTATCCATATATCATACAGATATCATCAGTGAATAACCCTTGAATTAAGTTTTTCTGCTTTAATCATAATTTAAATATGATTTTGGATGTCACACCCAATGGTTAGGCAAATCTAATTTGAAATGACAACCGTATTTGCTCATTCATTTATTTCAAAGATTCATATGGCTGCCCAATCTTAAGCACCTCTGGGCAGTTCACATACAATTATCATTATGCAAGGATAAATTGAAACATATACTTTTGAAGTGGTTTAAGCTTTGCATCTACCTAAGCTACATCTAGAAATGCTACTAACATGGGCTAATAGCATTTCTGGTTTCTGCCATGTCCCAACCTATCGTAATTCATCCTTAGCATCATGTGTTAAAGCAATAGTTTCCTCCTTATTATGCTCCATCAAAGAACTGCCCTAAAGTGTGCTAATGTATGCCATCAAGTCACTGTGGACTCTTAGCAATCACACAAATAGATTTTTTCTCCATCACAATCTGTCCCTAACCTGGTCACTCACGTTTTACATTACATGCACTCAGGGGTGGGTTCTAACTTACCTCGCTGCCGGTTTGCTTCCTCCTGCGCCACGTGGCCGCGCCTTGTGGGCGTGCACGTGCTTTGCATGCGCGCACATGCGCAGCACCCAAAAATCTGAAAAAATCCCCCCCCCAAAAAGCCAAAAACAAGATGGCGACGCATGCTCAGTGCCGGAAACTCTGCTTCTGCGCATGCGAAGAAGAAAAAAAACCCGAAAAAAATTTCAAAAAATAAAAGTAAATAAATAAATAAATAAATAAATAAATAATAAAAAAGATGGCGGTGCCCACGGACTGGCACCAACTGAACCGGATCCGTGACATCACTGTGACATCACCAGCGGGTCGTTACCGGTTCGAGCGAACCGGTCCAAATCGGGAAGAACCCACCTCTGCATGCACTGCCTATGTATAAGTAGTCCTTGCTTACCGACTACTCATTCAGTGACCATTTTAAGTTGCAATGGGGTTAAATGAGTGGTGCTTTGGTCCTTAAAGTTTTGGCTGTTACACCACCCCACGACTGTCTAGTCAAGAGAGGGTTGTTATTAAGTTAGGACTACCTATAACAGTGGTGGCGAACCTATAGCACACATGCCAGAGGTGGCACGCAGAGCCCTCTCTGTGGGCACACGCGCCGTTGCCCCAGCTCTGTTTCGGCTCTCTGCCGTGCATGCGTGCGTGCCTCCTGCTGGCCAGCTGGTCTTCAGGTCTCTGCCACCCATGCGCTCACACCTTGCAGTTTGGGAGGGGCGCGGGTGCATGTGCAGGGTGGGGGCGCATGTGCAGGGTACACGCGTGCATGCACCCCGCCTTGCAGTTTGGGGGGGCGTGCGCACTTTGGGCACTCGGTGCCTAAAAGGTTCGCCATCACTGACCTATAACATCCACCTTGCTGCTAATTGTCCTCTTCTTCTCTTTCCTTCCACTTTCCCAGAGAGAAAGATTAGAACTTTCTCCAGAGAAAGTGTCTTTGCATAATGTGTCCAAAATAAGATAATTTGAGCCTGGTCCTCTGTGCCTCAAGTGAGAACCCTGATATGATTTGTTCAATGATCCATTTCTTTTCTTGGCTGTCCATTGTATTCTCACAAATTTTGTCCAACACCAAAGTTCAAAGGTGTCAATAGTCTTTCTATCCTGCTTCTTCATAGTCCATCTTTTGCTTGTCACAGGGAAAACCATTCCATGCACCATTCTGATCTTTGTAGCTATAGAACAGGTATATGAAAGAGAGGGAAAATGATTGCACCGACGTAAAAGAGAAGCAGCAAAGACAGGAAAGAATAAGCAAGGAGGACAGCCAATTTCATGCTGGTATAGATTTCTGCTGATTTAAGGATGAGTGGATTTCATAAGTCTGGTAGTGGAGAAAACCCATAATCCATTTTTTTTCTATCTTATTCTATTGTTAACTTGCTGTGCTATATGTAGAGATCAAGCATTAAATATAGCCAAAGTGGTTATATTTCTGAACCAAACTGGCAAATAATGGAAATGTGTAATTGGTTTCCATCCTGTGTTTTCATGTTTATTCCAGGATGGTGACTGCATTGACATTATTGGCACTTTCCCGCCATACTCAAAATAGCAGCCTTGACAGACAGCTTCCATCAGGATAGTGGTTGGTCAAGGAAGATTAAATACCTTTCCCATATACTGCCTAATCCCAGTTCAAATTCTGTCTCCACATCTGACTACAACAACCAAGACAAGCTAAAATGCACTTCATATATGTTTCTCATACTTTTTCATTTGACCACAGTCAACAAACAGTCTTATAGATATAAAGCACAAGTCAGAAAATAGCTGTTAATCAAACCTAAAGAAAGATGGGGTTGAGAGATAATACAAGCAACTTTTTTCAAATTCTCATACTTTTTTCCTCAGTGTTGTCTCTTTTCTGTCATTCTCCCATTTTCCTTTATTATTCCATTCCCTTTCTATCAGGTCCTCAAGAAGAACAAACCAGAATCTCTCCACACATTGAAAGAGATTCTAATGTAAGGATATTATGCATATTCTTTGTGTCCTGGTTTGCTGCTGGAAATTGCTTCAGTGAGTATGTATTGTGGGCTACATACTTGTTTGCTTAGACTGGGTTAAACAAAAAACATTCTTTTTAACATGAACATATAATTTAGTTTGATCAAAAATCTTGGTAATAGTGAATAAAATAAATATTTGAAAACATGTGTTAGAAACAGGTGATCATTCCATCCTAGTTTAGCATTACCCATTGCTGTTTTATTCTAGTCTCTGCCTGGGCAAAGGAACATGAGTTATGGAGGGATATAAATCCTTCCATTCCCCACTATCCTGTCGGAGCTGAAAAACCTTCTTGGATGAGAAGAGAAACGTCTTCAAAAGAAAAAACAAGAAAGTCCAGTTGCCTCCTGAAAAAGCACCTTTGGGACAACCATGAACTGGATGACTGAGAATCTCTACAGACTATGAATTATGATGGAGCCTTAAGAAATGGATTCAGCCATATAGACTCATAGGTTATAGGAAGGTAATCAACAAATTGGTTAGACATGGATTACCAATTTGGTTTAAGGATGAACAAGATTCGGTTAAGCTCAAATTTACAGGCCATAAAAATCTAGCCTTGCTCTCTCCACCCAAGGTATTAATAATTTCCGTAAAACACCTGTTTTGTTCTTAGGCCGTATCTATTGGGTTTGGTGATCCTCTGTTGAATGGGAGATAACAGCTTTTGTGGCAGTTTGGTGAATTAGTTATTCAGGAGTGTTGCCTGTTTGGCTGAACAAAGATGCTAAGTTCTGAACCAAAGCACTGTATCTCCTGCTCCTGAATCCCACTCTGTTTGGCCATGACACATGGATCCTATATGGCTACTTCATCTGTATTAAATTGTGGGCTAAGGGCTTTTTATTGCCGTATGTAATTCAGCAAACTTACTTAAACATAGAAAAAGTGAAGGAACTCATACTCTTGCTTTTTTTTTTTTTTTGCTTCTTCAAACCTTGACATTTAGTAATTTATTCTATAATGAAAAGGTTAGTAGTAATGGGATGGAACATTATGATAATGCATACCTTATATGTCTGTGTCACTAATAAATTTTGGGTGGAACCAGCAACACTTTTTCTTTTTTATAAACCAAAATTTTAATGTAGCCATATTAATTTTATAAATGATGGCCATTTAAATTGTTCTTATTAGGAGAAATTTCAGGGAAAAAATAAACTGCAGTCACATTTATCAAGTCTAATGGCCTTTAGCAAAATTTAAACGGCAGCACTGAATTAAGTTACAATAAAAATAAGTTAGAGTAGCTGATGTTCAACTAGGCAAAAATCTCTGTTTTGCAAAAGAAGGACATATAAAGAAGCCATGTAGATCAGCCATCTAGCAAGAAAAACTTCCAGGACCTACCAAAACGACTTCTGATATAGAAATATTAAATAGCTCTCCATTCTAATTGTTTGGCGACACTTTACTATATATTATACTATATACGAAAAAATAACAGCAAAACATAGGCCTAGCAACTGAAGCAACTTTGAATGTACTTTAATTCTTGATTTGCAGCCTTGATGTAATCTCTTGCCACTGTAGTTTTTAATGTTCCAAAATTTAATGCGCTGTAGTTGCGTTAAGGAATAGATGGTTACATCAAACAGCAGATTTGTTCAAAATAAAAGCTTTGTTCAATAATTAAAAGCATGAAGCATTAATTGTTTCTAATTACAGTAGAAACAAATGTCAGGTTTTGATGTAGGAGTGAAATGCTCTGAGGAAGGTTTCGTTGAGAACCAACAACTAAATGCTGAGTTTGCAACAATTATGAAAATTATCCACCTCATTGTGCAGACTATTACAGTTAGTCCTTGACTTATGACCATAATTGGGCCCTAGATTTTTGTTGCTAAGCAAGGCAGTTGTTAAGTGAATCACATGATAGTTAAACAAATCCTGCTGCTTCCCTCCTTGATTTTGCCTGTCAGTAGCCAGCTGGGCAAGTCACAAATGGATATCACGTGACCCCGGGATCAGTGGTGAAATCCAAAAATTTTCCCTACCGGTTCTGTGGGCGTGGCTTGGTGGACGTGGCTTGATCATGTGACTGGGTGGGTGTGGCCAACTTGATTGGTCTCACCCTTAGGAAATTTCTCCTTAGTCCAACTCACAATAAAATAGCACAATAAAATAGCACTGTTCCAATATTTAGAATAGAATAGAATAACAGAGTTGGAAAGAACCTTGGAGGTCTTCTAGCCCAACCCCCTGCTTAGGCAGGAAACCCTACACCACTTCAGACAAATGGTTATCCAATCTCTTCTTAAAAACTTCCAGTGTTGGAGCATTTACAACTTCTGGAGGCAAGTTGTTCCACTGATTAATTGTTCTGTCAGG
>QLTV01003648.1:111352-133966 GCA_003457575.1 Thermophis baileyi
GGCAGGCAGATGTCTGCCTGGCTGGTTGAAAGTGCTGAAGAAGCTAGTCACAGTTCTCCTGGCCCAAGCCCTCGTCGCCACTGTTAGATAGTGGGTAGAGATGACAGGAGACAGACTTCCAAAGCAGCTCTTTATTTCAGCTCTTGTGTAAGCAACCAGCAAAGAGCAGTCTGACAGCTTGCCCTTTTATAGGGAGCTGTCAGACAGACCAGCGGCAGGCAGATGTCTGCCTGGCTGGTTGAAAGTGCTGAAGAAGCTAGTCACAGTTCTCCTGGCCCAAGCCCTCGTCGCCACTGTTAGATAGTGGGTAGAGATGACAGGAGACAGACTTCCAAAGCAGCTCTTTATTTCAGCTCTTGTGTAAGCAACCAGCAAAGAGCAGTCTGACAGCTTGCCCTTTTATAGGGAGCTGTCAGACAGACCAGCCAATAGCGTTTGAGCTTTTTCCCGCTCAAACGCTGGACCTGGTTGGAACCATGCAACACAGTTGAAACAGTTAGAACATAACAATTACTGTCTGGTCCTGTTTATGCAACTCACTCCAGCCAGTCGGTCACTAATTCAGACTAATCTTCTTACCAGTGGTTCCAGCAGTACAAAGTCACATTAACTGGATATACAAAGTCATTACTTTGTGTATGCACCTTCCCCATTCATTTTCTCTATGAAATGACTGGTATTGCTCATTCCCTTTACCACCTTTGCCACCAGAGTATTGGCATGGATTCATGACATCACCAGCTTGTTCTTTATTGGTGGACCAGAGGTGGGTTGCTACTGGTTCTGACCGGTTCTGGAGAACCGTTAGCGGTAATTGGGCCTGGGTGGCAGAACCGGTAGCAACAGCTGGCTGGCCACGCCCCTGAACCGGTCCCCCCCGTCACTGCTTGCCCACCCGCCCCGCCCGCACGACGCTCACTCACCCCACCCGACGCTCACTGACCCACCCGACGCTCACTCGACCTGCCTGACACTCGCCCTGCCTCGCCTTCGCCACGTGCATCTACAGAACTGCCTCCTCCTGCCTACACACAGGTAAGCAAGCATTCGCGCTAGCCTAAACCCCCCCGTCCCCGCCGGGCTACCATCTCCCAAAGCCGCCAGTGTTGCAGCCGGGCGGGGGGTGGGAGGGG
Organism: Thermophis baileyi; assembly: GCA_003457575.1. Classification (NCBI taxonomy): domain Eukaryota; kingdom Metazoa; phylum Chordata; class Lepidosauria; order Squamata; family Dipsadidae; genus Thermophis; species Thermophis baileyi. Next base: position 112,486 of record QLTV01003648.1, read on the forward strand.
GGTGCCACACGTGGGAGGCTCCCCGCAGTTCCTCGGCTCATCCGGGCTGCAGCTGAGCCCGCTGCCTTGAGCCGGCGGAGGCACCGCAGGGCACGGCTGGGAGCGCGCTAACCTTGCCCTCCCTGGGCATCGCCCGCCTGCCCCCATCAGCAGAGGCGTTCTCCGGGAAGGACAGGAGAGGCCGGATGCCGGTCCACAGCCCCCTGCCAGAGCGGCTCCGCATGACCCGAGTGCCGGACTCCGCCGTTGCCACCACCATTGCCCGGCTCACCCCCGGCTGGCTCCCGAGCTAGGAGGCAGCGGCCAGTTCCCCCTGCCCTCCGGATCGCCAGCATGAGCATGGCTCTCCAGGAGCTCGGCAACAACGTGAGTAGCAATGGCAGCTGTGCAGCCACCCGGTTTCAGTCAAGGGCGGGCTTGTTTTGCAAAAGTGCAGTGCAGCGCAGCTGAGGGCCGGGCTGAACCTTGGGGGAGGATGCCATGCCCTCAACTTTTATCCCTCACCCACCCACCACCCATGTCCAGGCACTACGTTGGAGGAACTCGGGCGTGATTGGTCTCGAATGCGAGGACACGCGCCCCCCGCGCCCCCCTCCGCGCTTTTGCAGGTTGTCGGGGCTGTAGAGCATGGACCCTTTTTCAAGCCCGCCCTGGCCGGGTTGAGTCCTTTCTTGGGATGGATGCCCGGACATGAGGGGCACAGGCTAGGACTGGGTACCTTCATCCGTTTCTCCCAAAGTGCTTTTTTTTTCCTCCAAGAGGCAACTGGACTTTCTGGTTTTTCTTTGAAGACATTTCGCTCTGAGGAAGCTTCTGGGAGGAGCTGAAGAAGCTTCTTGGAGGAGAAGCTAAAGGTCTTAGAAGAAAAAGCAGAAAGTCCAGCTGCCTCTTGGGAAAAAAAAGCATCTTTGGGGCAACCTGGATGACCACGAATCCCCATAGACATCTGTCATCCTAGCCTTTCTTTCTTATGCCTCCTAGCCTGGCTTGCCTTCCATCCCTTGTTTGATGCTGACCTAGAGGTTTTTGTTGGAATCCTGGTTTAAGTTTTGGAGAAAGACTAAATTCACCCTAAGCTTGTGACTGCTTTCATCAAACCTTAAAGTGATTAAGAAAGAAAGAAAGAAAAAAAGAAAGAGACAGAGAAAGAGAGAAAGAAAAAAAGAAAAAGAGTCAGAGAAAGAGAAAGAGAGAGAAAGAGAGAAAGAAAGAGGAAAGGAGAGAGAGAGAGAAGAGAAAGAAAGAGAAAGAAAGAGGAAGGGAGAGAGAGAGAGAGAAAACTCTGTGCTATTATTTTAAATTGTTCCATTATTTAGCATGTGTTAATATTTTACACTGTCCCTACACCTAGAGTGATTTTACTGCCTTTCTTTTGCCCAGGGCTACCACATATTTTTCAGGGATTTACATGCATTCAATGTCTATAGTCCAGAGCATAAATATGTGTGTGTTTATTTTGTACATCAGGCTGCCTGTTGCCTATCACACTCTTGGGCAAAGCATGTGAGCCATTTCCCACTGTCAGGAAGTTTCTCCTTAGTTTTAGGTTGCTTCTCTCTTTGTTCAGTTTCCATCCATTGCTTCTTGTTTTGCCTTCTGGTGCTTTGGAAATACATTGCCCCCCCTTCTTTCTGGCAGCCCCTTAAAAGCCTGTTGCCTATCACACTCTTGGGCAAAGCATGTGAGCCATTTCCTCCTTTCAGTGGTCCATGAAAGTACATCTATAGTATGTAGATAATAAAGTTGAAAAAAGGTGAACAACATTTTTACTAGAACTATAGATACGTTGAGGCTGGGTATGACAAGGAATGGCTGGGAGGGGAGGGGCCAGGCGAGGCACCCCTTGATGAGAGTGATATTGAGTTGGCCACGCCCACCCAGTCACATGACCATCAAGCCACACCCACCCAGTCACATGACCATCAAGCCAAATCAACAAAATAAGCCACGCCCACAGAACCGGTAGTAAAAATTTTTAGAACCCACCCCTGTAGTGGACACCCTATTTGTCTTTGCCATGGCAGTCTATTAGTGTTGAATTAGGTGTATGATATATTGTCAAGCCCTGGGGGTGAGTTCTGAAATTAAGAGGTCTCCCCCCCCCCAGTTATTCTGTCTTTTCAGCTCCTTTCCTTAGAGAACTAAATAGAAAAAAACCCTGCATCTATCAGGGGTTAAATCTAATGCGCTTAGAATTAGTTGATTAAGTCTCTGCTGACATCTTATTAACCCATTCAGGTATTAGTGAAAGTAGGACATACAGTATAGGCATCTTACAGTATGTAGAAAACTCAGTCTTTTCCCCCCATGTCATTCACACTCAATTCACACTTTTGTTGTTCAGTAGCCACATTTAAATATTTGAGGGGGAAGTTGTTGAGTGCAGACTGGAATGCAAATTGTGTGGATTAACATCATATATGTGGGGGGGCACATTGGGAGTTTCAGTTCTCTGGGGCAGCAATACTGAAAATGTCAATGACTGTTGTGTAGTGCTAAGTGTAAAAAATACGAGACAAAGTCTGGATTAAATCCTGCAAAGGACAAAAGAAAATGGCATTGAGTTTAAAGATAAGAGAAAATAGGGGGCTATAACTTCAGCTAGCATAGGGCAATCAATTACTTGTGGTGGATTCAGTTTTAACCATTCTTCACTAGCTGTTCAGTAATAGGTGTGACACAGAGGTGGGTTCCTCCTGGTTTGAACCGGTAGTGACCCGCTGGTGATGTCACGGTGACATCACGGATCCGGTTCGGTCGGTGCCAGTCCGTGGGCGCCGCCATCTTTTTTTTTTTTTTTTTTAGTTGGGGGTGTTGTGTCTTTTTGTTTTGTCTTCAAACTTGGCAACTTTAAGACTTGTGGACTTCAACTCCCAGAATTCTCGCACTGTGCATGCGCCGCCATCTTGTTTTTGGCTTTTTTGGGGGGGGGGCTTTTTTTTGCAAATTTTTGGCACTGCGCATCGCAAAGCACGTGCGCAGCCACGTGGCACGGGAGGAAGCGAACCGGCAGCGAGGTAAATTAGAACCCACCCCTGGTATGACAAGTTTTAGCCAAGTTTAAGCCAGCTAAGGGAATAAGCCTGACAGGCCACATTGGTGGAGTAGAGATTTTTCAGGATTTTGGTGGTTGTTAACTGCTGTAAACTTATTTTTAGATTTATACTGTGCTACTGTGTTTGGGGGTCGAACGATCCTTTCACAGTGGTCGCCTAAGCGCGCGCTAGCCCGCCATCTTGGTGCCACGCCCCCTTTGTCACCTCATCGTGAGCGGGGAGGGGGTCGCGGCGGCAGGGCGGGGGTCACGGCATTAGGAAGGTTGAGAACCACTGACCTAAAGTCAATGCTGAAGACACACATTTGTAGCAGTAGATGATGAACTAGGAGCAGGAAGAATAATGAATGTTCTCCTTGCTATTAGTTGCCTTTGGAATGGAAGGGCGTACACAGTTCACTTCCTCTCTCCCACACACACTCACAAAACAAGCAATACTTTCAGAAGGGGAAAGGGGGAGAAAGTACTTGCTCTTTAAAAAATAGTCAGCTGTTATTTGCTTGCTCATTCTTTTCCAGCACAAAGGTAACAACTCCCCCTATTGTACACAATAGGTAAAAGCATGCCACCATCCCAAACACTGTTAGAAACTGTTAAGAAACTAACTAATCTTCAGAGAAAGGCATTTCACAACCCAGTTTTATGGACTTATCCAGAATTCTTGAGCAGCCTTGCCCATTGCAATATCCTCTAAATGCCCTGGGTTAGAATTCCTCAAATCTTCAACCTTACTGACTGGGAATTGTGGGGGTTTCTGCTGCTCCTCATTGTGGATAATGGTACAAATTACTAGCAAGGAATTGCCCCTTGTTTAGTCCTATGTTATGTTTAGGAGACATGGTGGTGCAGTGGTTAGAATGCAGTATTGCAGGCTAATTCAACTGACTGCCAGGAGTTCAATCCTCACCGCTCAAGGTTGACTCATCCTTCCATCCTTCCAAGGTCGGTAAAATGAGGACCCAGATTGTTGAGGGCAATATGCTGACCCTGTAAACCACTTAGAGAAGGCAGTAAAGCTCTATAAAGCAGTATATAGGTCTTATTGCTATTTCTATTTTATATTCATGTCAGGAACAGAATGTTCATCTTGTGGGCAGGTTAATCTGATGTTTCATTAGATATAACTGGCCAGACCTGTTTTGTAGATATGTTGGACTACAACCGCTGCTTTAGGTAGTGTCAACTGACACCTTTGCTTAGGCATTCATTGTTCTTCTAAAAGATAGGGTATTGAGACAACCATTAGGTCACACATTAGAATTCTTACCTCCTTCCCTATGTTGAACCTTTTTTGGATAAGCATTAAGCACCCACAAAAAAGAAGGGACTAAAAATGCCCCTTCTTCTTCCACATTGAATTCCACTATTCATACATCTTCCTCTTCCCCCAAAAGTATCTCCCCCCTTTCAGTGAAGACAATGTATTCTCTTTCTGTTTCAGGAGAGAAATGATTTCTTTCCACTTTTAAAGAGAAACAATAGGCTGCTACTTATTTTGCTCTTTCTTCCTGTCCTCCCAGTTTGGCTCAGTGTTTGGCCAAATCATGAATAAAATGATATTTAAAAAGTTCCTGGAGGAGTGGTTCATGCATCCTCTCTGCCTCTTTATTTGCATGGTTGATTTAAGGGAATAAATCCCCGTATTTGGGCTTCTCCCCTTAAAATTCTGCAGATTATTTGCTTAGATGTGCTTGGAAAGTTCGCTGATTATTGTTAGTAAGCAAATATCCACATTCTCAGAGGATCCTTTGGAGCCCAAGCAAAAGCCATTGAGTAGTCCAGACAATGAACTCTTTAAGCCAGGGGTCTCCAAACTTGGCAACTTTAAGATTTGTGGACTTCAACTCGCAGAATTCCTCACAGCAAAGCTGGCTGAGGAACTCTGGGAGTTGAAGTCCACAAGTCTTAAAGTTGCCAAGGTTGAAGACCCCTGCTTTAAGCAATGTTTCTCAAGCCTGGCAACTTTAAGATGTGTGGGGTTGCAGTCCACCTATCTTAAAATTGCCAAGGTTGAGAAATACTGTTTTAATGTATATCGCCTCATCTTCCCTATTGCAACCCTTTAAATTTTCTTCATTGATCACTGTTTTCTTAATTTTAATTTTAGATTAGAATCTCTTCCTAACTACAGCATTTCCGTATCCTTCTAGTATCCTCTCTACCTATCCTTAACCATTTACTTTCTTATTCTTCCTTATAGGAAGAGAGAATTAAAACATTAGGAATTGAGGCAGTATTGGAATCAATTCCATTTCAGCTCAAATAAAACATCTGATCCTTTCTGCTGAAATAAATTTCATGGCAACAGCCTATTGCAGGGGTCAAACTCTTGGCCCGCAGGCCGGATGCGTCACGCTCTGGCCACGCCCACCCCCGGTTTAGCAAAAGGGGAAAAAGTCATGATATGTCACATGATGACGATGTAACGACGTGAGTTTGACACCCCTGGCCTATTGTATGCAAGATCTAATGGATGGGGTAAAACATTTTTAAGTTCACAACAGACAGATAACATTCAGAAGTGTGATTCAGACTGCAGATTGCTGTCTCTGTATGCCAGAAGCACATAGTCATCAGCAAAGAGGATTTCCTGAATGACTGAATGGAGGTACTTCATCCATATGTTCAAGTGGCAAAAATCAAAGAGAGAGCCGTCCAATCAGTACTTGATGTACACCCTCTGGGCAGACCCTGGACAACATGCGAGGAAAGAACAGGTTGAACAGGATTGGAGCTGTCACATAACCATGTTTCACTCCACGGAAATGGCAAATGTTGCTGATGTATCACCATTGTAAAGGGCCTATCCTATCATTTCATCATGGAGTAGCTGAATTAACTTCAATGATTTCCTTGGGCATCCATAATATTTCGGGGCAATCCAGAAAGCCTCCCTATTTATAGTGTCAAATGACGCTTTATTGTCGCAAAAGGGGATCACACGACCCTGGGATACAGCAATGGTCATAAATATGAACCAGTTGCCAAGCAACTGAATTTTGATCACGTGACTACAGGGATGCTGCAATGTTGTGTGAAAAATGGTCGTCCCTTTTTTCAACACCATTATAACTTTGGTCACTAAATGAACTGTTGTAAATTGAGGACTACCTGTAATCACCTACCGTTTCATTTTTAAAGAACATCTCTTGGAGGTGCAAAGATATTGCTGGAAACGCAGTTTAGGATTGAAGATGGTTCTTTGCAACTTACTAGCTTCCGATTAATTTTTATTAAACAAATGTCAGAAGGCAAAAGGCATAAATGATTTCAAGGGTTTGGATGTTTTAGGACTGCCCCAGCCTCCAAGCTGTAGGTATGTTTGTTTTGTTTAAGAGTGAAAAGCAATGTTATGAGCAAGATGCTTCCAACTATTTCAAGATTATTTAAAGCACTGCTTGATACAAAAATTCTGCAAAGTGATAAAGTACTGGTTGGGCAAAGAAATATTAAAGAATTCCATATGGACTAACATTATTCCAATCATAAATGCAATAAAAAAGATCTGCAGAACTTACAGCGTAAATCACAGTTCCACCTGAATTCAGAAATCATTGCAGCCAAGAGAAAATGGAAATTTCCCCAAGAGGTTTAATTCAGCAACTAATCAGAATCTCTGGCAACTCAAAGCAGCAAAAATGGAACACTGCCGTTTTTCACTTTTTATATTTATATTTATATTTATATTTATATACATACATACATACATGCATGTGCGTGTGTGTCAGGGGTGGGTTCTAACTTACCTCGCTGCCGGTTTGCTTCCTCCCGCGCCACGTGGCTGCATCGCGTGGGTGCGCACGCGCTTTGCACGCACATGCGCAGTGCAAGAAAATAAAAAAAAATCCCCCAAACAGCCAAAAACAATATGGCGACGCATGCACAGTGCCAGAAACTTGGCTTCCGAATATATATCCCCCCCCCCAAAAAAAGATGGCGGTGCCCACAGACCGGCACCGACTGAACCGGATCCGTGACGTCATCGTGACGTCACCAGCGGGTTGCTACTGGTTTGGGCGAACCGGTCCGAACCCACCTCTGGGGTGTGGGTGTGTGGGTGGGTGTATAATCACCACAGAACTGCTTTGATGGTGATGAGTTAGGTATAATCGTGGTTAGATCACAGACTAGCAATTAATATAATCATTATGTTCTACATTAAATAGAAAGTAACCATTAATTCTGCTGCCAAGCTTAATATTTTTTTGAAATATGAAACTCTTAAGTCATGTTGCCAGACTTTAGGCATGGCACAACTGTGATTTTAAAAATATAATCTTACATTTGAGATAAAACACTGACAAGTACCAGCTTGACAATGCATAATACTAACACCTAGATATATTTGCTTTTATTTGTCTACTCACAATTTCAGAACATGTTTATTATTTTGAAAAAACTTTTTGAGAATTGCTTATAACACAGTCCACTTATATGTTGGCAAAGCAAGTCTTTCCATCAGCTGTAACAGATCAGGCTACAATTGTCCCCAATGAGCATCAAGGATAGCTCCAATAAGCACTCCACCCTGTTTGTGCAACTTATATGCACGTGATTTACTCAGCTCTTCTAAAGGCAGTTTCTCCCTTTCATACAACTTTTTTATCCTGTCGCTAGAAACAACCTGTATGTTAGATGTTAGGAACTTTGGAAGAAGTGAAGAGTGGGTTCTCTAAATTAAAACAGAGAGCTTAGTTATATGCTTTAAAATCTGTAAAAGCCACAGCAAACTCAGAAGGTTGCAGTAATATGAATCAACTTGGGGGGGGGGTATTGTCAATCCATGCATGATTCAGTCTATGCATGATCCATGCTCTCTAATGAGAGTTCCACGGGTATTTTGGACTCAAACTCCTATTAGTTTCAGCCACAAGGCCAGTGAAAGCCAAAAATATCGGGAGAGCACCAAATTGCTCTTCATGAAGACACAGTCAATTTTGTTTAGCTTAATGCAAAAAAAATACAATAAATCACATGTAGCCATTTTGGTTGTGCAGCCCTTTATTAGCAACTAAAATAGAAGATATTTGTTGTACAACACGGGTAGTAATTGACTATACTGGAGTTTTATTATATTCTAATACAGGATCTTTTATAAATGCATTTTTTTATTATTAAAAAGCTTCCATCCTTTTCTGTTTAAACTTGCAAAACTATTCTGAAAGCAGAGTATGTGCACAGGTCTGCAGAGTGCAAATCTGGGATGTGGTAAATGCTTTACATGTTGTATTTTGCAAGAACCGTCTGTCACCATACCTTTATAGCCACTGGTTTTTAGAAGTCACAACATTTTGACACCAGCCTTCCTCCCTTGTCCTAAACAAGAAAGCATTTTTAAAATGAGTTGTAACTAAGGAAGGACTACACCTACTAGAAAAAAAAAGAAGAGTTCTATTAGTTTGAGGTTTCAGTATACCCAAAGATCAGGAACTGCATCTTTGCAAGGGCAAGGCTGGGACCCCATTGAGTGTGCAGGTGTCATCCCTGAGTAGTCAGAGGTTCAATGGACCATTAATGCTCCTGCTGCATAACTCACTGAGCTATCTTGCCAGTTTCGACACTGGCTTGACTGAGCATAGTTCAAAAATGAAAAGCTCATGTTCATTCCATTCTTCTGGAGCTCTGTGATAGCCTAGATGGAATAAAAAGGAAGTTTTATAAAATGACTACTCAGATCATTGGTGACACTTTCTACACATTCATAATGAATACCTTTCCCCCCCCTTTTTTTTCCAAATCAAGAACTTTGAACAACTTTTCTCATGGTTAGTGAAATAACCATTCACATGGAAAACTGAGGCAGATGGATGCACAAATTTACTTCGGAACACGTTAAAAACACTACTGATTGTCAGAAGGCAAATTAACCGTCAGAGTGCTTTTTAATCTCAATTGGACCTTAATGGGGCCCAAAGGCAATCCTGCTAATGAAGATTATGCTCACTTTGCAACACGCCATCTTCCGCTGTAATTGTTTTTATTGAAACAATATTTTTCAAAAGTCAAGTGGGAGAACAAAGGATGCGTTTGGGAATGCACCATGTTGTTTACTCCTGACTCATATAGTGAGGCACATAGTCCCATGGTTCTACTAATTGTGAATCTTCCTGAGTTCTGAGGAACTTAACACAAAGGGCTTTTTTTCTGAATGCCTGTATTTTGTTTGATCTAGGCAGAAAATTCAGCACGCACACATACCACCCTCCACCCATCCAAGAATATATATAGAGATGGCAAAGGAAAAGCTTCATCCCTTTTTCACAGGGAGATTGGTCATTTTTGGATGAATAATCAACTTGTCATGGTAAAGTTATGATCCCAACTCCTCCATGCACTGGTAAACAGGATGGGTGCAATTCTATTGGCTCTATGAACTTTTTCTTGCAAGTACCCCAAGGGATATGCTCTTCCATCCCACAGCTAGATGAAATTACAACCGAAAAGAAATAGTTGGTGGGACTTTTACACTAATGAAAGGGACATTTTAAAAATTCAGAATCTCTATCAGTTCTATCTTCTAGATTCTCCTTCCTCAACTCCCTAAATTATTTTATTATTTAATCAATTTATTAGCCGTCTCAATCACTGAAGCATCTCTAGGTGGGATAAAAAAACAGTAATTATTTAAAATGGCCACCAATAAGTCAATATGGCCAATATAACTATCCACAATGGGAAACAACAGTACAAGCCCTATATCAATGAAATTACAAATCACCCTGTCGTGTCCCTGTTGAAAAAACCCAATCAGGGTCACATGGAGTTCAGAAGAAATACTATTCCAAAGACCAGGGACAGCCACAGAGAAAGTGGCTATCTACTGTACTGTTCTGCATAATAGCAGGGTTTTCTTGATGGATCTGGAGTATGCCAATCCTGCCAGATCTTATCAATTAGGCAAAAGCAATCAGAAAGTAATAGTGTTGTGGGCATGAAGAGCTTTTATCTATTTATAACTTGAAAACTTCTACTCTGTATTTCATTTAACAACAGTACTTACGTTTAGTAAAACACCAATAGGATGTCTTCCACATATTGTATTATGGTATTTCTTCAAGTAATTGCTAAAGGACACAGGGTCAAGCTGTTCTATAATGTTCATACCCTAAGGAGAATTATAAAGTTAACATTAATTTTTAAAGGCCTCAAATATAAAATATATTATGTAACAAAAAGAAAAACTAGCACTATGATTGACAGATAAAACTAAATCATGGTACACTAGGAATATAATAACTTACATAACTTACTTAGCTCAGGGTTGAACTGTGGGATCCTTGAAGCTCTCTGAGCTTGGTGTTTTTCTTATGGAAGTGGTCTTGGTGGTTCCTTGATTGGGCTGTTGACCACTCCCACCAATGCTGACAAGGTGAGCCACTAGTATATAAAATGAGAACAAACCCTACTCATTGATGATGTTATCTAGATTGGCAATGAAATGTCTGCAAGAAAACAACCAAGCTCAGAGGACCAAGGACCCCAATAGTTTATATCTGTGGAAAAAGCATTTATAGATTATATTGAATTTACTTTTGAAAACTAGTAGTTAAGAGTGACATTGGGTGTTTTGAGTGTTTGTGAGTCATCAACAAAAGCAGCAATTATTTTCTTCTCTTACAGGTTCTATTAATTATTTTCTTCTATATTTTATGTTCAACATCAGAGCCAGCATCCAATGATAAAGTGAAAGGCCTAGGACAAGAACAGCTTTACGACAATTTCCTGTAACTGATTTCATCCAAGTGTCTCAATGCCAAATAATCATACTTATAAAACAATATTTTATAGGTAAGGATAGGTGCTGAAATCTTCAGGCCCTGCTGAACTACACTGAAGATCCAGCCACTTTATCAGTGCCCAGAAGGAAGACAGAAAGGCAAGAGCACACTTCTTCTGGCAGCCTTCATGGCAAGAATCAGAAAGGTTCCAGGTCGGGTATAGGACTGAAATGGCATTTGTCCCACTTGTGGATAACCACTGGAAGGCCTGGGATGGAAATAGTTCATCCATCCTTCCTCTCCTTGATTTCTCAGCTACCTTCAATGCCATCAACTATGGTATTCTTCTGAAGCGGTTCCTCACGGCTCAATTCTTTCCCCACTATTGTTTAACACCTACGTAAAACCTCTAGTGAGGTTATTTGATGGCACGGGATGAGATATCATCAATATATAGTAACACTCATATATTTCCACCCCGGCCAGCCAAGGGATACTGGGGAGGCTCTGTTTTAATGCCTGGATGGGGATGAATAAACTGCAGTTCAACCCTAGCAAAATGGGGGCTTTGCATGGGTGCTCTCTTTCTCTCTCTCTCTCCCTCCTTTCCCCTCCCCTCTCTCTCTGAACCATGACTCTCATGGAATTGAAGTTTGGCAAATTTTATAACACATTTATAACATAAATGTGATAATGCATCAATTTATGACATAATACAAAATATTATACATATTTCCTATGATCAACTGCTGATGTTTTACTTTGCTATACAGTTCAACATGGACTATTTTCAATCTCTGAATATCTCCCTGAATTTTTAAGAACTTTTCCAGTGAAGGAAGAACATTAGAAGCTCTGTCATTGTTGAAGACACTGAGGAATCTGGTAAGGAAAATACCTCTGAAATGATCATCCAAAGGGTCGAAGGTGGTATAATACTTATACACACATACACATATGTAACTGAAAGTTATACTGCCTATCACACTATTAGTGCTGTTTATTTTAATTCAAATAATTCTTTGCTAAAATCATCTGCACTCTAATGTTGTATTTATATTCCCTAGTATCCATCTTCAGTCCCCAATTGCTTTTGTAATTCATGTCCAATTAGACCTTCACTGTGTGGTCATGTTAATCTTTCCTAAAGCTACATTTCTGTCATTCCCAGTTTCAGCAAATCTTATATTGTCAATAAATAACTATTACTTGCCTATTCCTGACTGGCTGGCTAAATCACATACACAAAGGATTAGTTAAGCAACAAACTGCTCTATTTGTTTTCTGGCTTTATTGGTTGCCAAACTGGCATCAAGAAGACAGCATTCTTGTTGTTAACACCGAGAAAGCTTATTAAAACCTGACTGTTTAAGTGGGCATTCAGGAACTGAGGAATCAATGAAGAATGTTCCTGTGACGTATGCGGGCACTCCTTATTGTTCTAATGCTACTATTGAAACTGAATTTGTTTACAAAATGTATATTTGGGTTTGTTTGTTTTTTAATATTACCACTAGTTAGCTTTTTTACTTTGCTTAGACTTGTTTGCTTAGAACAGCATAAAAACACTTGTAATAAAATGAGGCTGTCTGGGTTCATACAATAAATAACCACGATTGACAAACCTCAGTGGATATGTGCACACAATGCAATAAGCCCTAAACAAACAAACAAACAAACAAACAAACAAACAAACAAACTAACGCTATAGTATGAATTGGTTTATGCAAAGCATATAAAAGATATAATGGGTAATGCTTTGATCAGATTCAAGACAAAAAATGTGCAAGAGATATTTACACTTACCATTTTATCTAAGTGTTCAATTGATCTATAAATCTCTCCTTGAGACTCATCATAGTAACTGTATCTGAACCTCTGACCTTAAGAGAAAAAGCCATATGAAATTAAAGACCAAAGGATATACATGTTTATGGGAAGTCAAACAGAATTACATTTTAGCAGGTGTCAAAAATCCATACAAACTAACTCTCCAGGAGATATCATTCCAAACACTTGACACAGGTAGATAGTTGCCTTAAAGCAATCTTTAAAGTAAAATAATATGGTCACATGTTTAATAATTGCAGCAAATCTGATTCATAAATACACATACATTATATATACACATGCACACACACACTAACACAAATTTTATACATACATACATACATACAAACAAACAAACAAAAATTTGTATTATTCTGGAACACTGGCATTTGTAAGAAATTCATTTTTTCCAAAGTACACCAAAAATGCCTCTGGTAAAAACTGAAGAAAGACACCCCCAAACCACATTCCCAAGTACATGCTGTTTTGAAAGATCTGAAATATTAACCTAGGAGGAAGAAACACACAAGCAAAAAAATGCAAATTTTGAAAAGGTTCTATGAACCCTACAATGATAGAATTATTCTAAGCACAACTAATAATACTTTGGCAGGTGCAGAATGCATTTCTTTTGTACAAGCATCTCACCTCTAAGGACAAAAAATCCTGAATGTTAAATGTGCATGCAGGCACTATTCTGACTTCAGACATTTCTTTTATTGCTCACCAGGCTTCCTGCCCACTGATTTTAATTGCTAATGCTTCTTTTAATTAAAACAAATGGGAAGCTGCTCTGCTGGAAGTAGAGCTGCACAAACCACTCAGGGAAACTTAAATGAAGCACTTTCCTACTGCTTAAATTCAACTGCTTGAAGTGTTGAAGTTGTTCTTTGCTTTTATGGCAATTCTGGTGGAAGTACCTTCTCTATATATACACACACATGCTACGATGGGAAAGATTAGTCTCCTGGTGTTCTCTGAACTTGGTTGTTTTTCTGCAGATGTTTCACCACCACCCTAGGTATCATCATCAGTGCATGGGGAAGTAAGAGTTTGTTTAAAACAAGTAAAACAAGCCTTCAAATGACATGGGTATCTCAACATTCTGAGCAGTAGGTCTGGAGGATCATTTTAAGAAGCACCCGTGCAGATGATTTGCATACTTATACTGCAAAGAAAAGCAACAGCCTGAAGAATAGCCTGAATGTTTAAGAATGCTTTTGAGCGTAAACCTGATAACTATTTTTTAAAAATAAAAAAATGATAAGAGAAGGGGAAAAGAATGCAATCTAGTGCATTGTTCAGAAGTACAGTATGGCCTCCTGCTTAAGAAAGAAAGATTAAGGTAATCGTCCATCCATCCATCCATTTATCCACCCACCCACCTACCTACCCAGCCATTCATCTATCCATCCCATTTATATGGTCATCCATCTCAGTGAGTGTCTCTGGGTGGCAAATAGAATAGAATAAAAACCATTATTATACATTTAAATACAGGCAATACAGTACAATTAAGAAGTAGGGTCCCTGCACACTCAAGCCCCCAGAACCAGGTCTTTAGGGCCTTAGGAAAGGCCAGCAGGGTTGAAGCATCCTCATCTCCAGAGGGAGAATGTTTCGTAAGGAGGCTTATAGCAAAAAAAGCATGTCTTCCAGGCCCCACCAACTGGTATTCTTTGACTGATGGGACCAAAAGCATGCTGATTCTGTTTGATTGGATCAGATGGACAGAAACAACTGAGGAGAGACAGTCCCTTAAGTAACCCATACCTAAGCCAAGAAGGGCTTTAAAGATGGCAATCAGCACCTTGAATTTCTCCTAAAAGCACACTGGCAACCAAAACACCGGTATTACTGGTGTTTCATATATCAAGTAACCAGCACCATTTACTACTCATGCTGACCCATTCTGCACCAGCTGAAGCTTCCGAATGCTCTTGAATGACAGCCCCATGTATAGGGAATTGCAATAATCCAGGCAAGAGATCATAAGGGCATAAGTGACAGTGATCAGGGCCTCCTGGTCCAGGGACAGGCACAGATGGCACACAACCTAAAGGTGTGCAAAAGCCCTCCCAGCCATAGATGCTACCTATCCTTTTGAGCAGGATCAGTGAGTCCAGGAGAACCCCCAGATTACATGCGATCACAATTTCTGAAGTTCCCTGTTGGCTTCCTACAAAATCAATGGGGAAGCTGGCAGGAAGTTTTTTTGCCTGCCTGCACTCTTTAGTGCCCTACCTGTGGCACTTGTACACTCACCCACCAGCCTGCTTGCTTGGGATTCCTACTTCTTCCTGATTAACAACCTGCATAGTCCCGGGGTTATGACAGCAACTGAGACAACCAGGATTGCCGTCACTAAGTAATGCAGTCATATGACATTGCACTTTATAACAGCATCATTTAGTGATGGAAATTCTGGTCCCAATTGCCATCATAACCAGAGGACTACTTGTATTCAAGAAAATAGAATAAACTATCCATCCATCCTGATGCTCGTCAGCTGCATTAGATGTCTACAGTTATAATCCCCATATAATATACTGTAGATTATGGATAACAATTCATCACAATAGAAAGGCAACGAATTGGGGAACATTAATGGACAACACCATGTTTTGCTTTATTTTGCTGAAGCAGGTTTGTTATTTTAAAATAGATTAATTTTAAACTAGTTCTTTTGTGAACATGTTCAGATATATAATTTAACTTACCCCAATGACAGAAGTCAGAGGAAACCACAAAAAGATTACAAGGATCTGCTAAATATTTGCTGAAGAGTTTTCCAAATTCCTGTTCTTTTGTCTCACTCAGTGCTCCAACCAATACAGGAACAATAGTAAACTCATCCTTATGGCTAAAAAGAAGAAAAAAAGGATTCAGAACTTGATTGGTGCCAATTTAAGTTTTTCCTCACATTCAAATGATTCTGTAGGGCTTGATGAGCTCCCTGCAAAAGTCTCACTATTCCTGACAATGAATAGGGTTTGGCACACCTGGCAAAAAACATTTAGATTTTGAATTTCTTGTAAATGATTGCCAGGATACCACATATGATAGTCACAGATGTCAAGGTGCCTGGCAATGTTTCTCTTCCTGAGACACCTGGTTTTAGTTCACTAATTCTTTTAATTTACAAAAAAGCAATGTGTCAATATGTTAATCTGTTCAAAGCAAAGCACCAACCTCAACCTCAACCACACAAAGACTCAAGATATATTGTTAAAAAATAAAATGGGTTGTTGGTTGCAAATTAATGGTTTGTTAGGAAGCATGCCCAAAACTGTCAGGAAAAAAAAAAGACAAACTGCAAGAGAGATTAGAAAAATAATAGGGTGCAGCAATGAATAGCATCATCAATTTACATTCCATAAATTTTCAGTCAAGGCACTGTTAAGTCGAGCCCTAAGCCCTGCAATGTGGGATGCCTCAGGCTCAAACCTTTCACTGTTCCTTTGTAACATCTACATAAAACGACTAGGGGAGGTCATATGGAGTTTAGTATCATCTGTATGCTGATTACACCCAATTACATATCAGCCGGAAACTTTAACTAGTCCAGAATGCAGCAGCACACATAGTAACGAGGGACTCTAGGCTTGTCCATGTAACACTTTAATTTTGCCAATCATTCCAAATTATTTCAAAAAATACATATATGAGTTAAGTAGAGATCAAGAGCAGAATATTTACAGATTTCAAACCTTTTAATCTCACTTTATTTAAAATTTTTATTATTAAAAGGACAAAAATTCTCTATTGGAAACTATTTTGCTCAATCCTGTGCTTTTTCTATTCTTCTAACATAGCCTATCTTTATGCGTCTAAAAGTTTCAGTTCACAGTCCTCTCATTTTAATTGGTTTGGTACATCAAAGCCCTAAGGATTTTGAAGACATAAATGTATTCAATGTTACTAAATAACTGAGAAAATGGATTTATTACTATAATTATTTATATTATTATGTATCTGCAATTTTTAAATGATCCGTGTACCTTTCCATGGCTTTAGCAGTGTAAGGCAAGTGCATTTCAATACTGTGTTCATCTTCATCTGTTTGCAAAGACATGCGCTCAAACATTCCAGTCTTCCACAGATCTGCATAAACTGAAAAATTTCAAATATATTAATAGACTAAAAAAAGGAACAAATGGATAAACAGCTGCATAACCCCCCCTCCCCTTTTCTGCTTTATATGTTAAGACTGATGATTCCTGAAAAATTAACACTGGAACCACAGCTTGTAGTAAGAATGCTATTCACAGTAGTTCTGGTGAAAGTCCCGTCCCCCACAACTTACCCTAGAAATGAAATAGGGCACTCCAAACAAACAAATAAAAAATTAAAACTGGTGTTTTGTTGAGGGGAAGGTTTACACATATAAAAAACAGGATAATACATATGGAAATATGCAAGTTTGATTTGTATTTGCTCATACATACTGTAGGTTTGAGAACACTAATGTAAGATTTCAACTGTATAAAATAAAGACACAACTGTGGAGTAATGGCACATTTAACAGCTTTTAACGTTTATAAAATATAGTAAGGGACATTTTTCAGACATAGCTAGTAATTTTTAGAATCGAAAAGCTTGTCTCAATTGTTTCTCTCAAGTTGCTTTGTAGCTAGTGAGATTGAAAACATTAGTTAGAGCTAGGTATGCACAAAACTAACCAATCTGAGAACAGGACCATGTCATTGAGGGAGTGAATCAACAATTTCTACAAGTAAATTCTATGAACCAGAGGTAGTCCTAGGTATCCCAGAAAATGGATTCCAAATGAGCATTTCATCTGGAACACTTCAATCAGCTTCTAGGTAAGAGACTTTATAATACCCTGGAAAGTACCAACCACCTCTGGAATGACATGGTCAAGTAGGATATTTGACATGATCTGGAGTTGGAGCGGGACGTTTCTCAATTCTTCAGAATGCCCTATTCCCAAATTGATGAGTTTTGCACATTCTAATTTAAACCATGAGCTTAATACGGGACTCCCAGCTGAAAATGTGGTTAATTTTTAGAGAAATATACATTGGAAATAAACACATTTACTTGTCATTTTGCGATTAGGCTTAGTGTATAGATTGAACCCAGGCACATAGTTTTCATGTGGCTATGAATAACTTTTACTCCTTCCATAGCCACAGCTTACCTAGTCTGGATGTGACTTCCACTTCACCTTAACTTGGTGTAATTAAGTATCATCAATCAATGCAGTAACTGAGACAAAAAACAAAAATAGCAACAAAGCAGAATCGCTTCCATTGATGTTATCTCCATTGTTCAGGTTTATTTAATCACTCCACGCAGGGTTCTTATTTTAAACGATCTGGTGGAAGGATTAGACTTTGCTCACTCCACACCTGGATGATCTGTGACTGACTAGATATGCTCCTGCATTTTTGTTTAAAACGTAAAATCTTGGAACTGGCAGCTGCCAGTTACCAAAGATGTAGAGAAGTAGCTGCAGAGAAATATAATAGGTAAACAACTGCAGGTTGTAGTAAATTGTGTTGTGTGTGGCATGCACTATGGTTAATATTAAATTATACTTACATGTAAATATACCTAAGACAGTCGCCAGCAGTTCACGTACTGAGTTAAGCTTTAACATGGTTTGTTTTTTTGACTTAATACACTATATGAATTCAGTCTTTTGTGTGTTAAAATTCTATGCAAACCCAGCCAATATGTAAAAGAAACAATAAGTATTAAAACCTTCTGCATCAATACAGCTGCCTTTTTGTACAAATAGTTAAGAGATAAACTATGCAGAATAGACAGTCTCAGAAAAATAACAGACTAAATTTGCTAAGAACTGATTTTGTTCGTGTATTGCATGAATTGTGTACAGTTACCCTTTTGATCAATTCGCAAATCATATAGGGGAGTTCTATATATATCCACACTGGAAAGTGCACATCTGGAGAGGGGCACATGATGGGAAGGCCCAAGGATGAAGATTCGCCGTCTGAAGATGAGTAAGAAAAAACATATGAGTAAAACATTTCATAACTAAAGCACATCAAGAGGTCTTAGATAGATTCCCTTGTTTAATTTCCACATTATATTTGTAATGTGGTTGATTGTGAGAAGTTGAATCACATAACATCTGGATCACATGAAGAGCTTTTTTATAGAATTTGGCAAGCACAATCCCAGGGAAAAAGTAATCTGCATTGGGACAGATATAGATTTGGTATTTGACAATACAAAGGCTTCTTCTGAACACAGAATAAATCTTTCAGATTCTTTTTTCCATTGCAACCTCATGTTCTGCTTTCCATTTAATTCAAGATGATTCCCCCCATCCATAAAAAACGGATTTTAGACAAGTATGTGAAAAAGAAAGCATCAGTAAAAAATCTTGCAGGTCTCCTACATTCTCTAGGATCCAGCTGATTATGCTTGTAACTCTGATAAACAGATTTCCTCTCCTGACAAATCCACCTTAAATAATTTTATGTTGTCTTAACCAGAATCTATACAAACTGCATCTGGTTGTACTTAGGACAAGAATCTTCTTGAATGCTACTTACGTAATTGAAGGATCCACTTGTTTGTATGCATGAGCTGCACAGGACCCACAGTAAGTATATCCTGCATGTCTGCCAAAAACAAAAGACACTTTCTTTCAGGCTTCTTATGAATCTCTGTAGAAAAATCTCAATGAAATAAATATAACTGAGTTTGATAAGCAGATATTAGGCCAATCTACAGATATCAGGTGAGTGCTCCAAGCTAAGTACTAAAAACCAAGGCGAAAAGCTTACTTATGTGGCAGAAAATAAGGTGGGTACTAGCAGTGAGAAAACTATGATGTAATGATCAGATCTGGCCTTCAAGACCTCCTGACTCAACTCAGTGCAATGATGACTATTCATTCAAAAGTAATTCTTTTATAGAAAAAGGGACTAGCAAGTAAAATCAGGCCTCCTTGGGAGCTACTGTTTCAAGCTGATTGAACCATATTGAAAAGAGTTCCTGGAATCTGTCCTTGTTCCTCCTGACAGGAAAAACAAGGAATGTCTGTCTGGTCATGCCAAAGGGATACAGATTCTGAAAAGTTAGCTGGGGGGGGGGAATAGACTCATTGAAAGAAAAAATCCTCAGTCCTGGTGGGTATGCCATATCACGATTGTTAACTCTAGGCACAGAAAAAGAAAATTACATCTGTATATTTTAATTAAAGATTAAAGTGATTTGAAGATACTAATATTCTGCTTTCTCAAAGAGATTGCTCAGAAGACTTAACATTTCAAGTATTCTAAACACTACTCAATTAAGTAGCAGGAGATAAAGTATAATACTCATAAAGTATAATTTCCTGTGATTTGGGCTCAAAAAACCATATTTTTGAGAAAAGAATAATACGAATGAACATAAAAAAAGGATTCTTAATAATAAGAATTGCTTGACTAATTACCAGTATCTACCAAAATGTCTGTCAAAATATATATACCGTATTTTTCGCTCCATAAGACGCACCTAGGTTTAGAGGAGGAAAACAAGAAAAAAAATATCAGGCGGAGCCTGAGAGGACCACAGATAGGTGTCCTCTCATGTGCCAGCTCTGCCTATTGACTCCTGCACTGCGGAAGAGAGACAGAAGAGGCGGGGAATGACAAAGACAGAAGAGGCGGGGTTCAGCACTGTAAAAGGACCCTGCCGCGGCCTGGCTGCTATTCACCAAAGGATTGGCACCAGTCTACCGTTGGGGACCCCTGAGGTAATACACTTCACGGTCTGTGACGCAATATTCGCTCCATAAGATGCACAGACATTTCCACCCACTTTTTTTTGGGGGGGGGGAGTGCGTCTTATAGAGTGAAAAATACTGTATATATATATAATATAGATATTTTAATTTAGATTAAAGATTTAATTTGCCAGTCCAAATGCCTAATTTCATGAAATGGTTAGCTATTCTAAAATAAATTAAAAATAAGACAGAAGTAGACCGATTCTTATGTCTTTCATTCAAACTAATTTGCCCTTACACATAGCCATAAACTAATTGCTACCGATATCTTGTCAGACTGAGTTCAGAGTAAGCCAGAGCTAATTGTCACAATGAAACCAAAGCAATTAAAGTATACCTGTTCTTGTAACTCAACAGTCAACCTACAATAAATGGTAAGAAACTGCCACCAAGAAGTCAGGGGAATAAGATTAGCTTATTATCCAATCCATACAAATTGGAAGAAGGAAGATTTTGCTCCCTCTAGTTATCTGAAGGGAGTAGTAACTTTTTCTAACATCTTTGTATGAATTCTTGGGATAGCCCTTTTATAATCTTCAGTGAGTGGGAGGAAGAGGGGAAAAAACTTACGGTGCAATAATGGCTCTAGCAGGTCTTTTCGTAGACTGTACTTGAGAGAGCCAACCTTCTAGTTGTGCACTCAGCTGAGGTCCTACAGAAAAAAATAGATTTTTAAAACAATGTTAGCAAAGAATTATCCCTTGTTATAGTTCCCACGTATTTAATTCTTCTTGCACCAGCAATAACTTAAAACAGTACAAGCTTGACTTTCAATCAAACCCTATTGTATTTAACAATGTTTTTAATCTGAAAAACTCACTAGGGCAGTGATGGCGAACCTTTTTCTTCTTGCGTGCCAAAAATGGGAGTGCACACGCGCACTAGCCGGCACACAAACCCCCCCCACGTGCGCCACACTGCGCATGTGCGCATCCCCACGCATGCACCCCCCCCGTTGGGCCATTTTTCACCCTCAGACTTCCCTGAAGCCTCCGGAGTGCGAAAAACGGCCCAACCGGAAGTTCAGAAAAACGGACTTCCGGTTTGCCCGTTGGGCTGTTTTTCGCACTCCGGAGGCTCAGGAAGCTTCCCTCAAGCCTCCCA
>QLTV01003648.1:134088-162180 GCA_003457575.1 Thermophis baileyi
TTCCCGTTTGCCCGTTGGGCTGTTTCTCGCACTCCGGAGGCTTCAGGTGGTTTCCCTGAAGCCTCCGGAGTGCGAAAAACGGCCCAACCGGAAGTCTGTTTTTCCAAACTTCCGGTTTGCCCGTTGGGCCATTTTTCGCACTCCGGAGGCTTCAGGGAAGCCTCCTGAAGCCTGAGGAGGGCGAAAACGGCCTTTCCCAAGGCCGAAAATCAGCTGGCCAGCGCGTGCATGCACACTGGAGCTGACATAGGGCAACGCCTCGTGTGCCCTCAGATATGGCTCCGCATGCCACCTGTGGCACGTGCCATAGGTTCGCCATCACGGCACTAAGGGACTTTGGAGCTACTAAGAAGTACCGTATTTTTCCCCCCTAAAAGAAGGTGGAAATGTTGGTGCATCTTATACACCGAAAACAGCCATTTTTGGCCTCCCGAAGCCGCACTCCACGCGAAAATGGGTGCGTAGAGGGTTTGGAAGGTCTGCAGAGTGCTCCTGGGGGCTGGGGGAGGGCAAAAACACTCCCATTTTTGCAAAAAAAGGACAAAAAAGGCCCATTTTTCACAAAAATGGGGTGCGCAGAGGGTTTGGGAGGTCTGCAGAGTGCTCCTGGGGGCTGGGGGAGGGCAAAAACTTTTTTTTTCTTACCTCTTCGAAATCTTGGCGCGTCTTACACACCGGTGCGTCTTATAGTCCGAAAAATACGGTAGTTGTGAATGTTTCCTGCTTTGTATTTTAGCCAAAGTTGATCTACTGATGCATTAGTTTTACTAATACCAATGGAATGAAGTGGAATATTTTTTATTTACAAATGTAAATTAAAATGATGCAAATGACATATTTCCCAATAAACACTGGGGAAAAAGACGACTCAGAAAAGAAAAAAGAATCAGATTTCTTGCATATGTAACAGGAGAGCATGAGGCAAAAATCACAAGAATATTGTAGTTTTAAAACCACGGTCAGCTTCTCATTTACCTCATTTGTCATTATTTTTTCAAGCTTTGCTTGGCCAGAAACATACTCAGTTGCTGAAGATAATCCTCTGGTGTAGAGATAATACTATCCAAACATATTAAGAAGATCAACAATACCTGCTGAGTTAGCACACTGCTGAATGTAATTAACTTTACATCTGCCATAGCCTCTCTCAAATGTGGTTTATAAACTCCTGTTTGGAGTTCACAACTAAATTAACATTGTTCATTGTTAGAATAGAAAACTAGTTTCCTTACTGTGATGGATAGGAGACATCTATCAATGAGAAAGTGTTATTTTTATGCTTGATTAAGAGCAGTTTGAAATTGCCTTGCAAGATAACTCTTTCCACCAATACTAAATCCAGGAGCAATTTCTATCTTTTAGATCAGGGGTCTTCAAACTTGGCAACTTTAAGACTTGTGGACTTCAACTCCCAGAATTCTCCAGCCAGCATAGCTGGCTGGAGAATTCTGGGAGTTGAAGTCCACAAGTCTTAAAGTTGCCAAGTTTGAAGACCTCTGTTTTAGATGATAACTTTTCCATCTCCTCAGAAGAGCATCTTTTTAACAATATGCTTTTTAATATTTATTCTGACTTGGCTAAATCATCTACAGTATATTCACTGTAATCTCTATGCACCCTCTCCTTTCAATGCACTTTATAGTCCCTGGTACAATTACTTTATACCCATAACTACAGTTGCTAAAATTTCAATTTTGAAAGAAGACTGGTAAATATATTAAAATAACCTGCACCATATGGATAATATTTAAAAAGCGATGAGCAGTGTTTTAAGTCTGGCTTAAGGCATGACTGAAAACTAAAGCAAAACTTTAGACAATTTGCCTCTAATAATTAAAATCATGGTAAATGTGTTAGTATTTACCATGCCATCAACATTTCATTCTTTCAAATATTGATATAATGCAACAATTTTTCCTCAAATGTATGCCTAGCTGCATTGGCCAGCACAGCCAGCAGCCAGTAATTATGGGAGTTGTGGTCCAGAAGATCTAAAGGGTGCCAGATTGCCCACCAGAAGCGCATTAAAACCCACTTTAATGAACACAGTAGTACTAAAAAGAGTAAAGAACGAAACATTGAACCATTGTGAAAATCCTATTCCTATTTCAAGGCAGAAAGTGAAAACAAGTTTTCTTTAGAAGTTGTCTGATGCTTATATTAAATGCATTTCTCCCAACATTTCTCCGCATCAACTCCAAAATCCAAGGTTAACTTAAATTTACTCCCAGAAATCCTTGATTTAAGACCTACAAATATATTTCCATGAGCAGATAAACTGATATCTTCTGTTAAAGGATGAGCACTTTCATATAATGCTAACCTTTTTTCAGATAAATCTTGGATTTAGAAATGCCCTTTAAACTCTTATTATATTTGCATAATGTTTCAGTAGCTTTCACAGGTTTCTGAATATGTTTTCCATTATATTTTTGGTCAAGAGTTACTAAATAAAAATCATATATATTTCAGAGATTCATGTAGAACGAGGAAGAAATGAGGTGTAGCCTAATCTATACAATATTAGAAGACTGTTATCTCAGTGTTAAGAGAAAACTTGACAGAAAACTGTAGTCACTTAGTAATTATAAAATGTTAACAAATTTTATTTTCACTGATTAATATCTGTCATAAACAGATGAAGTTTTCTGTTAAGAATAGAAACTCAATAAAGCAAGAGTTGTATGGCTTGTTTTTAGAAAATAATCCCGAAGAAATGTTTTATTTAATCTATTTTAAAACTACAGTTTAGATGTTTTAGTAAGGGTGGTCAAAAGAAAAATATAAAATAAGGTTTGACCACTACCCTTATTTTGGATTCTGGGAAATCTTCTATTTGTGACTGAAATATCAAAATCATGTAGCAGTTTGTTTCTGTCCCAAGGTTTGTTAGCAGTTGACTTGTTTTGGGCCTATCAGATTTATTCTTTTTACTGAAATCTTAACCAAATTTTGGAAATCTTAACACACTACTATTATTTATGCACTTACATCACACTAAACACTGACAAAGACTAAATTTTGAGGATGTTTGATAGAGTTATATAGACTGAAACATGATTAGGAATATTGTATCCACCGTATTTTTCAGACTATAAGACGCACTGGAGTATAAGACGCACCAAGATTTTGAAGAGGTAAACAAGAAAAAAAAAGTTTTTGCCCTCCCCAGCTCCCAGGAGCACTCTGCAGGTCTCCCAAACCCTCTGCCCATCCCGTTTTTCGCAAAAACGGGGCACGCAGAGGCTTTGGGAGGCCTGCAGAGTGCTCCTGGGGGCTGGGGAGGGCAAAAACACCATCCCAGCCCCCAGGAGCATTCTGCAGGCCTCCCAAAGCTTCTGCGCGCCCCGTTTTTGTGAAAAACGGACCTGTTTTTGGAGAAAATGGGACGCGTGGGGCAGGGTTTTTGGATGCCAAAAATGGTATTCAGTGTATAAGATGCACCAACATTTCCACCCTCTTTTGGGGGGGGGGAGTGCATCTTATGCTCCGAAAAGTACGGTATACGATTGAATTTATAATACAGTAGAATTCCAACAAAGTCATCTTGATTCTTCCCAGATGTATTTTGTAAATATATTTCTAATCATAACCCAAATGATTCTTCTGTGAATAACAAGGGCAGAGATCCATATTTAGTAACACTGGGTAAGAGTGATTTTTTTAATTTGAAGTATACCAAACTATTTTAACACAAAATAATTATGAAAGCAAATACTCTCTGATATTAGGTAAGAAGGTTTCCTCAAGACATCCAATATAAATGGTGTGAAGAGAAAGATTGATAAACTATATCTTAATTACCAACCTTGACAGATTTAAATGGTTTATAATTTGACTGTCTACATTTATCTGGCTGTTAAGATCTGAGGTTTTTCTGACAATAGAAGTGAGCCTTCACTTGTGCTGCTCCCAATCTTGGAATGCACTCAGTCAGAAGTTGCATTCCGCCCCACTGCTAGGCATTTGTAAAAAGAAGTTATACCACCAAACTTTCATTGTCAAAAATTTTAATTGTTAAAAGTAACAGTAATAATTTTAATTTATGTTTTTAACTGCTTATATTGATTTTGTATTTTAATTTCGACAGCCGCGTTAATTGTTCATCAGAATTGAAAGGTGGAAATAAAAACCAGACTCTGCTCAGACTGAAGTGTAGTCTGGCTTAAACAATGCACTAAACCCGTGATGACGAACCTGTGGCACGCATGCCATAGGTGGCATGCGGAGCCATATCTGAGGGCACACGAGGCATTGCCCTATGTCAGCTCCAGTGTGCCAGCTGATTTTCGGCCTTGGGGGAAGGCCGTTTTCGCCCTCCCCAGGCTTCAGGCGGCTTCTCTGAAGCCTGGGGAGGGTGAAAAACAGCCCAACGGGCAAACCAGAAGTTCGGAATGGACTTCCAGTTTGCCCGTTGGGCCGTTTTTCGCACTCCGGAGGCTTCAGGGAAGCCTCCTAAAGGCGAAAAATGGCCCAACGGGGGGGGGGGGTGTTCGCCATCACTGCACTAAACTAAAATGTGGCATGTCTGTTTTTTGTTTAGACTTGTTTTGCACTTCATGCCAAACCGCTGTTTATTCAATCACAATTTAATCAACTAAAATTGCCTAAACTTGCCCAAGCACATGCTATGCTTTACAGGATACAATGTTTATTCAATGTGATAAGCTAAAGTGAAACAAACACATTACAATTTAGGTCAATATAAACTTAGCAAACAAAACAAGTAAAACCACTCCGTCCGTCCGTCCATCCATCCTTTTTGCATAGCATTAATTCCTTTTCTGCATACTGGTTCACATACACACAATGCTTAATAGTATATCATATTAGATGATAAATGCAAATTTAAAAAATGCAAGCAGTAATAGCACAAGAAGCAAAATGTTTCTTGAATAGATGAACTTTTCCCATTTGATGAAAACATACAACTCAGACAATCAAAAGAGAAGAGGAATACAACAGATTTCTATTTGATGTGACACTATTTGAAATTAAGTTCTTTCTTCATAGGCCTTCATCACATAGCATCACCATTTCAGAGAAATAAAAAGAAACATTTACAACATAAAATGGTCAAATGAAAGAAAAAAAATTAGCGCAATTTTTAAGATGTTCAAAATACAACTCTATAGACAATGTTTTAACATTTGTTAATCAATCCATCCAAAAAAGTATAAAATATCGGTTATTTTTAAATTTTACATTGAATTGTCAAATGTTGAACTTTTAGAGATCTTTTGTCTCATTTGTTTACAGTATTTTCAGTTTTAACACTCTCACGATATAGATAGATAGATAGATAGATAGATAGATAGATAGATAGATAGATAGATAGATAGATAGATAGATAGATAAAAATAAAAGAATCTGCCAATTGTGGATAAACCTTTGTGCCTGATGAAAGTTCTAGTCTTTAAAAACATATGCACATAAAGTTGATGGTCCCAAAGGTGTCACCACACTCTTCTTAAAAGAACATTTGCTTGCAGATCATTTTATACTTTGGTGCTTAATCAGCATTTGCTTCAGCAAAATGGACTGGCGTATACAAGTTCTTTTGTAATTACTGAGCTCATGTCAGATTTTTTTGTAGAATAAGCAAGAGACCACAGCAAACCTGTCTAGCCAGCCAGTTCAGTTTTCTGTCTTGCTGCCAATTCCCTAGAGTAGGGAATGTGTTTACTCTGCAGTACATACAAGTTTGGACACAAATAGGAGTATCTCCACATCATTTAAAATCCATTACTTTATTTATTTAAACTTGTAATTTGTCTCAAGAAATCTCAACACTCTGATTTAGTTTTGTGGAAAGGGACTGAAAACTTCATTCACCTAGATGTTTTTTTCTAATTTCCACATGCAGTGTATTCAAGACCTGGTATGAAGAGAGGAAGTAAATCTGAGGTATTCATATAAAATCTGTGTCTTTCCAAATTTATACCGCTTAGCTTCTGCTCTTCAGCTGAAGACTCACATTTATTTCTAGGACTGCAAAAATACGGATTCAAAAGGGAACACATGATTCAAAATATGTAGAGCACAAACATTACATGTTAGCAAATCCATAAGGAAGCTGCATCCTTTCCTAACATAAGCTTTGCACATGATTTAAGAAGACACCAACAAATGCAGTGTGCATGTTTCTATGTCCTCTAAATCACTTTTCCCTTTCAAATTCAGACTGCTGAACAATTATATTTATTGCTTTGCCAAAACAGCCCTTCTGTCTTTCTATTTCCCCTGTCCTCCTTCTGTAATGTACACTGAGAATTTATTAATAGGAACAAAAATCTTCCTTTATTTCAAGTGATGTAATAGGGGTTTCTGCCTCTACATTAAACCTTCCAACTCCAGTTATAGCCCAAAAATTTCCAAACTGACTTCATAAAGAGATGCTCGATCCATTTCTGATTTAGTTATTCCTACTCTATACCTTTATAAACAACTAGGAAATGCAGATTTATCTTATTGGAAAAAAACAAATAGAAGGGGTCTGGTAACAAATAGAAATGTCTAGTTAGTAGCACCTTTTCCAACAATTTTTATTAAAAGACATACGTTTTTGTGAGCTGCAGCTCACTTTATCTTGTGGATACCTAAAATATATATAACTAAAACAAAGCTGAGAAAAGACATCATGAGGTGAGCAAGAGGTTTCCTAACAAAGAAATTAGAGTCAGCAGCAGTTCAATTTTTCTTCTTCTTGCTTCTACAGTTAAGACTGGACTCTTATACCAACTCTTCCACCATAATGAATAATTATTACCCACAAAGAAGATTCACATTAAAAGCTCAAGGAATTCTGAGCCCCTTCAAGGCTCACCACATTGGCAATATATGGTATGTAATCTGAGGCCTCCCATTTACAGCAAATGTAAAAAGTATAATGTTCAGGAAGATAAATAGTTTTCACTATAAACTTAGTCTTCAGACAAACAGTGCTATCTAACTTTATCCACTGCCATTAGGATAGTAGCCTGATTTATGGTAAAGTACCTTTCAGGTCAGTACCTTTCCAGAAGACAGATCCAGTAAGAAAGGACTGGCTCCATCTCTTCTAGTTAGAAAACAGAGTGTAAGCTTCTTCCTAGCCTATGGAAGAAGGCTCCTTCCTTCAGCAATGTATTCACTTCAGCTGAGTGATTCAACTTCTCTTTCGTTGTGTATTTTATTGTAATAACAAATGTGTAACCAGTAGGACACATGGAAACAGAAGAAGAATATATAATAGCACGGTATAGGAAGGTAATGCACATCCTAGATACTGGGGGCCACTTTCTTAATCTACTTCTCTTTCTAACTAGAGTAAGATCATCAAAATCTCCTCCTAGTGAACAAGATACTGCTGTTCATCTTGGTCCCTGAAGATGGATCTAAGATATACTACAACATTACTCACAGGTTGGTAACTTATTATGGGTGCCCCAAATCTGAGGAGATGAACATATATTTTATAATGTCTTTTAGAGGTAGGCGATTCCACTCCAAAGCTACTTAAAATGTTTATTAACATTACTCCTGCTGTTAAGTCTGCGAACTGCATCCCTGAGGCAAGAAAACTTTCCTTCCCTCTTTGTTAATTGTAACTGCAAATGTAGACTCAACCTAGATGGTCCCAGCATACTTTTAGCTAAATTCATACAAGGCAGTATGAAACAGTAGCACATCAACCTGAGCTTTTGCCATAGAGGACATTATGATGAGCAGCTTGTCTAGGTAACCATAAATGTGGAGCTACTGGGTTCTTAAATGGCCCAGAGGAGCCATTTTCACATTTTGATGAATAGCCTCAGTGACAAAGCCAGACTGAAAAAGAGAGCTGTGAAGTGAAGCTGATTGCTCTTGCATACAAATCTGAGGAACCTTTTGGGGGAAGGGTTCCTAGTTGGGATATTAGGTAAGTTTCTGACAAACCCATCAAAATTAGAAAGTTAATAACTCTATTTTAAAGCTTCATTGTCTGATAAATTTATTCTGAGGCCCAGGGTTTAGTTCAAGACAGTATTTTGAGAATGTAAAGAGAATGGGGGGGGGGGGACCCAATGTAGATCTCTTCTGGGATAGGTACTCTCAATCCACCTGTTTTGGTAGGTGAGGTTGTAGGTGTGTCTGAATTTCTGCAGTTGTAGGGCCACTTAAAAAGTAATGGAATCAAGTTGAGAAATGTCTACCTTGGTTGTGTGCTAAACATGGCAACGTTTTGGCTATTGAGTCTGGGAATCCAAGAGGGTACATCACCCAAATATCTTCTGCCTAGAACACAGCAGGGAATTTGATCTTTGGTGTGAAAAGAAGATGCAGGGCATCTCTTGTATTTGCTTTCTTTCTTCTATTGGGCTATAGGCAAAATCAGACTTATCAATACTTATTGGTTATTCCAATAGCTTCTTCCCAAAGAAGGGCTTTGCTGCAAGTTTGGCTTTCAATTGTTGGTTGGTTCAGGCAACCTCTGAGTCTGTACTGGTATCTGGGAAAGAGTTTGGGAGATAGGGCAAAAAAATCCTACCTAGGGAGTGATCAGATACGAGACACCATAGCCCACAGCTGGATATTGGACAAGGCAAGAGGCTCAGAAGTTTTTCATAGGTATTCCCCAGTGCCTTCTCAGCTGTCACGGGAGAAAGAGGTTCAAGGAGTCATCCTCTGTTACCTTCTCTTGCCATCCTGGGTTGGCAAGAGACCTGTTGGCAAGAGACCTGTTGGGCTCTTAATCACCTCAGCCTTCTGATGCTCCGTGCTCCCATTGTAATATGTGGTGGGATGTTCATAGACTTGCCCACATTATGGCCCTATCCAAGGCCTTGTTTACTGTGGTACAAGAACTGGCCTTCAACCTTGCAGGGTTATTCACAGGCTTGAAGCCAGCATTGCCACTCATCTCCGTGCTGTGCCCACCTGGAGGCCTGATCAAGCTCTTTCCCAATTTCCTACATTAATCTGTCAGCTTGGCTAGGTAGCTATAATCTCCTGCTGTCATATCAATCAGCCTACAGAGAATAGCCAGGAAGCATTTTTGTATACTATAGTGGACAGAGTGCTTGTTAACAACTTCTGGGCTCTTTCTCTCGGTCTCTCTCATTTTGGTTCCCAAGTAGAGAGTTGATGGAACATTTCCTTTGAAAATTCCTCTAGAAGACAAAGAATGAGGAAAAAAGCCTTAAAGCCTGCTTTCTAGCTGGAAAAGATTGAAATCTCCTTCCTTACAAGCTTCATTTCTGGTGATTGAGAATAGAATCTGCCTGTGAAAGGATTCCTCCTCCACCTGCATACTTCCACTCAACTGCATTCTACTTTTCATTTTAGGATTGAAGGCCAAAGAGGAGGCTACTGGCAAACCGTGAGAAGAACTCCAAAGGGCTAAGAAAAGTAATACAATACAATACAGTCTCTTCATTGCTTTTTTGCTCCAACAACCTTAACTCCTAATTTTTAACAAGTGGTATGATGAGCTTTCATGAAATGCTAATGTTGGTGAATCCACATAAGGAGGCTCAGTATATCATATGGATGTGAAAACCTAGTAGCCAAATGGGAGGTTGGCTTACACTTCTCTATAATCTTTAGATCAACATATCATCCAATATAATGATTGGCTTAAAATTAGTCCTATTTTCTGACCTCCCATGAAGAGATAGAAAACTAGAGTAGTTGCAAATATGGGATGCTTCTGTTGAATCATCACTGTAAGTACATTAAAATATATGTGAAAGGGCTGAAATGGATTCACAGATGTTGTTTTTTTTAAAAGAATGTTTAATTTAAGAAAAGCTGGGAAGTGACAGCTATATACCAGCTGAAATTATTGCTCCTATATAATTGGAGAAGCCCTCAATTTTTCCAATCAACTGCCTCAGATCACAGGATAGAATACTGTTAACAATAACAATACCAGTGTGCACCATACCTGTATACAGTACCAGACATAGCAAGGCTATGTTTTGGCAGCCAACTCTTCTTCAATTCTGCTTAGCAGGAAGCCTTATTGTGTTTATAACTAGGCCTTCAAATGATATGAGACAGCATTTTAAGCCTACCTTCCACACATCTGAAATCATAATCACATATGCTTTGTTTGGTGGATATATTTGTCTAAAAAGTAATACAGAACACAGTTAATCACATCTTCCCAGATACCTAAACAATAAAACTGTATTCTATTTTGCAAAGATTTTAAACTAAAAAAAGCATAGCATGCTATAAAACTAAATTATAATTGCTGCCATGAAAGATTGTTTAAATTTCTAAGCAAGTAGCAAGTAGGCAAATGTGCTATTTATATACTTGTAAAAATTGATGTATTCCCTTTCTCTATCACATTTTTCAGATGAGAATATACATTCACAAGCTGGATGAAGTAAGTATGTGTTGTTTTCACTGCTTTGTCTTTCCCTAGAGAGTTTTTTTTAGGCCAAGTGAAATATCTGATGAGCACATACAGAAAGAAATCATATTGTAGGCAATGTGAATCTTACATCCTGCAGAGGGCACTCTTGTGCACGTTTTCTCAAGAAACTACTGTATAAGAAACAAAGGTGGGGGGGGGAAAGAAAAATATTGATAACTGGTTATTTTACCCAATACTGGAAATCAAGTGATATCTAAATGCACCCCCTAAAAGCATTGTCTTCTTTACAATTTCACTGCATGTGTGATGCAAAAATTCAAATACCGGACAAACAAAAAGATTTTAAAATAACCTTTCAAAACCTTAAATCCTGCATGCACTGGCATCTTCAATTCTATGGGATTTCAATACAGTTTTTAAAAATGTATTTTTCAAAATTGTTGCCCCCTCCCCCCCGGACAGTAAGGAAGAAGCCCGAGTAGACAAATGCCTACTAGCCTGGTCCCGAGTTACAACTGCTGTGTTCCCACAATGCAATTCGCCCCCTCCCTCGCTTTACCCTAAATGACCCCTTTTCATTCACATACACACTTTGGGGATCCTGGTCGGTTCCCTGA
Organism: Thermophis baileyi; assembly: GCA_003457575.1. NCBI lineage: Eukaryota > Metazoa > Chordata > Lepidosauria > Squamata > Dipsadidae > Thermophis > Thermophis baileyi. The sequence goes on from QLTV01003648.1 coordinate 145,054, forward strand.
TTCTACACGAAACCCCCCACCCCAGAGGATTCCTCATCGGTTCTTTGTCCTAGGCACCTTCGCTGAAAGGCGCTGTCCGCTTCCTCTACGGGAGAATATTATAAAGAGAAGTAGGGGAGATTTCCGGGGTCAGCCTTAGAGAAGAACATCTTTTCCTCCAGGCTCTGTCGATTCCTTGGGAATCGATCCTCGGCAGTCCAAGCAGTTCATTGTTTGGGGGCGGCAGAGGACGATTAATTGGGGGGGGGGATCTAGAAGAGGGTCCCGGCATTCCCGGCGAAAAGTGCTGATTCAGTCAAAGGCCCACCCGGGCCCAAGCGATCATGGGGGGGGAAGCCTCTTCCGCACTAAACCACACGGCTCACGCGATTAATCGCTGCTATAACACCCCCCCAAAAAGCAACAGGCGCCCTCCCGGCTTCCTGGCAGGGTAACGTCAGGCGATTTTGCAACACGTCTCCTCCACCCTTCCTCGGCCAATGCTCCCTAACGGCGATCGCACACACCAAAGTTAATTGCAGCTTAAGCACCGCTCAGCAGCGCCCTACCGGATTCAATGGGATTTTCTTCCCAGCAAACGCGTCCGAGATTGCAGCCTTATTAGGACAGGGTGCTTCGGTGAATTGACAGTCGACTTTTTTTTTTTCCTCGGGTGGCTGCAATTTAAGGAACGATGGGGGCATCGCCAACAGCTAACGCCGCCGCGATAAGTTTACCGATCCGCCTTTCCGTGTGTGCAAGTGGCCTTTGGGAATGAGCACGGATTCAATGCCTCCGGGCACCGTTTTACCCTCATTCTCGTCCACCGTTCAGCATTAATATTCCACTTATTCGAGATTTACGGACTTGGCTTTTTAAGCATAAAGCAGCGGAGCAGCTCTCCGTTGAAACGAAAGGGAGAGTTTTGAGTGCTAAAAGTCGCCGCAATCCCCCGACAGACCCCCGCCGCTCCCTCAACTTGGCTCCTCAAGCAGGGCCCGCAGACACCCGCCACCCACCCACGGAGGCTTGTGACCCAGCTCGTACCTGAGGCCGTGTACCAGCTGCCGGCATGGCTGGCCTCCCGGCAGAGCGCTCGGTTGGACATCTTGGTGCCTGAGCCGCCTATGGTGTTGGGGGAGTGTCGGGAGGGGGGGCAGGAGACGAGTCCGGCCACGGCGGTATTAAGTCCCCCTCCTCCCCCGGCAGAAGTGAAACCCCCGGGTTTCTGCTGGAGGAACCCGGGGTAGAAAGCAAGGCAGTGGAGGCGGCACGCAGCGAGGCACTCGAAGCTGCCGTAGGATCCGCCGGCCTGTGCGCAGACAGCGGAGGAGAGGAAAAGAGGCGGAGGAAGGCAGAGCCTAAGGGGGACAAAGGCCAAGGCAGCAACCGCCGCCCGGGCGATAACCACAGAGCAGGCGGCAGCCGCCGGGTTTGGCCTAACTCGGCTCCTGTGGCATAATAACTAGAGCAGCGTGGCTCTCCATTGGGCAAAGGAAAGCAAAAGGTCCTGTGGCGATTGGGTAATGGTTTTCCCTGTTCGCCGGACGGGCATAATCGCAGCTTCCCATTGGGCAGCGCTCTGAACAGCCTCCTCTCGATTGGATGAAGGGAAGTTTGCGGGCGGGATCATTTAAGATTGGTCCAGGGAAGTTGCCGTGGCGATGGCATCTGGCCTCCCTGATTGGGGGGTTTGTGTCTCTGAGGTGAAGAGAAGATTAGAGGAAGAGGTGGGCTTGGGAGAGAAGGAGGCGGGACCACCTCGAGGGGAGAAGAGGGATACCTACTAACTCGACGGGCGGTGGGGGGGGGGGGAAGAGCTGCTCAAGGGAGGGGGTGAAAAAGCGCGTGTGAGAGTCGCTGCTTCTGCTCTGCATGGTCCGCTCGAAAGTTAGAATGCAAAAAAGGTGGATTCCCGGAAAAGAATGTCGCCGCTTAATATTCCGGAAACTGGTGCACCCGGATGTGTTGCACTACAACGCCCATAATGTGTGCAGCTAGCATTGGATACTGGAAGTTTAAGTCCAGCACATATGAAGGCTTCCAAATTAACTCAGTTTCTGGCAGCTGCTCAGTTTCTAATTTGTAAAAGGGATGGAGAAGGGAATTTCTTTGCATCTGAAAGAGAATATAAGATATAAGATATTGCATAGCGAAGGCCTTAAATAATTACAAGTGACTATTAGATCGATGCTATTAATATTCAGCACCTTAAAGTTTGCCTTATTGTATTCAGAATAATCTATTTCGGAGTGTTACGTTGGAATCATTTCAGTTTTGCAGGTAGTGGCAGTCTATTATCAGACATGAGTTGCTCTGAGATACTTATTATTTTGGAGCAGCCAAGAATGGTTAATTATTTAAATATTTAACATTCATACGGTATTGGTTTAATATTGACAGCACAATCTTCATCCAGAAACAGTTAAAGCACCAGCCTAGAAAGTAAGAGACAGTTCAGGTTCCACCCCTTAGCCATGAAAGCCAGCTGGGTGTCCTTGGGCCAGTCCCTCTCTCCCAGTCCAACTCACCTCACAGGGTGCATGTAATAGCCTCATAGAACAGAACGGAACAGAACAATAGAGTTGGGAGGAACCTTGGAGGTCTTCTAGTCCAATCTCCTACTCAAACAGGAGACCATATCTGGACCTCCATTTCAGACAAATAGTTGTCCAGTCTCTTCTTAAAAGCCTCCAGTGATGGAGCACCCACAACTTCTGAAGGCAAGCCGTTCCACTGGTTAATTGTTTTCATAGTTAGGAAATTTCTCCTTAGTTCTAGGTTGCTTTTCTCCTTGATTAGTTTCCATCCATTGTTTTTTGTGTTGTCTTCTGGTACTTTGGAAAATAGGTTGACCACCCTCTTTGTGGCAGCCCCTCAAATATTGAAACAATCATGTCGCCCTTAGTCCTTTTCTCTAGACTAAACAAACCCAATTCCTGCAACTGTTCATATGTTTTAGCCTCCAGCTCCCTAATCATCTTTGCTGCTCTTTTCTGCACTCTTTCCAGAGTCTCTATATTTTTTTAAATAATATGGTGACCAAAACTGGATGCAGCATTCTTAGTATGGTCTTACTAAGGCTTTATAAATTGATACTAATACTTCACATGGTCTTGATTCTATCCCTCTGTTAATGCAATTTAAGATTGCATTAACCTGCTGGCTCCTATTTAAGTGATTGTCCACTAGGACACAAAGATCCCTCTCACAGTTACTGCTATTGAACTAGGTTTCACCTAATCTGTACCTGTACATTTTATTTTTCTTGCCTAAGTGTAAAATCTTACTTTTCTCTATATTGATTTTCATTTTGTTAGATAGGGTCTAGTGTTCACGTCTGTCGAGATCCATCTGGTGGTGATGCTGTCTATCCCACATTTTTTTAGCTTACTAAGAAGTAGGTTATGGTCTACTTTGTCAAATGCCTATAGAGGTCCAGACTGATCAGATGAAGATTAAGAACTTATACATTTTTGCAAATCCATGCCGCTATAGCATTTTCAGCATTTTTTTCTCATGTTAACATTTGTATTCTTACATTTATGGCTTGCAAAACAAGCAGGCCAATATTTCACCACATTAAACCCAGATATTTCTTACTCTGACTGTCCTCCAAACTCCATTCTGCACTTTTAAAAATCCTCCCTTCTCTCCCAAATGCTTGGTTTGAGCTTCATGAGGCTGGAATGAAATGCTTTTATAACTTATCAAATCCATACTTGGTAAATACAGAGTCTATACAGTATATGCAGTCTTGCATGGACCTCAGGATGGAGGATTTGTCTTCTCCCTCATCATTTTCCTAGTATGGGAAGAACTGCACCACTATAACACAATGTCTATCTCTCCTTCCTTGAAGAAAGAGCTTTTGCAGCTTTGTCACAATAGCCAGCCAGATAGGTACTTGGAGTATCTAAAATGGTCCATCACTTTAGTGGTCTAATGTTAGGGGTGGGGAGATAGGGCCTATATTTCTTCATAGCACATTGACTGCCAAACTTCTGACCCAACAAATTATCTGAATGCTTCTATCCCATGCTATTATTCTGTGATGGAATTTGCATCCAGAGGACCAAAAGAGGGGACTTCGGTCCATTAGGTGTAAGCAAATAAAGGATTGAACCTGATTGGATAGAGATTATGATCTACCCCAGTTGTGTCAGAGAATCTTCTACCGACTCAAGCCAAGTACTGAATAATAAGTTGTGTGTCTGGAAGGCTAGGATTTACTGCTGAGACAGCATGTGAAGTCTGATAGCTCCTGGGGAGCCCTGTTAGCTTTACAAAGGACCACCTGCTTCAATATTTCAAAAAGAAATATTCTTAGTTTATACTCAAGCTCTATGTGAAATACCTATTTCAAAGGTTTTCCCTAGGCTAACAGATACAGCTTCTTTAGTATTACATTGGTTTAGGCTGAATATGAATTAAATGATGTGCTGAATTTCTTCCATCCTTTATTTAATCTTAAACCAAAAATCACCCTGTATCCTGTGAATAATACCAATGATGGTGTAATACAGGGGTTTCCAAACTTGACAACTTTAAGACTTGTGGAATTCAACTCCCAGAATTACCCAGACAGCATGTCTGGCTGAGGAATTCAGGGAATTGAAGTCCACAAGTCTTAAAGATGCCAAGTTTGGAGATGTCTGGTGTAATAGAATATATAAATTCTTGGGCATTGTTTATAACTTTGGATGCTATCGTGCATCCTTATATTTAATAGTAAGCCCCATTGATTTCAGTACCGTTTTTTTTTCTTGAATAGGCATGTCATGCAACAGACCATTCTGTAAAGTAGTGTTTCTCAACCTTAGCAGCTTTCAGATATATAGAATTCAACTCCCAGACTTCCTTAGCCAGCATTAAAATGACCTAAAATTTTAGGATGTAAGCATTTACAGTACTGAAATGTATGTCAGATACTTTTCATTGTATTAGCTCTTCTAAAAACTTTATTCACAAGTACTTGTGCTTCTGTACTGAAGACAAATTCCTTCTATCGCTAATGACACTTGCCCAAATATTCAGTGTGCTTGTGTGTATATGTGTGTTTATAGAAAACTTCCTCTATTTTGCTAGGTTAATTGTCCAGTTAGTTTTGTATTGCTTTGATAGCAAGGTTACTCCTCCACTATATAGCTATCAGGCACACAAATGTCATAATAAATATAGACTGAAAAATACAGTTCAGCCTTAATAACTAAGTTACTAATTAGGCTTATTAAATTTAACCACTTTATGCTGTTTTTTTGCTGTAAAGCATCTAATTTTATTATAAAATAAATCAACATTTATATAGCACTTACAATATATTAGAAATAACACAAATGATCAAATCAAAAATAACAAATTCTTGAGGCAAAGACTTCTGTTCTTTGATAAACTATGTTACTTAAACAGCTTCCCCCTCAAATATACAAAATAGCTTAAACCATTTCAAAATGAGCCCTGTCACAGATTCTGAGTAGCCCTAGACCAGTGTGGCGAACGTATGGCACATGTGCCGGAAGTGGCACGCAGAGCCATCTCTCGGGACACACTGTCGCCCATTACTCTCCCGGGTTCCGGCGCGCATGGTCTTTGTGCGCGCATGTGTGTTGGAAACTGGAAGACCAGGTGACTGGCGTGCATGCGCACACTGGAAACCGGAAGCTCAGCTTCCAGATGCACACGCGTGACAGGGAGCTGCTCTTCCGGTTTCCGGTGCTGCCCCGCACGCACACACACGCTCCTGTTTCAGCACTGCCCTAGACTCTGAGTCTCATGTTTAAGAAGAGATTGGAAGAACTGAGTGCTTTGCCGCAAATCTTTTTTGGATTTGCCATTTGAGTTTCTAGTTCTACACTCCTTTATTTTGAAAATCTACCAATCAGAATGAGTACTCTCTCAGTTCAATCAACCTCAAAGGATTGTTTGGGGATAAAATGAAGGAAGACTCCCATGTATTCTGTCTTGAACTCCTCTAGAAAGATAGTATTTCAGTAGCAACTACTATACTACTAATACATTACACTTAAAATATTTATATGTATTATGCTTGTGGCAGTAGTGGGTTCTAAATCCCATCGCTACTGGTTCGTGCGTGCGCAACGCTTCTGCGCATGTGCAGAAGCATCCCGGGCGGGTGGGCGTAGCCTCCCGCCGCCGCTACCGGTTCGCAGAACTGGGCTGAATCGGGAGCAACCCACCACTGGCTTATGGCTATATTTAATATAAATCTAATTTTAATGGCACATGTAAATGAAATATGTGTAATATTATTTTTATAATCATCAGTTTAATTGCACACTATTTTTAAAAGGTTTTCTTTTAAAACCCCTACTCATCTATTTTTTTAAGGTTTGGGCCTCTCTTTTTCTCTCCGTTGCTTTTTATTAAGTAGTTTAGAGCAAGCAAGAAGATCAGGGCACAAGTGCTATGAGGATTGTCATTTCATATTATCCATTACAAGAGGAAAAGATATTTCACTGCCAGTCGAAGGCAGACATCATGACTTTTAGATACATAGTGTGTTGCCTGGTGTTAACCGAGTTACTACTGTTGGTTTGTGTATTGACCAAGCTAAAAGGAAATACAACTTTAGATTTATAGTGATGCACAGAAAAACCACCCACAACGGAATTCAAGAAAAGGACAATCCCCCCTGGATTTTTCAAACAAAGGTGATGTCTTGCTTTCTATGAAAAAGGAGGATATAAGGAACACATTTTGGTAGTATACATAGATTTATGCATATATGGGGGGTATTTTTAATGCCTTTGAGTCAGTGTTGATTCCTGGCAACTGCCTGGACTATTCTTGGCAAGATTCTCAGTTTGCCATTGCCTGCTTCCTAGGGTTGAGAAGGAGTGATCGACCCATTTGTTTTCATGCCAGAGGCAAGACTAGAGCTCCCAATCGTCTGGTTTCCACCCTGATGCCTTAACCACTACACCAAGCTGGGTCATTTATATGTGCACTCTATATAAATATAGAAATAATTACTGCAATTTAAATTGAAATATATTGTAGCTATCCATACTGGGAAACATTTTGTCTTATTCTACTCTACACAGATGTTATATCCCATCAAACTGTCAACTCTAGCCAGCATGGGTGTCCTGTACAGATTCATATGGCAAAGTAAAATCTGAAGCCAAGTCTAAAGTTTAGAAATTAGCACAGGAGACTTATATAGTAAAGGCCAAGGTCCACTCAGAATTGAGGCAAAATGTTCCAGAATTGCAAGGTATTGGCATGAGTCTGGTAGAGCCCAAAATATACACATTGTTAGAGCAAGGTCCAGATTAAAGGCAGAATATGTAGAGCTGAACTATCATGCATGCCATTGAAGAGTATGAGCTCAGGCAAAGGTTTTTATCTTAGGTACTCCTGATTTCCACCGAAGCACAGATGGGCTGTTAGATTAAATTTGTTTCTCTGCTTAGGAGCAACAACCATCTCCCAACTAGATTATCACGTGTCACATGTCATGTCTCCATCACTCTGGGTTTGGATGCTCAGTTTAGTGACAAGGCCTTTATCATATCTCCTACTTTTCTCAAAATTATGAAAGATGTAGTTTATGCTCGTTTTCTAAGAAGTGTGGATATTGTGTGGTGTGTGTGTGTCATGGAGCACCTGAATAGTAACTGCATTTTGGGAAACTAGTGCAATCACACATGGAAAATAGGTCTACGTAATTTTGTGTGTCTACTGAATCTATTACCAATCTGCCAATGGATAACTAACTATAAGATCAGAGGTGGGTTCCTACCGGTTCGGACCGGCTCTATAGAACCGTTAGTAACGTGGCGGCCTGGGTCGCTAGAACCGGCAGCGACCCAGGCCTGCCATGCCCCCAAGCCGGTTCTCTCGGCGGTGCTGTAGGCGCCGCCATCTTGTTTTTGCTTCTGCGCATAAGTTTTTTTTACTGCGCATGCATGCGCACTCGCGTCCCTGAGCAAACCGGCAGTAGGAAAATCCAGAACCCACCCCTGTATAAGATCCATAGGCTGTTCACTTGGTAGCCTAACACAGCATATGGCTAAGCCAAGTGTGACCTCCAGAGCATGGAGGATCATCTTAGCCACAACTTCTATTCCTGGCCTGTCATCGGTTTACTTATCTAACGCAGTCTTACATGTCATGTAATCTGGATTGATGAAATAATCCCTCCTTCTGATTTCCCAAAGTGCAGCTACAAAACAGGGCAAGTTGTGCTCCATTTTGTTCTCAGGGATACACATAAAAGGTATAAAAAAAAGTTTGGATTTTTTTCCCCAGCCTATTTGCATTGCCGCCAATCCCATTTATTTTAATTTTGTTTTTAATATAAATGTGAAATAACCAAGATGTAACTACTGGTATATGGCTAAAATAATGGTAGGTATCCAAGAAGCCATCATTGGCTGTGATTTGCCATGTTACTTTTTGCTGAATCAGTGGCTTACTTTTGGGAAATGCCAGACTTGGTATGTTATATTATGTAAATATGTTTCTATTGTCTACATTATTTAATTCTAAGCAACTTTAATAAATTGAATATCCTCAATATATTTGTTTGCATGGTGTACATAAACTTACTCTTCTCTGTGCATGTGGTGAGCCTTCCAGTTGTTAGATGAAGTATGTTGAGTTGAAATTGTTAGGCATTTTAACAGAAATTCTATTACCTGCATCAAATCCCCAGAGAGGTAATCTCCCAGAGGTGGAGCTATTAGATCCATTGGATGACAGAAAAGAGATATAGAAAACTTTTCACAGCCTAGATTTGTCAGGTCAAATTTGCCTCATTGTTTATTGTGATTTCTCTTTGTTCCCTATGGCAGCTACAGGCACAGCCCTGTATCGTTCTTAGCTGAGAGATATTACATTTTAGCAGGGAGGGATTACCTCATTGTTAGCCTGAAAGAGAAAATATGTCTCTTTTTCATTCATAACATCCAAGAAAGATAACACTAAGTAAAAGCAATCAACCAGCCATCACCCTAAAATAGAGAATTATTTATAAATTGGCTTTCATTTTAAGCTTCCTTTCTGGAACTCTGCATTCTGTTTCTGTGTTTAGCTTCTCAATCATATGTTTAAATGGGGAAAAACCTGGTCACTTTTAACAACTGTAATTTAACAGATGGCACAAATGCTGTATAGAATAATTAAAAAGAACAATGCTATAAAGGTCAGTTCAAATGGCAGTAATAAGATAGAAATGGCAGTAATAAGATAGAAACAGATAGAAACCAAAAAGTCAAAAGGCAAACTGATGTGGAAAAAGAACACAAGAATATAGAGAATTGGCAAAATTGACAGTTACTTTCTAGGGTTTAAATTTGAACAGGTAAACATATCAGCTAAACTTGCCTCATAAATGGCAACACTCTAAGATCTTCTGAATAGTGGGTGGGCTATCAATAGTTAAAATAAATAAATAAGCCAGTCAGACTGGTTAAATGGCAATCTGCATGCCATTAATCTATCTCCATATGATTTCTTAATAAGGCTCATAAGCATTAAGCCTAGCACCGAAACACCTTTTTTATTAGCACCAGAATATGAAACCACAATTATTCAATGCTAAGGTTTCTTGGATACTAATTGAAAATGGCAGTTACTCCTGGTTCAGATTATATTCTTAGCCATAAGAAAGCAACCCAAGTGGTTTAAGCTCTCATAAAGATCAATCTAAGGCAGGGGTCCCCAACCCCTGGGCCGTGGCCCTGTATCGGGCCACGGACCATTTGGAACTGGGGTGCGAAAGCACACAGCTCCATTTGTGTGAGCGGCAGGCACTCTTGTGTACATTTGAAGCTCTATTTGTGTGAATCATTTCCTCCCCCTCCCCCGCCAGTCCACACAGCCGGACAGGTTGGGGACCACTGATTTAATGCAAGTAAGGAGACATGGGACAAATTAAAGATCTAGAATTGGAACAGAAATTTCTGGGAAAATATGTTGATGGCATTCCACCATCTAGATAAGAGCAGGCTAGGGTGATCATGCTTAGAATTAAAGATTTTATATTTACAGTATTTATTTACAGTATTTATTGAAATCTGTGAGACTCTGGACAGCATACAAGATAAGCACAATAGATCAAAGTGAAGGGGGAAAAAAGAAAAATATATAACAAGGAACAATATATAAATGCCAAATATATTTTGTATTTATTGTCAACTAAAGCTTATAAGTGTTTTATATTAACTAAAACTAAACAATCAGATGACAAGAGGTTTTTTTGTCTTTATCCTAAGATGTTCTTCTCCAAGAACACTGCAAACATTGCAAAACTTAAAATCTCTTTCAACCATTTCTTCTTCAATAGCTCTCCTTTCCAAGTTTAGTGAGCTGATACTTTTCTTAAGATCAAAAGTAAATTTGGTATTTCTTCACTCCAGGTTTTCTAATCTTTGTTGGAGGTGCCAGGGATTGAAACAGAGACTTTTTTTTTTTGCATACAAACCAGATGTTCTGGACTGAACTATGGGCCTTGTCCAAGACTGATGCAGCTGTATAACCTCAGAAATGTCCACTTCCTTCAAAATCTACAGTGAGCTACCATTTTCTTATGTAACAAATGCAAAATCATTACTTTGATTTTAGGATGTGAATATAGCAGATCCCTCAATGCAGATCACCAAGCAGATATTCCAATTTTGATTCACCCAACAAGCCCAAGACTTAAGAGATGCCAGTGAAGTAGCTAGGTGGGCTCAAAAACTGCAACCTAGTACAGAAAGTCCTCGACTTACATCAGTTCATTTAGTGACTGTTCGAAGTTACAACGGCACTGAAAAAAGTGACTTATGACCGTTTTTCACACTTACAACCATTGCAATGTCCTCATGGTCATGTGATCAAAATTCAGATATTTGGCAACTGATTCGTATTTATGACCATTACAGTGTCCTGGGGTCATGTGATCCCCTTTTGCAACCTTCTGACAAGCAAAGGCAATGGGGACGCCAGATTCAATCAACAGCCATGTTACTAATTTAACAACTGCATTGATTCACTTAACAACTGTAGCAAGAAAGGTCGTAAAATGGGTCAAAGTTCACTTAACAAATGTTTCACTTAACAACAGATATGTTGGGTTCAATTGTGGAGTAAGTCAAGGACTACCTGTATATTTTGCATTAGAAACAACATTATGTTTTTGTAGCTGCTTTGCTTAGCAAAATGTAGTGGGCCGGTCCCCAAATAAATTGGTCATAGGCAGAGATTTATAAAAGGAAAGGTAGAGTAGAATACAAGCCAGACATAATGGCAACTGAGAATTGTAGCCAAATAACTTCTGAAAAACATTTGAACAATATGCTCAGGAATTTCTGTGTGATAGAAAGCTAGTAGGTCCCAAATGCAAGGTCCTACAAGCATGGACATGTTCGTTTAGTTTAAATAACTCAATAATTTAGGAACAGGAGGACTAATATATATATGTGTTTTGCTGCTGCATGCTTGGTTTCACTTTGATAGAATGAAACAGGATCACGGTGGGTTATACAAAGGCAGGCACTTAATCCACTTCAACTGTTCACCCACCTAATTTGTCATCTGGTATATTATTGGCCTGCTGCCATGGAGACACCAACAGTCTTCAAAGGCCTCTTCTTCCAAAATAGCTAATAAGGTTGAACTGGAAAGCGGGGGATGGGGGGGAAGAATTACAATTATCATTGGACTGGAGAGAGGGAGTGAAGAAAGGCAGAGCCAATGAAGTCAGCAAAGAGGAAGAACAGAACAACAAAAGCAAAGGAGTCTGGAATGGAATTAGTACCTTACAATCGGATCTCCCAAATGTTCATTAAAGTTCAACAACAACAACAACAACAACAACGATGCTTTAGAATATCCAAGACTGAAAGGAGCACCAAGCACTTCTGTACAAAAATCTATATTTTTGTTCTTCATATAAACAGTGTGGTTTTAGTGCTATTATTAAGGGAAAGAACAATAACAGGCAAACCATTCAGATATCTATAATAAATTGAGAGCTGCCCTCTGCCTATCTCTGGTGGTCTCCAGAAGAACTTTAAATGTACAATGCGTGTGGCTAATGATCACATTTTTATGGCGCCTCTGCAAGACACTGAATTGGGATAATCCATTTAGAATTCAAAATAGAACTGTCAGTCTCTCAAAGCATGGTTGTATTACTACTACACTTAATTCAGTAAGACTTTGGTAGGCTTGGTTTTTAATCAGCAGTAATGGTCATCTTTTCTTTTCAGCTCTGCTCACCTCATATTGTTCCTCTCCCAACACCTTGCTGTAGGAGAGAAACCCTTCTGCAGTGATTTGTGTGCATTCATAGATATGCAGGAAGCTATTCCTTGTGAGATAAACCACACACTACACAAACACATAGAAAAGGAGTTAAAGATAATAAGCCCTGAAATTGAAGGCATGAGAAAAAGCAAAAGAAACATAGCTAAATATATTTTACATGTATACCACTTTGTATATCTCTCCATTTCTCTTGTCTAACTAGTTACCATTGCTTCCATCTTATCCATACATCGCTACATATATTGTTCTTCTTACCTTTCTCTTTTTCACTATCTCTGCAACCTCAACCAACCACAATATTCTTGTTCTTCTCCTTCCTCTCAATCTATTCACTCTTCCTCTATGTGCTTGTTTCATGATTTAATTTTCATTCATTGTCTTTAAAAACCAAACTACATTGACATACCTACTTATTTTGTCCTGGTCGCTTATTTGTATTCAATTCACATTCATTCAGTACCCATTCATTCTTGACGCTACCTCTTCAGGTTTTACCATACATATTTCTTAAGTAACCCATCCTACCATATTCAACCTACTGTACATTTATATTAATCTGGAAGTAACAAATTCTCACAACTGCAGAAGTAGAAGTGTATAGATTTCAGATCTAAAGCAGCAAATGTGCACCATAGACATCCTTGGTGTACCTATTGGCAGCTATTTTTCTGGGCTTGGTAGCCATATGGGTACAGGAACTCTGAAGAGCTCCTGAAATAGGCATTTCTTGACCCTATGCAACTACTATACAAATGCAAGAAAAATACAATTCCTTAAGGAGATACCACAACTGTAGCAAGGATGCTCTTACAGTGACCAAAGCATCTTTATTCCTATGGATGTTAAACCTTTACATCTCTATTTGTAACAAAATGGATAGAAGCAGACTCTTCCACACTGTCATGGTGAGTTGGGATCTTTTTTTTTTTTGTCATTTATGTATAATTTACAATTATTTGCTCTATTTTTCCTGGCCAACGTAAGTTACCTTCTTTGTTACATTTAATTTTTAGATCTAGTCCCCTTGTTGCATGGTACAATCTATCTAACATTCACTGCAAATCATCTGGGTTTCCAATCAACCATTTGGTATCATCTGTATTTAAAGGTAAACATATATTGCCTTCATTCATAAACATATATTTTACATCCCCAATTATCATCCCTTTACCATTACTATAAACACTCCTTATATTATTTATCCATAAGTATAAAATAATGAAATATCAAATACTCTTGCCTATTCTTTGGTTACTCAGACATCTTCATTATGCACTCAATTTATTTGTATGTACTGCTTTTATCATATTCAGCAACTAACTTTCAACGTTGAAAATAATAATAGAATAGAATAGAATAGAATAGAATAGAATAGAATAGAATAGAATAGAATAGAATAGAATAGAATAGAATAGAATAGAATAGAATATCTTCTAGTCTAGCCCCCTGCTCAAGCAGGAGACCCTATATCTTTTAGAAGGTAATTAACCTGCCGATAGAATAATTATTTTATATATATTCTATATAGAATAAGAATTACAGTATGTTCCAGAGTGCAGAAGTTCTGTAGAATTCTACTAGTGGCAAGTATGGAATGATGATGTGATGAAACTATAGATGAAAGGAAAATATACATACAAGACAGTGCTATAATAAATGAGGATGAGAGCAATGTATTACATAAGTATATAGAGAAAAAATAGCTGCAAAGAAAGAGAGAGGCACAAAAATATAAAGTAGTTTTTTGAATTATGAATTCTTTGAAAATAAGAAAGGTAGAATAAGATAGATCAGAAATAGTCAGAGATTGTATTCCAAGGCCTATCCTTATTTTCCATCAGATGGAGAGTAGCAACAGATGTCAGGATCTAGTGGAGAGCTTAGGGTGAAATGTAATTCTTTGGTGATAGACCCATGGAAATCAAACAAATTTAAAAGCAATTAAGTGCTGTATTATATTTTATAATATTATTATATATTATATTATTTCTTCTAACTAAGTCAGACAATTAAATCACTGTTGTTTGCCTTGTTATCCCGCTGAACTGATCTGAATTTTAACTCAATGGGCTAATTACAAGATGAGTTCATGGCAATTTTACAGAAAGAATATCTGGCTGCTTTACACCGATATCCATTTTGTATGCAATAGTTTACATAAGAATTTTCTGCATGAACAGTACATGTGGTAACCAAGTCTATATTTAATGCTAATTAATAAAACAAAATATCTATGATCAATAATCAGTAGTGTGTGTGCATTTATCTAATTTCAAGATAGATAGATAGATAGATAGAGAGAGAGAGAGAGAGAGAGAGAGAGAGAGAGAGAGATAGAGATATATCCTCTCCAGTTGATACATTAGCTGAAATTAAGCTCTTAGAATGTGCATAACATATCAATTCCATATTATTTTTGCAAATATACAACCTGTTCGTTCTTTTCCAGGTGCCTTGAATTTGCTCAGCAAAAGCTGGTACCTGAACAGCAAGACAACAGGCACCTAAATTATCTCTCTACAAACTTCCCTACTATGGAGAAATAAATAATTGTATTTAAATTATAGTTAAGTTTGATATATTTTCACCTCAAACTTTCATAAGGACAATCAAAAAGGGTAATTCAATATTAAATGTTTGAAATTGAAACGTATGTCGCCTTTGGCTATTTAATAAAATGAAAGAACTGATGTTTTAATACTTTGTTCTGCATTCTGAATTACCTATAATAATGGCTTGCTCTGACTTGTGGATCCTTTTGATTTGCTCTATGCTTCTGTTTAAACATGTTGCTATTTTTGTGGCTTATTTTTCCTATACACATTTTCCAAATAATTATTTACCATGTAAATATATGATCTTGGAATGGAAAACATACATATATTGTAGGGAGTGCCAAATTTTTCAGCTTTCAATTTCCAAACATTAGGGGTGCTCAAAAGTTGTGACATGCCTTGGGTAAAGATATTTTGGTTACTTTAATATAATTTAGATGTGCTTGGTAAGTAACTACATAAATATGAGCCGAGGTGGCGCAGTGGTTAGAGTGCAGTACTGCAGGCTACTTCAGCTGACTGCTAGCTGCAGTTCGGCAGTTCAAATCTCACTGGCTCAAGGTTGACTCAGCCTTCCATCCTTCCAAGGTGGGTAAAATGAGGACCCAGATTGTTGGGGGCAATATGCTGACTCTGTGAACCGCTTAGAGAGGGCTGTAAAGCACTGTAAAGCGGTATATAAGACTAAGTGCTATTGCTATTGCTATATCATAACTTTTTAACATTTTGTTTGTTTCATTCTACATTAAAGTATTGTGAACCCAATATACATTACTTTTCCATCTGTCTCAAAAGAAAATTTAAAATGTTCCACTGGGCCTGAAAACAGGAGGATAATTGAGAAACAACAAAAGCACATTGTTTCAAACGAAGTTACAGCTTTTACTGCAAGGTAAAACATTTAGGTAAGATTGTTAAGATACTTTGAGAAATAGAAGATTAAAAGATGCTTTCTGAACACTTTTGGTGACAGGATGTTCCAAAATTATTACACATGCAATATATAAAATATATTATTGTAATATATTTAAAGACTGAGAATTCCAAGTATTGGAATGCTGCATTTTAAATATGATATCCAATATCATCCCCCACTTTCTTTTCAATAGTGTCATCTCAAACTATGCTGTAGTTCTATTAAGTGTTTAGAGAATTTCTTATATATCCTAGCACCAACAGTAATCCCATTAAACAAAAGAAATACAACTACATTTTGGTCCTTCATAATTTAATTTTGTTATTTTCCTTAGATCAGATTCTAGATTGATCCCTTCTTGCTTCAAAGTGCCTACAACTATCCTACCTAAGAAGCCCTTTGCAAATTATTACCTCTGATTTATTATTTTTCCTTCTGCCTAGCTTACCCAGATGACGGGTGACCATTATATTTTGAGCAACGTTGACATGAGAGACAGCTGGATGATAGCAATTGTGACTGTATATGGCAGCTGAGCTAGCAAGTATGTTAGGAAGTTTGCTCTCTGAAATATAAGGTAGTTCTTCCAAAGAGTTAGCTCCTAACATTACTTTACATTTCTGCTGCAAAATACTTTTCAAGCCCAGGTCAATGTGATTTTTATTCCTCAATAAATCTTTTTCATTTCATTCCCTCTCTCTCCCCACCAAACAAAGCAATTAGACATAAAATATATTTCATTCAGTCATTCACACAATTTGAATCCTGAGTGTTAAGAGGACATATTTTCAAGAGGGATGGGGAACACCAAGAAGTTGGATCTGCCTTGGTTCCCAACTCCTCACATAGACATATCGCCATTGAAACATAACGTTTCATTAGTAGAATGGGAAGTCTGTGGACTAAATAATTAATGGGAACCATAATTTCACTGTCTCACCTCTTCAGAGAGACAGATGACTCAAGCTGTCTCAAAAAGAAAAATCAACTGACAGCTTTCTGTTCAGTCCTTGGGATATGGAAAAATACTTATCGTGGGAGAGGGGGGGAAAGAAAAACCTGAACCTGAATATAATATTTACTTATACTTTTGTTTTAAATATTTTCTCCTTTGAATCTAAAAGAATATTGTTTTATTGCTTAATTCTGCAGCCATTGCCCTTCACTTCATTGTTATTTGCTTTGTGTCTATTCTTAGATTTGTTGTAAGGAATATCCTTCTGGGTTCAGCTCCAAGTGGGGAAAAAGACACTGGATTCAAGGAAGTTGCTTGGAAAGAAGGTTTAATGGTGGACAGGAGCACATGGCTTAGGCTCCTGAACAGAAAAGGTGGATCACATGCTTCCAGATGTTGGGAGAGGAGAGAAAAGGAGAGAAAAGATGCTGAGACTCTTGGTT
>QLTV01003648.1:172919-204568 GCA_003457575.1 Thermophis baileyi
TGACAGCCTCCTTCAAGTCCCTGGAAATCGACACCACCTCCTGGGAACCCCTGGCACAAGATCGATCAACATGGCGCACGCTGATCCACCAAGGCTGCCAGACATCTGAGGACAGAAGAACAACCATAGCACAAGAGAAGCGAGCACTCCACAAAGCCAGAGCTGCAAATGCTGCAACAATGGTGCCCACACGTCTGCCCAACATGTGGCAGAACATTTCATGCCTGTATAGGCCTTACCAGCCACCTGCGGACACATCGTGGACAGCCCACAACCTGTTAGATGTCAAGGTCCTCTTCGAACACGATGGACGAACATCATCATCAATACACATTTCATAATTTATATAAGGTATTTTATTAAATAATTCAATTAATGGTCTGTACATGATAATTTTTGGTTTTGCAGGATTTATGTATCAGACAATGATTCATGTTTTTAGTACAGAACATAGCAATCAATTGTCAATCTCCAGATGAATTTAATTCCTGTCTTCAAACTGTGCTTTATTTTTTAACAGATACGCCGCTAAAAATTCAATAGGGTTTATAGGTCTGAAAAGAAAAAAGATAAACAATAGCTATAAAATAAAGTTCTTTTGACTTCAATTAACTTATGAAGTTAATATGAAAATTAAAGCATAATTCAAATCCATAATTGTAAATTGTAAATACTGAATATTAAATCTATAGAACATGCTGTTTACTTAAAAAGAAGAAAATACTTTGAATGTCGTTCCAGATTGCCAAGCATTTTATTATACAACCAGCGACTAAAGTATATGGAATAATTCATGACTAAGTTACAGGCCCTGCTGATTTATTAATTTAAGTCAGAACTTCAATTTCATGTATAATTTGTGGTTTTGTTCTCACTTGATCATGAGATTCAAAACATGTCAATGCAGCCATCTTATCAAATCACAAATTCCTTGAGATTCCCAGGCCTAGCAGATGGCTACATGTTTTAACATCAGTTTTCTCAATTGTTTTATCAAGAATATTGTTGATGTCTTTGATTTGTATTTAATATTTAAATATTTTATTAAATATTAATATTTTATGATGTCTAAAGTCAAAAAGAGATCTTTTTCAGCTGACGATTGTGTGCTAGCAGGAGATACAATCATTCTGTTTCTGAAATATATTACTTTCTGATATGGTCCTCTTCAGGGCTTTCTCTGTATATACTAATCTCTTTAGTTCCAACCCCCCTTCTTTCTACTCTTCAATTCAATGCTTTTTCCACATATTTGATATCGCAGGTCATATTTTAGCAGGTCATTGGCCATCTTGAAATGAGAACGAGATGGAAGGACTTCCAGGAAAGAAATGGTCAACTGACAATTGAGACAGAAGGAAGAGCTGATAAGTCAACTAGCTCTTTGAAATTCTTCTCTGGACAAGGAGTGGACTTGAGATTACCCACAAGTGCTCAAGACAGTTATTCTTCATGAGAAGACTTCAAAATAGTGTTCTCTAGTAGGTTTAAAGGTCTGGGAAAGGAGGGAATAACCATCTTGTTCAAACCATAATTGATGCCTTTACTTCCTTTTAAAATCACTTTGGAAATAGCTTGTTAACCGCTTTTCAGCTATTAGGAATCTTTGAATTGACAGGTTTTATAGCACTGGGGGAATTTTCTTCAACACTTAGTAAAAGATCCAGAAATTAATTTTAAGAGTGTCTGCCTCTATAAATGGACCTTGTTTAAAAGATGTTATGGAAGAGGAACAAGTATTAACTAACAAGATTGAGACTGATCTGAAAGCAGATTTAAAAATGACAAGCTGCAAGAATATGATAAAAGATGCTACACTGGACATACAAAAGAAACAGCTGAGGCCTTAATAATTAAAAGAAATATACAAACAAGAAATCAAGAAAGTGATTTGGATAATTTTATATATAACTTACCTCTCCTTTGCAAGGACTGCAAGGCCTTGTAATAAGATAGGGACAACTGTCTGATCCAGATATGCACGTGTAGGTAATGACTGAAGGTCCACTTTCTGCTTTGATGTTTTTTCTGCACTTGTTTTCTCATTTTCCACTATCCGCTTAAAATTATAAACATATGCTTCGTGAAGATTTCTATCCCAACTCTAATTGAAATTCAAATTTCTTAATTAAATTACAGTTTCCAGGCATTCCTTTTGTGGTATTTTTAGCATTTTTGTGGTACTTAGAATAAGTAGGACCAAAAATGTGGAAGATTAATCTCTAGCATTTTTGAGGTTTTAAGGAACAAATTTAGTGCCCTAAAATTTAGAGGTACATAAATCTCTCATGATCATCCAATTAAAACTTCTGAAGCGCACTCATGTACATGCCCCGTCTAGAATCTATCCAAAGATCTATGCATTTTATTGTAGTCTACACAAGCAAAATATTCTTCTTCTGAATGGTACAGAACTCCAAGCAACAAAGTTGAAAATACTCATGCCTTTATTCAATAGATTTATAGGGCTGATTGAAGTCTTATTGTACCAAAGTATACATATGAATATGCAAATGTATTCCAGAGACTTGGGTGGCCAATCCAGAATCCCATGGCTGTATGAATCTTTAGAACCCCTTGAACTGTAACATCTGAAACTCACTACTGCAATTTTCCGGCATCAAGCAGAATTTAAAATAGGTTTAGCATAATTTCAAAAATATCATAAATGCCCCATAGGTACTCCCAAGCGATGGGGGGAAAAATCAGATTTCCATCTCTAACAATATACTAAGCATCTCTCCACCTAATTTGCATCATCACAAAGCAACCAACCAAAGCTTTTTGTAAGGCAATTATAAAAACTACTTTCATCAAGTTTTTTTAAAAAAAAAACCCTAATAGACACCTCTCTAATTTTCAATAGAGTATCATAATCTCAGAACCAATATTCAATCAAATGTTCTAATACATAATATACATGAGGCTCCATTCAGCAACTCCATTCAGTTCTGTATCTGAAATTATACACCCAGAGCAGTGTATCAACAACTTCAGTTGGAAATAATCAAATCTCAATTACCTCTACATTTTCCGTAAGGCCATATTCTGCATGTGGATTTTCTGGAACCTGTAAAGCAATACACAACCATAAAACAACAAGAAAGGAATATTTGCCTTTTTTGAAAAACAAGAATGTTAAAGAATTATTATTACGGTTGCTGGTTTAAGCCTTACCTGTGGCTGTCCCTCGATAATCTGTTCAGTATCCATGATGTACAGAAGTTAAAATAGTCTGAGAGAACTTTAAAAAAATGAGAATTGATTATACAAGTTAATACATTGAGACATAGTAGGCTAACATCCTGAACCTCAAAAGATATTTTGAGACCGGGGCCTCAAAGATATTTTGCTACTCTCCCAGATTCCAAGTACTTTTTATATTAAGCCAGTAAAACAAATCTCCTTAAGCATGCGATATTTAAAAGTGATTTCACGGCTTCGATGGGGTTATCAAAATAATGGGAGCCATAGACTGAGGAGGAACTAATCCCAGAATTAGAAAGCCCACGGATGAGATATATATTTATTAATTCAAAAGGAAGCCCGATTTATTTCAAGTAAGCGGAGATCGGATGGCAGCTTTTACTCGGCGTCCTAACAAAAAAAGCCTTTTTTTTTTTGCACTTAAAAATCAAGTATAGAGGAATTAAGTGGTTCCGGCATATTCCCTGCCCTAAGGCTCCAAAGTGCCTGTATTCCTCTTACGGTACTTACCCTTCGTCAACTAAATTCGGTTCGAAGATATAACCGGCAAGAAACGGCCCGTCGCGGAGCAACAAGGAAAAGAACCGTCGTTACAAGTCGTAAAAAGATATTGGTTGTCGTACAATGTTGTGCCATGGACTAGGAAGGATGTCGCACTTCACGGGCCACCGAGATTTTTTTTTTTTTTTGCTTATTTGTGCGCCTGCGTAATAATGAAATGTCTCCTCCCCCGAGCGCTGCGCCGAGGGGGTGGAGACTGTTGGAAAAAACACCTCTCCGGTTGGTTTGAGCTGTGTAAAATGCGGGCTATGCATCCTCGAAATTAAAATGGTGCTTAGTCACAGAATCGCTCAGGGTTAAAGAATCCTTATTTTCAGACGTTTGCTATAAATTTGACAATTTACAGAAAAGAAGCTATCACCTAAAGATCTCACCACGAAGCACAATTTTGTTCTGGATTAAGTACGGATTCGTTTTTTGCAACAGCCTTCTTTAACTTGCAAGCATTCAATGTTTTCCCTGCTTAGAAAAACTCTGATGGGAAAAGGTGGGGCTATCGGAACCGGGCTGCGGAAGTCCAGTGGATTTGATGTTTCCTGTGTATTTGCTGTCTTCTAATGATAGTCTGGATTGTTGCATACCAGCTCTCCACATTGAGAGTATGAAGATTTCTTAGGTAGATTCTGATGTTTATAGAGGCAATTTGTGTGTTATAAACAGCTTGATCCCAAATGAATTCTAAAATGCAAAATTACTGTAAAGTAACACCTTACCTTCTATCTTCATAAAATTATTTAGCACACTCCACTGTTCAATGAGGTGCCAACTAGGACACTATCAAACATATTTTAACTCATCAGCTTTTTTCCCCTGGCTGCAGGGCAAGAATGCTGCTTTTTGCCTTCAAAGGATAACTCATAGTTGGAGAAGAGTATTTCTGGTAAGGAGAGCAGAAAGCAAGTTTCCAGCTTCTTTGGGTGGGTGGAGCAGGATTGATCATTGTATGAAATAACTTGGAAGGAAAGGGTAGAGTTTTCCACTCCTTTCCTGATTTATTGCACAATTCAGAATATATCACAGAGCACTAATGTGTCACAAGATTTGATAAACACTTTTTACAATTAAGCCACCAAGACTGTTATCACTTTATGTTTCTTCGAATGAGATTAATTACAACATACATTTAGGGACATAATCTCAAAAGCTGGAAGGAATGAGGATTTATTGTAGTTCTTTGATGCAGCCTCCTATGAATTGTAGGAAATCCCAAGAAGCCTGTGCCTGTAAAGCATATGCTTGGTAAAACACATTACACTAAGCTGGAATCTATTTTACTTGATTTTAGTTTAGTGCATTGGGTAGACTTGGCCAAATGTAGCAAGCTTATTCGTTGTCAGCCTTTCAAAATAGGCCAGGTCCAGGAATACATAACACAAGGACTACTTCATTTTTATAAGACATAATAACAGTCTTGAAATCCTGCCAGAGTATCTTTCTGCCTTCTTTTATACCAAACAGAATCAAGGCAGGATTCTCTTAAATCTATCATCACATCTTAAACACCTGTAGTGATACAAACACCTTCAAGATAGGGCAATTTTTCTCAAACTGGTTTTAAATATGGCACGCTTTACTTTTGACTAAACAACTTCATTCTGATGCACAAAATTATATTTTTATCACCTCCCTCTTCTTAAAACTTGTTGCAAATCCAATTTTCTGTAAACACCATTGAACTTAATAAAACTTTTAAATACACATGGCTAGAATGAGAAAGAGAAAAGATGGCAATCTGTCACACTGATCCCTTGAGCTTTCTACACTATAGGATTATATTGTCACTACTGCATCCCAGTATTCTCCCTCCCTTGGTTCAGTTAGTCAGTACTACTAATGAACAATGCCTGGTTCACATAAGCCAAGAGGAGTATGGAGATAAACCTGAAGAAGAAATGCAAGAAAATTAAACAATTGATAATTCAGAAGGGGTGAGAAATAAACTCAAGATAAACAGGGCCTACAAGATGTTGAATCTGACTGCATCTTGTGGCAGCATGGTTTTACAGTAAGAAACAATAGATGAACTTCGCACATGTGATACATGATACATATTTGCCTTTTTACCGCTATGAGTGATACGTGTGCTCCTAGCACTGCACTCTTCTGGATAGAGAACTCTGCTGTTGTACCTGGGAGATCTGTTGGAGGTAGTCTCCCAGACCAGGAATTACAGCCTGAGTGCTCCTACCACCACTGGGACCACTTTGGCCTTTACTTTCCACTTCCTTTGGGTCCCGGTACTTCTTCAATTTCTCATGCACCTTATTCCTGATATTGCTGTTATTTCTATCACCACTGCAGAATGTATAGAGTAGCTTCAGAGACAGTTTAAATACATAGCGGCAGAGTGCAAGATGCAGGCAGGAACAGCATACACTGAACAGCATAAACAAGTAGCTGGCACTGTATTCAGGAACCTCTGCACAATGTATGGACTAGACCAGTGATGGCGAACCTTTTCAGCACCGAGTGCCTAAAAGATCGTGCGGAAACGTGCACGCACGCTCGCTGTGGCCGTGCTCCGGAAAAGCCGAACTTCCAGGTTTTGGCACACATGCGCACCCGAAAATCAGCTGGTCAGCACGCATGCGCATACCGGTTTTCGGCACTGCCATGCGCGTGGACAGCTGATCATCACGCGCACGTGCGCCAGAAACCCGGAAGATAAACAGGCATGGCCGCGCGTGCCGGGCAACATGGCTTCGCATGCCACTTTGGGCACCCGTGCCATAGGTTTGCCATCACGGGACTAGACCATGGGTGAAATCCAGCAGGTTCTGACAGGTTCTGGAGAACCGGTAGTGGAAATTTTGAGTAGTTTGGAGAACCGGTAGCGGAAATTTTGAGTAGTTCGGAGAACCGGAAAGTACCACCTCTGGCTGGCCCCAGAGTGGGGTGGGAATGGAGATTTTGCAATATCCTTCCCTTGGAGTGGGGTGGGAATGGAGATTTTGCAGTATCCTTCCCCTGCCACGCCCACCAAGCCACGCCCACAGAACCGGTAGTAAAAAAAATTGGATTTCACCACTGGACTAGACCCTCCCAAGTCCAGATGGAAGTTTCCACAGAAGGTCATGGAGAATAACAGGGCTAAAATCCTGTGGAACTTCCAGATCCAGATGGACAGGCATACTGGCCAATCTACCAGATATTGTGGTAATAGACAAGAACCAGAAGTGGTGGTGAAAAATGTAGCAGTTTCTATAATACTTGGGAGTAGCATAGCAGTAACTGATAACTATACAAAATTGGAGATTAGAATTATCTGTACTAAACAGACTGAACACTTATTTTATCTCCGCCCTACCTAGAATTTTAGGCTTCATTATTAACCTTTTAATGGGAGAGATATTAGCATTTTAACATGGCATCCATGCCTCCTTTTTTAGCTAAAGCCATTTATGGCAATTTTTTTAATCTGCAAAAATAGCCTATAAACTAGCTTATTCATAAACTAAAAGAGAGCGCATATTCCTTTAACACACTTGCAAGTTTTAAGGAAAATATAAAGGTAGCTGGGAAAGGAAATAATGTAACCTATAAATTTGCCATTTGTGGAATGTTATCAAGAATGTTTTTTATTGTTCTATTCTCACATGTAATCAATATA
Organism: Thermophis baileyi; assembly: GCA_003457575.1. NCBI lineage: Eukaryota > Metazoa > Chordata > Lepidosauria > Squamata > Dipsadidae > Thermophis > Thermophis baileyi. Next base: position 180,298 of record QLTV01003648.1, read on the forward strand.
TTTTTATTGTTTGATCGCTCGCTTTCATATGCATTGCATATACTTAATGTATGGTTTCTGTACCCTATAAAAATACTTTAAACCTCCCCCCCCTTAATAAACACTTTTTGCTTTCAAAAGCCATTTTGCAAAGTTAGTAAGCAAAGTCCAAGCAAACTCAGCGCCTGACTTTCTAGGCCACATCTGGAATACTATATGTGTTAACATAAAAGTGAAAGAAAAGAAAGGCAAAGTAGCCTATAAGGGTAAGGCTAAATAGGAGTTATACTTACATTTTCAAACACTCTTTTTAAAAATAATGATACATTGACCGAACCATAATGGCATAGCTCACACAATAACACTAAAACCCCAATCCTTCATCTTTCAATATTAAACCCAAAGCAACCGCATTACTATTTATTGGGATGTGCAAATCAGGCCATGGAGTTCGGTGCAACGTATATTATACGCCTTAGTTTTACAGCAAGCGAGAGGCAGCTCTTGCTGATTTTGAAAACATAAAAGGGACTTATAAAGCAACCACATTTCTAGGATCATCTGACAAGACACCACGAGGAAAAACATTCTGACTCCAATTAGGCAAACGTTCTTTAACATTACCCAGACTGCATCGCTCTCACACAAAGGGCGAACTTCCTAACGTGGAACGGAACCCAAACTTCCGATATTCCTCTGAGAAGAAGCATTGCGCTCCGGCGTCGATCGCCCTATAACTAACAATAGACCTCCCGACAGGAGCTTACGTAGTTTCTTATGCAGAAAGGCTCGCTACGTAGACTTTCTCGTCCGCGCGTGTGAGAGATAGCGGGGTTGAGCAAAAAAGGGGCGTAGCCTCCGCTATGGCAGGCCCTCGCAGGTGGTTGTTGTCAGTCCCTGGCAGCGGGTTATGGCTACGGTGGTGATGAATGAATTCTCCGGGAGGGAGAGGGAAGAAAAAGGGCTTAAGCGCCTCCAGCTCCCCGACTCGGGCCGCCGGAGCCTCCCCTACATCCGCGGCCGGTCCGGCTCCCGCCCCACACCGCCAACAGGCGGCGGTGGCTTCTCCTCACAAGCGGAATCTCTACTATTTCTCGTATCCGCTTTTCGCCGTCTTCGCGCTGCTTCGTTTCCTCGCCTTCCAGCTCGGGCTGCTCTTCGCCTGGCTGTGCGAGCGCCTCTCCCGCGGCGGGGCGTTGATGGCCGCCGCCAAGGGCACCAGCCGAGCAGGCGATGCGCCCGAGTCGGTACGAACCTGTCACAAGCGCGCCTTCGAGTGCATCTCCACGGCTCTGCGCATCGACGAAGACGAGGCGGGTAAGCTAAGTCTGGGGGGGGGGGAAGCGGACAGGGCCGACGGACGAACTAGCTTGCCCGAGGGGGAGACCGCGGGAAGGCTGCGAGGTTCGCCGGCTGTTCGGGGAAGCCTTCCTTTTTCGGCTTACTTTCGTCTCGAAGCAGGCTCGGTTTTCTGCTTCGTCATAGCCTCCGTTTTCCCCCTCAAGCTCATGGCGAAGCGACAGCCGGCATTACTGCTATATTATGGCCGAACACCTGCTTGTCGCCTAACATGGCTGTGCCTTAAGAGCTGCTTCGCTTGTGTGAGCGACTCGCGCCTTAAGAAAGCGAGGCGAAGGGGCCTGAAGGGGCTGAGAAGGATTATGGGCTCGGCGTGGATGGAGCTGGCATCGGGATTTTGAGTGCCAGCAGCGATGGACATCGCTTTAACGTCGTTAACAGCCTTAACGGGGTGGGGTGGGGTGGGGTGGGGTGGGGAGTAGAGATGCTCTTATATACAGGTGTATAACGGGAAGGGACGGGATTGCAAGGGTTGAATTGCCCAGGCCGAGAAGACCCACGTTACAACCACAGCAGCAGTAAAAGGGTTCCTCTGCATGAAAGATGTTGATAGGAAGGGCTTGTGGGTGGAGCCCATGTGAGGGGAGGCTTTGTTGTGAGTCTGAAAGAGACTTTGTGCTACAGTGTTGGGTTAAGTCTCTTTGTTCTCTAGCTTCAGGTTGCGTCTTATTCATGCATTCCTCCCAGTCTCTTCTGTAGTGACTCTACAGCTTACATGTTTACGGTGTTGTATTATTTTTCTGGCTAGCAGGGTTTTTTGTTTTTTGTTTTATTTTTTTAAGGTAGGGCTGCCTTTCAGTTGATTTTGAACTCCTGGCAAACTGCCTGGATAAATCTCTGCAGTTTTCTTGGCAAACAGTTTTGGAGGTGATTTGCCATTTTTCCTCCTTACCTAGCGCTGACAGAGAGGCTGGCCCAAGGTCACCCAGCTAGTTTCATACCTAAAGTGGGACTACAACTCCCTAGTTATAGCCTGATGCCTTAATCGCTACACCAAACTGGCTCTATGGCTATCCTTATGGAAGAGAACAATAATTCCTGTAGAATGATGAGTTCTGGAGACAAATGATCCAAAATGGCATTTTCATTATACAGTTGGGTTACTGTACAGCAGTAACTTAAGCAGGAGTATGTTAATATTAGGAGGAGTGCGGATGGTACAAGTTGTGTCTTGTCAGTTGCAAACTGTCAATAATTAATAGCAGCTTGTTGATGTTAAAGTTTTGAGGCTGAGCTAAACCCATTGATAGAAGTGCTTAAATATCTATACTTTGCAGATGTGTAGATTTTGTGAGGTATGTTGCTAGAAATCTTTCCTATTGAAATAGATGAAACTACCTTGATGTGTTAATTTTGATCAGCATCACTACCTTGATTAGATCTATTCATTTTTGCCTTCTGTAAAATTATATTCAAGGCAGTTCATAACACAAAATGGAAGGAATAATGATTAAATAACACTTGTAGCATTGTATTGTTGTGCCTACTTCTTGGAAAGTGAGACTTTCCAAGTTATATTTGTTGGAAAATATATACAGCTACCTTACACTGAATCAGACCATTAGTTAATTATTGTCCAATATAATATATTTGAAAGCCAAGAATTCTTTAAACAAAAATCTGCCACATCATTGTTATCTAAGATTTTAAAAACTGAAAATGCCAGATATTTAACCTGCATATATACATGTGCTAATAAGTGTAGAAATGCTCTATTAATGGCAGTAATTCAGTTTTACTTAATTTTTGAGTTTTATTTCTGTTTTAAAAATTAAAACTTGCTTTTAGAAGTTGATGAAAATTTCTGCTCTGTTGTCCTGTTTCTATTCCGCAACAATAGTACGTATGCAGCAGAAGATTTACTTCAGTTAATTCTACATAGTACCATAGGGTAAATTTTTTGATTAAATGTTAACAGCAGTGATGATTTTCCACTGTCTCCTTGGCTGTGCTTGCATGACATACAGGCCTACAATACATATTTTAACCTTGTTCATGTTTAACCACTGTGGTTATTTTATGGTAAATTGAGTAAACCATGATTAACTATGGGTTAGTGGGATGTAATCTTGGATCTCTGTTTGTGTATGGGGAAACTGGTCCACAGAAACTCTTGCAATGATGCTTGATTTTTTACTAAGCATGTGTCTCCCTTATAAATGCTAGTTATAAAGAGATTAAAGGCAATTACAGACACAAGTGTAAATTTGGTGTTAGGATATACCTAACCCATCAGAAGATTTGGTTTCTCTTATTCTAGTAGCTTTGAAGTTGTCCTTTAATTCTTGAACTAAAGTTAAGAAAAAGAAAAATACTTCTGAAAGCTCTACACATATTCCTCATATGTTTTAGGACAAGGTGCTATAGAGTGGTTTCTGAATGCTAGCAAAAAATCACTCCGAGTTTTACTTAATATATTTCTTGTAATATACAAGCTAACAGAAATAAGAAAAACATGTAAATTTAAGGATAGCAAAAAGTAATATATAAATTAAGATTAAAAATACTGCCTAATGCATATACATCCCACTATTGAAATGACTGTTCATCCATATTCACCTATATTCAGTGACAAATCTAATGAGAACAATCTGTCATCTGGTTCCCAAATAATCAAATTGAATATTTTGAAAAGCTGTATGTATGAAATGTCTTCATACTTTTATTGCAGTCGTGTGGAAAAAGTTCTGGATTGTTGATTTTATTAACATCATATTAAAAGCTTTCATAATATACATAAATTATATGGTACTGCCTGTCTCCAATATTTTCTGCCTACCTGGTATATTCAGGCAGAGAGGGTACACAGTCTAGTTCCCTCAATTACGTGTCATCTTGAGGAAGCATGCCTTTTGTGTCACAACCCATGTCCTCTGGAATAGGATCCAAGTAGAGAGATATATAATGTCAACTCTCTTGATGACCATTAAGACCTACCTCCATTCTCAGATCTAGTGCTAGAGTGCTTGTGAAGACACTGATACATTTTAAACTGTTATAATTGATCTGTTTGGGCTGTTACATTTTTAACAGTACTAATTGTATTTTTCATATGTTGTAAACCATCCAGAGCAGGTGGCTGCAATACATTTATTATGATTGATAGTAGTACTAATGAAATAAAATTGCCTCTGAGGTCAGAGAGAAAATATGCAAAAATTGTTTTGATGAAGACTTTATAACTACAGATAGAAAACTAAGAAATTGTGACCTGTGTTCCTAATAAATTATCTTGCTTCATAACTTGTTAATAATCAGTGATAAGAGAATTGTATTTGCACTGCCATAGCTTAGCTTAGTTTTTTGCAAAATTTCTACTATTTTGATTATTGTACAACAATGCTTGTGGCTGGCAGCTGTAATTTCTGAGGTTTTTTTAATAGAACAGTTGGGGTCAAGTTGAGTTGTTCCCTCTTTTCCCACCACTGATTAGCCAATACTGACAAATAAGGGAAAAAAGATTCAGGAAGTATAATTATCTACTTTACAGATTCAATTCCATCCACACCTCGTTTTTCTGGAAGATTATTATAGTACAGTAATCTGAACTGCTATTCTAGCCTAGCATGTCTTACATACCAGATGAGAGTATTGTGAATTAATGTAACAGTGGTGTCTTGGCTTAATTTGTGAGAAGGAGAAATATAAAAAAAGATCTCGCTTCATAAAAAATAGGAGGGGTTTATTTATTTATTACATTAATATTCACCTACATCCTCAGAGTTTAAGAGACTAATGCAGGGGTGTCAAACTGGCAGCCCTTGGGCCGGATGTATCATGCACAGGCTACGCCCACCCCAGCTCTGCAAAGGCAAAAAATGTTGTGATACGTCACGTGATGTCACGTGACATGATTGAGTTTGACACCTGTGATCTAATGCATAATACTTTCCCACATAAAAATATCCTTTAAGGTAAACTCAACTCTTGATGTTTTTAGTTTGTTTTTAGTGACTTCATGGGCTTAACAGTTTGAATAAATGACAGATAGTATCACTAACACTGTAGACACCATGTGTAATTGGAACCAAAGTAAAAAAAAATCTGCATCAATGAATATTTTGCCCCAGATATTTTGTCTTCAACCTTTCATCTTTGCTGGACTGAAATGACTTTATTTTTAAGATTGCACTTTATTTGTTAGAATATTTTAACATTCTCTGAGTTTTGAAATATTTTTTAGAAGTCAGGGACTACTTATTTCTTAAGTTAGAATATAAGCTTACAACTAGCTTAGGACCAAACCATTTAAGTGCTTTAAAGATATACATAAATTATTTTTGCATCTGGTATTTAGGCCTAGATTTGTGACTGAATTAACTCCTCTAGGGCCGACTTATATAAAATTAACCATGTAAGTCCTGAAATATTAAAACTACTTAGGAAAAGGACCAATAGCTTTTCACTTTAATTTCTATACCTTCCTACTTGTGCTTGATTTACCCATTCATAGTTTATTATTCACATGTGTTTTATGTTATGATAGTATGAATTAAAATAAAATAATTAAGTAACAAAAAAGTTATTGCATAAAATCTGTAATAATTTATTTCAGTTACTTATATACTGCCACAGGTAGTCTTCCTAAGTGATTTACAATTTATAAGCATAAATTGTAAATAACAAAGTATTTTTAAAAAAGCAAGCATAAAATAATTTCTACAGGTCAGCTGATGGTAATGAGAACAAAGAAGGGAATCCAATTCAAGAGGTTTCTCTGGTAGATGTCATCATTATTTGTTTCTTCCTGTCTCTTGAGAGATACTTCCTAAAGGAGAGTTGGTGGAAAACTGAATAGAAGAAAAGTCCAACTGAGTAGACTTCCATGATGGCAGTGATTGCTACCTGCCTTTCAGCATGTTCCTTTCGTTTTTATATTGTAATACACTGAATAAAATCAAATTTGTGTTTGTGCTTAATTCTTTAAGTGTTATGAAAGTACAGCATTAAATGGCAATCATAAACACTTTCTCATGTTGGTAGCATGGTAAGCTGCTTTATTTTCTCTCTGTAGTGCTGACTTTGTCAGCTGTATACTTTTTAGCTTGTGTTGTATTTAGATTGCATTGCCTTTCGCTAATTCTGATGTAATTCTAGTTCTGATAAGTCATTATGCTACTATTATTTATAGTTTTAAAAAAATAATAAGTTTAACATGTTTCAGTTAAATTCCATGTCTATAGCGAGGTTTGATACAGGACAATCTTCCCTAGATGTAATTGTCTACTAAAATGTTGTCAATTTTTAAACCCACCATTTCTCCAAACATTTTAATCTTCCTTGTAACATATTCAATGTTCTCTAGCAGGTCTTGCATAATTAATACCAAATCATCCGCAAATCCACGTGGTTTGTAATTTTGCACTTTAATTTGTAGTCCTTTTGTTCTATTATCTTTTTAATATCTCTATTTAACAGTTCCAGCACTAGAATAAATAATAAAAGTGATAAAGGACACCCTTGTCTTGTTCCTTTCTGGATTTCACATGGTTTTGTCAAATCTTCATTCACCATTATCCGAGCTTTCTGGAGTGTATAGATGGACTTCAGACCCATGCCTATAGTGATGTCAGACAATTACCCTAGATGTAATTGTCTACTAAAATGCTGTGAATTGAACAGATCTTGTTTTAAAATTAGTATTTACCTGTTGTTATTGGCAAACTACAGGAGGATCAAATTTACTCTAAATATTGTTGTTTTTTCTGCATATCTTTGTTTTAATAAGAGAAAGTTACTTAAGTTTCTCAATGTTTGTCTAAGACTACTTGGAATAGTTGTATTTATATTTTCTTTCAAATTTTGTTTATTGTGGTACAGGTATTTATGATTTGTATAATGTCTGATGTTCTTTCACAATAAAATAATAGAACTCACTTTTTTCAGCAGGACAAAAGGAACAAGCCGTTGAATGGTATAGAAAGGGAATCGAAGAACTCGAGAAAGGAATAGCTATATTAGTTATTGGTCAAGGTAAGTTCATTTTTAGTGTTATATGAAGGAGAAAAGCTGTCAACATGGTTTGAAAATTCTGAATAGACAGTTTGGAAGAAAAAATCTTGAAATCTGTAAAATCCATAGGATTTCCCCCCCAAAAATGATGTATTACCATTTTATAATAAATAAGCATTCTAGTGATCTGAGTTACATTCAAATAAAATCACTCCTTTTAATAAAATGTCATACTGGTCCCTTAGCACAGTTTAGAAACAAAAAAGATGTTTTGTAACATCTTAAATGTTAGAGGAGAGGCGCCCAGGTACACTGTTGGGGCAATATATTTCATATTGTACTGTATACAGAACTATTGAGAAGGCCTGCCTTCTAGTCCACACTTTTCTTATGTCACACCAAGGTAGGACCTTCAACAAACTTGTATAAATATGAAGATTTCAAATTGATGAAAAGCAAAATTAGACCTGCACTTGAATGCAAAATTATCATGTAAAATTTTCTTCGGTGTGGAAATAAACTTTCTCTTTTCAGTGATTACACAGCAAACTGTTATTAAAGTAGCTGTTCACTGAGAGGCTAATTTTGGAAGTCTTTATTACTTCCTTGTTAATAGTCCTCTGTACAATAAATTTGAATTATTCTAAATTCTGGATGTGTTAAATTATTATTAATACATCTCTGTTGAGATGTCAGTCTTAATCAGAATTAGACTAAATTCAGATGTTCATGTCAATCCTTATTTAATTCAAGATTGAGGAACTTTTGACCACCCATATGTTGCATTATAACTTCCTTTAATCCTAACTATAATAACCAATGCTTAGAAATGATTACAATTGTAGGCAAGCATCATTTGAAGAAACATGACTTTTCCATCACTGATTTAATTAGTACCCTTAGTCTTTAGCAATTCCATTAAGAAGTAGTTGTATTCCAGCAATCTTGGTTGCTTATCATTAAGCAAGGATCACGGATTGTTAAGTGACGACCTCATGTGACCACAGCTTGTGACTTCCTGCCAGCTTCCAACAGGCAAAGTCAATGAGGAAGATGGCAGGAAGTCTTACTTGCTTGTGGGTGGATGAGGGGTACAACCAGGTGAAGGTGGGTGGGTAGCTGCTGTTTTACAAGTGCAGCTGGGTAGGTGGGTGCTCCAGAGTGTGCAGGTAGCTGTTGTGGTGTGAATACAAGGATGCTGTAGCCTGGTACAAGTGCAACTCGGCTGGCAGGTGCACACTACAGAGTGTGGGTAGGGGGGTGTTGCATGCTATGCAGTATGAGTTTCCTAGCCAAGCTCCTCAGGAGAAAAAGTAACAGGAGCACATGGAACCTTCCTGCCAGCTTCTCCATTGACTTTGCTTGTGAGAAGCCGGCAAGGAAGGTTGCAAATAATGATCAAGTGACTGCCAGACATTGCAACTGTTTTAAGTAACATCCGGTTGCCAAGCTCCTGAATCGTGTCCATGGGTGTGCAGGGACAGATGGAATTTCAAGGATCGGATGTAAGTACCACTTGTTTAGCAATGTTCTAACTTCAAATGGTTGCTGAATGAGCGGTCATTAACTGAGGACTAACTGTAATGTTTGGCAGAGCCAATTACCATTATAAGACTTCCTGGTTATTGCCATAATGTGTATAATCATAAAAATTCAAATACATTTGGCAAAACTGGATTCCTATCATGCTTATAATTTTGAAAACAAGAAACTTGTTCCAAACTAAAATTGCAGAGTTGATAACTGGAATTGGTTAATATCATATCATATATATATAGTTTTTCAGTCAAGATTCAGGCGGGCCCAGAGTACTGAGACAGCACTGGTGACACTAGTGGATGACTTGTTTTGTAGTGGTTCTTCTTTTGCCATGACAAGTACCAGGCAATGTTTGCAGGGTGAAGAGGTCCAGCCATAGTCTATAATATAGCACTTTATTTGAGGCCTACTACTAATTTGAGGCCTATGCAATCAAGCCCTAGTTTTCTTCTTCTCACAGTCCCTCCTCTTTGTCCTCTGGGACAACATCAATATCAAATCTATATCAAGCATTTTAAAGCAAGCCTTTCAACCAGGCTGAAGAGGGAGGGAACAAAGTGAATACAGGAAGGAGATGGGGTGTTATCTACTCCATTAGCCACCTCCATTAGCCAATGCTGGACAGGTTATGCCCTTCAGATGCTGGCTCAATGCCTGGAGGCTGTGAGGGCCTGGATGGGGACAAACCAGCTGTGACTCACTCAATCCTAGCAAAATGGAGTGCTTGTGAATTTTTTGACCCCTTAGAATCAGGAGAGTGACATCTCAGATTCTGGAATGGGTAACACTCCCACAGACAGATTTGATGCCCAATTTGAAGATTATCTTCAACTCTTGGCTGCTGCTAAAAGAACAGATAGCAAATGTGGCCAGTGCACCAAATATTCATTTCAGAGTCCCTCTAGGAGGGAGATGGGTGGTTTTAAAATTTAATAAATAAAAGTAAAAAAATGTCTGGACCAGGAGGCCTTGCTCACAGTCACTTCTGCCCTAGTTATCTCCCATTTGGATTTCTGCAATTCAATCTAAATGAGGCTGTCTTTGAAGACCATCTGGAAGCTGCAACTGTTTCAGAATGCAGTGGCACTGCAGTTTGGTGTGCCCTACAGTTTTTCTGATTAACACCCCTGCTGCATGAGCTGCACTGGGTCCTAGTTGCTTTCTGGTTGCAATTCAAAGTGCTGACAGAAAGCCAGGTTCCTTATGGGATCACCTCTCCCAGAGATATCTCCTTGTTCTACTAAGACAGGATGGGGGCATTCCAGATCCACTGCCTTAAAAGTTGTCACATGATGGGACCTTGGAGGAGGTATGCCTTCTTGGTGGCTGCCCCAGCCCAGCCTGCCTCTTGAGATCCAAGGGATGCCTATCTTTTTAGCCATTTGGAGAGCTGTGAAGATTTGGCTCTTCTCCCAAGCTTTGAGCTAGGATGAGGGTTGAGCTAGGAGGCTGTTTAATCTGGTACCTGAGAAGAAGAGTACTTTTGTTTTTGGCTTTTTGGGGATTGTTGTGAGTCACCTAGAATCATTACAGTATATGAGATAGTCAACTGTATATGTTCTATAAATAAATAAATACATAAATATCAGCGCTTCATCCACTGCACTGGCTGTTGTATTGTTTCTAGATCCAATTCAAATTTTTGAGGCTTGATCCTTAAACCTCTGAAAAATTTGGGAAAAGAATTTTCTCACTCATATTGCTTTCAGACTGATCGGTCATTGTTCTGTGTTACTCTCATAGGTGAAATAAGGCAGAGACTTCTGTTGTAGAATTGTAGAAGCACTTCCCAAGGTGTGATGTCTGGTTCCTATACTTTGCTGCCTAGCAAAACCTTTCTTTTTTAATACCAGAATTTCTACAGTTTGTGTTCAGTTTTATTTTTTATTACTTGTATTATCCTGCAATAGTGTATGTTACATTTTATAGTTATTCTACATAACTGATTGATTGCACTGCATTCTACTATTGTTTTTGTTTTGCTTTTTAGTGTTTACAAAAAACTTTTAATGATTTCAGCCTGTTATTAGGTAATCTGCTTAGATACATTAGATTGGCTGTTACATATATTGAAATTGATAATTGGATATTGATCATTGTATATAATAATTATATAATAATTATTGAAGACCTGAGTCCTTTACCACTGTTCATATCATTTCTTTTGTCTTTTATCTTTTTGAAAGGGATTGTATGGAGAAGTCATAGAAACAAAGAATAATAGGAATCCTCTAAAGCAGGAGTGTCAAACTCAAGGTCCGGGGGCTGGATCCGGCCCGCAGGATGCTTAGATCTGGCCCACGGGGCTGCCCTGGAAACAGCGAAGGACCAGCCCGCAGTGCCTCTGCCAGGGAAAACAGAGCTTGGGAGGGCCGCAAACAGAGCTTGCGAGGGCTGCTTGCGGTCCTTCTGGGCTCTCTTTTTGCTGACAGGGTTGCAGGAGGCCGTCGCAGCCGGAAACGGAGCTTGGCAACCCATTTTCACTTGCAGAGCACTCGGGCCACCAAAGGCGCCCCCAACATGAGTGACATCAAGCTGGCCATGCCCACCCTGGCCACGCCCACCCCGGCCCCCTGAGGTCAAACACAACCCTGATGCGGCCCTCAATGAAATCGAGTTTGACATCCTGCTCTAAAGTTATAGCTCATGCCAAATTTGTAGCAGTAAGTTTAGTATGTAGCAGCTACTTGTTTAGCTGTATCAAAATTTTGAACATATAGTCTATATTTGTATTTTTTGGCTTAGTTATTATGGCTTTAGTGAGTTTTTCTGATGATAGTTTTAGCTGGGTAAATGGGGTAACATAAAAGAATTTTGAATCAAGTTTGATTCCCTGGTATTAAGGTAGCAACAAATGTATACTTAATTTAACAGTTAATGTATTATATAAAAATTATAATGTGAGTTAACACATTATAATTAACTCTGATAATTTAAGACACAAGGCTAAGATCCAGTCAAATAAAAACCTTGAAGTACTTTTAATTTTTATTAAAGATGCTTAAAAATAATCATTTATTCTCTGAAATTAATAGTCTTTATTAGGACAATAGTACTTTTCTCTGGCAGAATATTGGCATAGATTTAGAAATCTGTAATCATAATGCATCACTTTTCAAAAGGAATTCTAAAACTTGTAATATTTCCATACGAGTATTTTGGGACAGAAAATATATATTTTATATATATTTATTTCTCATATCTGCAGCTATTCTTAGGAGTCTATAGTTTGTAACCCTGTATAATTGTAGTAACATCCTAGAGGTTTCTTGCCAAACCTGTTACTTCTAGTTTCATTTGTTCCAAGTGATATAGTGTTATATTATTTTATTAGTTACCATTTGTATTAATTACTCACTTTTGATGGAGTATAAGATAGATATTGCCATTATACCTCTGCTGAATGTTTAACTTTCTCTTTAAGGAGACCATTATGATCGAGCTCGTCGCCTCCAGTCTAAAATGATGACAAATTTGGCAATGGCCAAGGACCGTTTGCATCTGTTAGGTACTACTTAATGTTGTTACTTTAGAAAATTGTAGAACTGGTAGTGCATATGTTTAAGATGTATTGAGAGAAAAATGATTTAAAATTTTTTTAAAAAGTTTGAAACGTACGTTTCACCAATAGACTTCATTTTGCATCAGTGTACTTGTTTAGAGATGCAAGTATATTGTCATAGTTTGGTTTCCTGATATTTTAAAGGGGAAGCTGAAGAACTAGTGAGCAGTGTTTTTTTGTGAAAACTTTTTAAAATGCAGCATGAACATAAGTTGCTTCTTGAAATGGCTAAGCAATTGGTGCAGAATTAGCATTGATGGAAGATAGTATAAAGTGCATCTTAGAAGGAAAATTCATAGAGAAAAATGTTGCTAAAATTTCAGCTAAATAGGTTTTAACTGCAGATTACTTTGAAGAAAAGTAGTAAATTGTTGAACAAAATAATCTTGAAGTCAGTTCAAGGGTACAGACCTTTACAAAATACCTAATGAATTCAGTGACAGATTATCATAAATTGAAATCTTCTAAATCAAAGCGTTTATAGATTGAAGCAAAATAAAACTAGGTAGCAGCAAAAATGTCTGGAGGGGCCAGGAATGAAACATGTAATGTAATCTCATGAGGCAAGCTCTGCAAATTACCTACTTAGATCAAAAGTTAGGATGCAAGGGTAGGATTTGTATCATCACATCATCACATACATGTTATTTTCAGTCATCACAGTTATCTTTGGACTACTAAGGATAGCAGTATCTCAATTTATTCACTGCTGGCTTTCTTGAAAATGCTGTTAAATCATTTATCCATGTTATATGGTTTATGTCGCATAGGGCTGAAGCTGGGATAGCATGTATGGCTTTACTTATTTATTAGGAGAAACAAGGACATAGAATTTTTACCTAGAAAAGATGAAGCTCCTAAATCAGATGGTTTATGATTTTGTAAATCTCATTTACTATCTCTTTAGTTATGTTGATTATTTTAGGAAGCCAGTATTAACTAAGAAATATAGATTAAAAAAACCACAGTCCTTAGGTTTCCCAGTTTGTTGTTCTTCCAAACAGTTGTAGTGCATTCTCCATGTGTTTCTCATGATTATCCAATTATTTTTTTGGACATTTCTTTTGTAATTAATCTGGTAGATCTAGTTGCCATTTTGTATTAGGTGGCTTCCATAGCCACCATTTTGTTGTGGGACTCAACTGTGTCGCAAATTTCAAATGTACTTCAGAGGCTAAAAAGAGTACAGTAAACAAAATCAGGAGCAGAACATTTTAAGTTTGGAGGAATGGTGCCAAGAAGATTTTGTATGTTTCTGTGTCTGTGGTTTGCTTAAAACTGCATCTCTAAATGTCATTGACTGTGACCAGAAAAATTGTGAGATTGGAATTTATAAAAATACATATTTCATAGCCAATGACAAACATAAACTTTTTAACAAGAATAACATTATGCAGCTGCAACATATATTGGATTAAAATAACTTGCTGTTAAATATGAGGTGTCAAATGTAAACTACAATCCTATGATGTGGAATTGTACCTTTGTTGATTCCTTACCTTTTCCTGCCCCTGCAACTTTGATAATAGTGAGTTTTTTCTCCCACAGGGCTTATAAAATACTGGTATAACTTTAGTGTTTTCCTGAAAGGATTCCAATTGCTGTTGCTCTTTTCTGGAGGCCTGGAGCAATCTAGAGTGCGGGCCATGGCAAAGGATAGAAATTTAGCTACATTTTTAAGATGCTGTAGGACACTGCTTTATTTGATTTTGCTGTTACAGATATAAAAAGGCTACCTCATATAATATGTTTCTAATAAGATAAAGAGGCAAAAATGTACCCCAGCATTTTTGAGTTGACACAGCCAGGTCTTCAAGCATTTAAAAAAGGAAAGTGGTGGTCTGCCTTACCTCTGATGGGAGGATGTTCCAAAGGATGGGGACAAAGGCAGAGAAGGATATCTTCCTGGACCCTGCCAGTCAACATTCTTTAACTGATGGATCCACAGCATACTTTCCCTGCCTGGGGAAGTGGGACAAGCCAACATAATGGGGTGAAAATGGTTCTGCAATAATCTGGGCCATGTGGGGTTTTAAAAGTCATAACCAACATCTTGAATTGGATCCAGAAGCAAATTGGCACTCAGTGCACTCACACAGCAGAGGTATTATATGCACCATCCTTGGGGAATCCAAGGTTGCTCGGGCAGCCGCATTCTGTACCTGCTGCAGCTTCTGGGTGCTCTTCATGTATCCTTGTCACGTATGAATGTGAAGATAAAATAGTACTTGCAGACTATTGGTCTGCTTTTAGACAGTTATTGCCTTCCAGTAAGATTGAACATCAATCCCACAGTTCAGTTCTGTTTACAGTTGAAACCCTTTCTTATTGGATTTAATTTTAGCTATTCAGCTATTCAGCCCACTATCAAATTCAAGCAATTTTCCAGAATTCAATTGCTTTCTTGGAGTTGGATGATAGGGAGCACCAAGTAATATGATATCTTACTCTGAAGCTCTCCAGGACGATACTGAACAGGTTAGGGGACAGGATACAACCATGTAGAGCTCTAGTGTTAATGATTTAGATGTTGAAGATAGTGATCCAACAGCAGCTTTTGAACTAGGCCTGTAAGGAAGGACTGGAACCTGCAAAACAGTATTGCAAAGCCCACGTCAGTCAGATGATGTAGAAGAATACTATGTTGAATAGTCTGAAAGCCACTGAGGGATGGCTGCATCATCCAGTTTGTAGACAAGGTCATCATCAGAGTAGTTTCATGTCATATTCTTATTGAAAGCCAATTGACATGGATCCAAATAATTAGAATCATCCAGTTAAATCTGAATGAGGAAGTTACAACCTGATCAATCATTTTTCTAAAAACTGAATATTTCAGATTATTCAATATTTGCGCAGATCTCCCCAGGTTAAATATGTGTTTTCAATAGTGGTCTTATTAATTCCTTTAAGCTGGGAGACAATATCACTTACAAAGAGGGACTGATAATTGTTCTTAACCTGAGGCCAGTTGAGTAGATAGTTCCTAGTTTTTATATTGCCGTACACCATTTGCATCCTTGTGATGTGCAAATCGAAGCAATACAAGCAATTGTGGGGATTATATCTCTAAGGCCTGCCTCAGCATTGAAGTTCAGTTCAGTTTTAACTACAGAGAATACTATGTTCTGACTCCCTTCAAAGGAGATGCCACACACCGAGAAATGCAATGCTTTTCTGCTCTGTGTAAATACAATGGGGTAGAGGAATAAATATTTTTCTGCCATGATGCTAAACTTCAAACTCAACTTCAGAAAGGACAGATCTATGGCCTAAATTCCTTCATTTATTCTTCAGCTGTTATCCTGTCCTTTTCATTGATCTCCCAGTTCTTTAATAAACAATTTGGATTTGTAAAGGGAAGAAAGCACTTAGAAATGAAAGTAGCTTGAAAATCTATGTATGGTTTTGCCATTGATATTCTTAACCATAGTATATAATTGGCAGCATGCCCAGTCACCATATCTACTCAGCTGTGTTATCAGTAATTCTTGTGGGAGGTCAAGATTCTATGTGCAAGCAAACATCAGTGCTGTGACTTATGTTTGGAAATGAACATGAAGGCAGTGAAACTTTTTCATTACTGATTAGATATAGTATTTTTCATGCATAGTGGCAATAGCTCTAAATTAGTGTTTACCCTCAAGATGAAATAAAGGAAGTATAAGGATTAATTTTCATACAGTCTTTAGAAATGATTTAGCAGGCTTAATGAATTATGTCCTAGATCAGCCTTTCTCAAACTTTTTACTCTGGAGAAACCTTTGAAATAATTTTCAGATCTTAGTGAATCCCTGCATAAAAATTAAACTATTTTTCACAAAAAATATGAAAATTTCACAATACAATTCATTTGTAACCTACACAACCCATATTTGTCAACATTTACAACAATAGCAAAGTGTTGGCCAGGAGCTGAGTTGTGATGTGTAAAAATCCCCATCATTATGAGTGCTAGCATTGCATTTGTTTAAAAAAACATTTCCCCCCCAATCATGATGTCTTATAGAACCTTAGAGACCTCTTGCTGATTCTGAGTTGAGAAAGGTTGTTGTAGATCAGGGGTGTCAAACTCACGTCATCACGGCAGCGTCACGTGACGTATCGGGACTTTCCCCCCCTTCACTAAATCGGGTGTGGGCGTGGCCAGTGCATGACGCATCCGGCCCATGGGCCGGGAGTTTGACAGCCGTGGTGTAGATGATATGGAATAAATGTTCTGTAAACATATGTCTTTGCCATGTGTTGATATGATCAGCTGAGGGTCATCTTTTTGACTAAAGACTGTTGGGTAACAGTATACAAGAAAGGAACATAGAGAAAAAATGTGAGATAGGTATCACAGTCTTTAGTTTTTTTAAACTTTGGCCATCTTATTTAAGATTTTAGGAAGGGCTAAGTAAGAATCCTTTCAAAAAATGCATATATTAAAAAATGAATTTGTGTTTTCTGTGATGCCTCTTTTAGCTAAAGCTATATTGCAGTACTCTTGCATGAAAATACATGATAGTATCAAAAAGGAATCTAGATTGTTCTGAAATAGTAACAAAGTAGTAATTATGGAATACCATTTTTTAGCTTAATGTGTATTGAAAAGCTATTGATTTTTTTTAATGGCTGGTTTTATTTTTGAAGTACAAAAACAGAGATGGGTATTGATCTGTTTTCTAAAAAAACGAAAAGGACCATGATTTTACAAATACATTATTTGTGAATCTAAATATTGTTGTAAACTGCTGACAGTCAAATTCAGGATGATATCTAACAAGTTGTTCATTTCAAAAGGTGATAACTGGTTCTAAAACTAGTATAAGACGTGGAAGTTTTATAATTTTTTAATGATCATTTATGAGCTGTATCTGTCTAATTTATTTCTGATAATTATAATGCAATGCTAAATCTTATTGCTAGAAAAGTAGTAATTTTATTTTAATTATGTAACAATTACTTAATAATTAGGAAAGTTCACTTGATCAGAAAGGAGGGCTCTTGTGCTCTTATTTATAGAATTATGTAGCAACTTGAAATAACCTGTAGATTACAAATATACTTTACTGCTTAAAATGGAATGCTTATCATAAACAAATACTTGTTAACAAAATTTAGTATGAAATATGGTTGCAAATTGAACCAACAAGTTGTAGACTTTCTTAGATGACAGGTAGAAGAAATCATCATAATTCTTTGCACATTCATTTTAAAGTATCCCACTGGTTCTTTTCTTCGCTATTTCTGAAAAATGCAGTTATTGACTGCAGTTCACAGTTTTACATAAATTGTATTTTATTAATCAGATGTGACTTCATAACATTGTAAACATTAGATATAAGCTTTGTAACTTTAATCCTTATCAAGCCAACTAAAGGCAAAATCATTTTGGTATTACCAGTATACGTAACTTTCATTGGTTCATTTTTTGTCTTTTATTTGTCCTTTTCCCTCCTCTGTTCTGTTGCATAGAGAAGATGCAGGCAGTTAAGCAAATTCCCAAGCTGCAAATGGAAGTCCGTAGTGACAATACTAACCTGGTATGCCGCAATGGACATCTCCAGTCAGGTGGGTTTGGTTTTCCCAGCACCTAATTAATTAGGGGGATGTCTCTCAGTATCTACCTTATCAAAACAAAATATGCAGCAATAAATACCCTACTCCTAATACATTTTAAAAATGTTTTCTCTTTTAAAGTTTCTTATTAATCTATGCTGAATTAATGTTGTCTTCAACAAATTGCTTTTTTAACATTTCTTATGTCTTGAAAGGCAAGGCAAGACATTAGTTTTAAAGTTTAGTATTTTGACATAAAGTTTGGAATTTTGGAAAAAGTCTATTTAGGACCCTTATAAAATGCAGTGCTAGAAAAAAAAATAAGATTTCAAATTTTAAAACTTCATATCTACATTAAATTATGTTGATTGCTATTTTTTATAAAAACAAAAGCAGAGAATACATTTTTGCTTATGTCTCCTATTGAAGGACATTTTTTTCCTGGCTTTCTTTGTCAGTGTGTGTTCATGAGATAGAATAATGAGAAAATCAGCTTGAAGTTTGTTTATATGAGAAAATTATTGGTGTTCAGCATTCTTAAAGCATGTTTAAGAAATAAGAATAATGAATGAAAATAAGAGAAAAATTTTAGATAGTGTGTTGTAAATGCTTAGTAATTTCTTGTTAAGCTGCTTTGGAAATTTCTTTGCTATGTTTTTTTATGATCTTTGTAGCTTGTACCTTCAGTCATTTTTATTCTTTATAAGACATGCTTCTGAAATAACTCCAAATAATATTATATATACACATATATACTTACTGATTTTTTTGCTTTACATTTTTGGCAATTATTTCTCTCTAAAAGTATATTCTCAGTAACTGATTTAGTGTGATGTGCTTTGCTTGAAACAATTAGTATTGGTATATGAATATAAGTAATCCTCAACTTACAATTATTCATTTAGTGACTGTTTGAAGTTACAATGGCACTGAAAAAAATGACTTTTTTCACACTTCCAACTATTGCAACATCTACATGGTCACGTGGTCAAAATTCATATGCTTAGCAACTGGTTCATATTTATGATTGTTGCAGTGTCCTGGAGTCATGTGATCCCCTTTTGCAACCTTTTGATAAGCAAATTCAATGGGGAAGCCAGATTCACTTACCAGTCTTGTTATTAACTTAACAACTGTAATGATTCACTTAACGATTGGGGCAAGAAAAAGTTGTAAACTAGGGTAAAACTCTGTTGTGACTCACTCAATAACTGTCTTGCTCAGCAACAGAAATTTGGAGCTCAATTATGGTCATAAGTTGAGGACTACCTTATACAGTTGGCATTTTTCTTCATTCTGGTAACTAGAATTGTCGAAGTATCTATACATGGCTTTGTGCAAGATAGTTATATTTGTAGGACTACAGTGTGACTTCATCCATTGTGATGTACTGACACCAATGCTAATTCTATATATGAAGTAGCATAATGAGAATCAGCATATCACTATATTGTAGAAGAAAAAACTGATTAGTGCTTGCAATTGCAACTACTTTTATTGATACTTTTTAAAGCAAATAATCATATAGACTAGGTTACATGGAAAACAGTTTCTGTTCTAATAAATTTCATATCCAAAAGAAATTTTAGAAAATAGTACGGTTTTATGACTTTTCCTATTCTGTTCTTCCTTTTAATTTTCCTTCAGATAATCAACTATCCAATAGTTAGATGTTTTTGTGGATTTATCAAAGTAAAATATCTGACATACCTCCCTAAAACAAAATCGGTTTGCAATTCTGATCAGTGATCATTACTTTCTATCCACTTTGAAAAACATAGTATCTTTATCACATCTCGAATTGCGAATTTATTTGAATTCCACATTGGCTGTGCTTTTAACATATTACGGAATCATTGAATAAAATCATTCAGAAACTGGGAGTTGATTATTACAATTATATGGATAGTGCTGAAGAGATATGTACACAAGAAACAGGCAAATATTCTATCTCACTTTTATACTTGGATCAGGTGAGGCACTGTAAATACTAAAAAGTTATTTAGAATCAACAATGGGCTTGTACAAAGATCAGGAGATTGAAGAGCACAAATAGAAATCGGTTGCCTTGTGAAGCAGAAATTAAACCGTTCTGGTTAGAATGCTGGTTGATGGTATATTAGTCCAGTTAATAGTAATGTAATAATTTTATTTAACGTACATTTGTATCTAAGTTCAATGCAAGATCACTTCCTCCCCCCACCCCAAATTCTGTTGTTCCATAGTGTGTGTAATATTTTCACTGTTTGACACAGATGGGCCAGTTTCTGTGTAATCTTAAAATAGATTATTGCATGGTTTTATTTATTTATTACATTTATTTGTTGCATATACTGTATCGTGGTTCAAGGCAACTAAGTGGCTTACAACAAGTGAGCAGCTTACAAGAAGTTTTATTTATTCACTCCTGCACTGTCTGTTGAAGCTTGTCTGGAAATCTAGTTACCGTAGTACTTTGTCTTTTCACTGTTTTCAAACAGAATTTAAACTCTTGTTTGGAACCAGGTATCCTGAGCCCTAGTTTTTCTATAACTTCCACAGACATTAATATAAACTTCTTTGATGCTCTTGTGGTTCTAGCATTTACCCGATAAGAGTCTTATTCCTAGGCATCTTACATGGTGTCTTTGCTGCTGTCTTTTAGATATCAAAGCAAATAATGTTGACAACTTTATTGTTGCTTGATTTGTTTGATACGTTTTAATCATTTATGAATCATTCTGAAAATATTTGAGAGGTGCTACATATTTTGCATGTATTTTTAGTTTTAATTATCTCCATTTTAAAGCTGATTTTCTGTTTTGAAATATTTATTTTTATATATGTATTTTATTGACAGTTGTGCACCATCCAGAGTGTACAACTCTCAGTTCGGTAGCCATATAAATTTGATAAATAAATGCATAATGTTAAGTGAAGAGTGAATCTAACTTTCTAAGATTTATTCAGAAACATTTTAACTGCTTGTTTTCTTGTTGATAACCTTTATAAAGTAATCTAGATTAGTGAAAATGTCATTAGGTAAAGAAAAGTCCATCATATATTAATTAATTCCACTTAGATCCAAAATTTCACTGCATTGGTCAGGGGTGGGTAGTCTTTTGCCGTCAAAGGAGACATTCCCAAGACAGTAATCTGTAAGGAACCATAGGTTACTGGTAAATGGAACGTACATTATGTAAGTAGTAGATCAATATATTCCTTTAGAATTTTTATATTGGTCTTCATAGTTACATTATAACTTTATTTTCATGCTTCCGTAGGTGTAAAATGTACATTACCTTCTTCCACTGAATTTTTGATTATAGGTAGTTCTCATTTTATTACTGCTCTTTTTTAGCGACCATTTGAAATTATGGTATTGAAAAAAATAACTTTATTACTGGTCCTTGCATTTATGATTCTTGATCATCCCTGCAGTCCCATAATTGAGATTTGATGCTGCACAGCCAGCGGCTTTTTATGATTGTTGCACCATATCACAGTCATGTGATCACTATTTGCATGCTCTACAACTGGCTTCTGACAAGCCAAGTCAATGGAGAAGCCGGTGGTAAAATTGCAACTCACAGCTATAAATAGTCTAAGAAGTTAAAAAAAAAACACCTATAAGAATTTTGTACATTTTTAGTATACATAGTGTAGCCCAGTATTTAGATACATTGGCTATGCTTGCAGGAAATGATAATAGTTTTAGTTCTAAAATTCTCTAACAAAACAACCTACTCAATAAAGTTTACAAAATATCAGTGCAAACGGAAAGCAACATTATTAAGATAAATCATGTCATATTCCTGAGGTGGTCTGTTCACAATGATAATGTGTTTACTCACTTATAGGTAATGGCTATAGATAAATACATTAAATTATGTGTTTTTATATTATTGTTCATTATGTATTGTGAGATTTAACCCTATGTTATTGCTCAGAGTTGTTTTGTGAAATCAGTCTTACAAATCAACTAAATTAATAGATAGTAACAATTTAAAAGTAAGTAAATGTGCAACTAGTTGACTTGAATATTTTGTGTAGTAAGAAATTTGTTCTTTTTCTTTGTAGAAAATGGAACTATTCCGAAAAAGAAGGATCCATTGTCTCACAGTAGTAATTCACTTCCTCGTTCAAAATCTCTGGCAAAGGCTGGATCTGGAGGATTTTCTGGGCACCAAAGAACACCTAGTTATACTGGAGTTTCTAATTTTTCTGCACCTAGAGTTCCTTCATCTGCAACTCCAAAGGTAGGACACTAGCTTCTATGCACAGTATATTGCATATTTGTCAGTTGCAAATAGAAAAATTGCAATTGAAATAGAAAAGGAAATAGAAAAGTTGCAATTCAAAATAAAGGAATTGCATTTTATAAATAGCATGTTTTGCATGCAGCAAATTCTAAGTTCAGTTATTGATATTACTAGGAAAGGCTGGTAGAAACTAGAAAAATACTTTTCAATGATTTGACAGAAAATAACTAGGGGAAGAGTGAATTCAGTAGGAATAGAATTTTATTGGCCAAGTATGATTGGACACACAAGGAATTTGTCTTGGTGCATATGCTCTCAGTGTACATAAAAGAAAAGATACGTTCATCAAGAATCATAAGGTACAACACTTAATGATAGTCCGGGTACAAATAAGCAATCAAATCATATTAGGAAACAGTCAATATAAATCGTAAGGATACAAGCAACAAAGTTACAGTCATTAGTGGGAGGAGATGGGTGATAGGGACAGAATAGAATAGAATAACAGAGTTGGAAGGGACCTTGGAGGTCTTCTAGTCCAACCCCTGCTTAGGCAGGAAACCCTACACCACTTCAAACAAATGGTTATCCAACATCTTCTTAAGGAACGATGAGAAGATTAATAGTAGTGCAGACTTAGTAAATAGTTTGACAGTGTTGAGGGAATTATTTGTTTAGCAGAGTGATGGACTGTATCAGCAGCTCCTTGGGCAGTTTGAGCTTCCTGAGTTGGCGCAGAAAGAACATTCTTTGTTGTGCTTTTTTGATGACATTTTTGATGTTAGGTGACCATTTTAGGTCTTGAGATATGATAGAACCTAGAAATTTGAATGTCTCTACTATTGATACTGTGTTGTCTAGTATTGTAAGAGGTGGTACCGTAGAATGGGGGGGGGGTTTCTCCTAAAGTCTATCACCATTTCTACGGTTTTGAGTGTGTTCAGTTCCAGATTGTTCCGGTTGCACCACAAGGCTAGTTGTTCAACCTCCCGTCTGTATGCGGATTCATCATTGTCTCGAATGAGACAGATCACTGTTGTGTCATCTGCGAACTTCAGTAATTTAACAGATGGATCGTTAGAGATGCAGTCATTGGTATATAGAGAGAAGAGAAGTGGAGAGAGCACACAGCCTTGGGGGGGCCCTGTGCTAATTGTACAGGTATCTGATGTGATTCTGCTTAGCTTCACCTGCTGCTTCCTGTTTGTTAGGAAGCTTATGATCCACTTACAATTGTGTTCAGGTACCGCTAGCTGGTTTAGCTTAGTTAGAAGAGTGTCTGGAATGATGGTGTTGAATTCTGAACTAAAGTCTACAAAGAAGACCCTTGCGTAGGTTTTTGGAGATTCAAGATGTTGTCGGATGTAGTGCAGAGCCATATTAACAGCATCATCTGTTGATCTATTTGCTTGGTATGCAAATTGCAGTGGGTCTAACAGCAGATCCGTGATGGTTTTCAAGTGAGACAGTACTAGCCTTTCAAAGGTTTTCATAACTACAGATGTTAGAGCAACTGGTCTGTAGTCGTTCAGTTCCTTGATGGTGGGCTTCTTCGGCACTGGGATAATAGTAGAGCGTTTGAAGCAAGAAGGAACATAGCACATCTCTAGTGATTTATTGAAGATTTGGGTGAAGATGGGGGCCAATTGGTCAGCACAGACTTTTAAGCAAGAAGGAGTTATCTTGTCTGGGCCTGGTGCTTTTCCTGGCGTCTGTCTGTGAAATAGATCTTGCACTTCCTTTTCCGTGATCACCAGGGGTTGTGAACCCAATGGGATGGAGTCAGTTGTAGGAGGTTTGGCTGGTGTTGGTGTGTCTGGGATGGGGGTTTGTTAGAGAATTTTTTTTTCTCTGTTGTAGAAAAATAAATCAGAAGCTCTCACAGTTGACTGCATTTTGCTGAATCAAATAACTTCTTTATAATCATATCAAAATATTTACAGTACCATACATTCTTCTTTACAGCAAAATAGCATAATGAAGTCTTCACAGAGAGAGATACAGAGACAGACCTGAGACTGGAGAACATGTCCAGCTTCTAGCTTAATTCCTTTTGCACAGACTCAGTAGCACTTTACTCACATTGGCTGACTGA